>OY720429.1:134153967-134497272 GCA_963082735.1 Pocota personata | reverse complement strand
AATTTTGACCTTTTCGTTTGTTGCGTTCTTTGTTATCGCGCGTACTGCTGTTTGAGTTGAGTACTTCTCTGCCAGCTCGATGGTTAATCCATCAGAAATATAAACATTAGTCAGAGACTTTGTCAAATCTTCAATTTCTTTTGCATAAGTATTAGCGGGCTTATTATTTTGTTTCACATTCATAATTTTAGCTGCTAATGCTTCTAGCGACTCTCCTTTAACTAATGGTTTTAGCTTTTCTATAATTTGTTGCAATGAAGACTGATTCGAAATTAAATTTCGTGCCGTACCTTTGAGTTTAGTTTTCAATAACTTAACTGCTACCTATTCATGAGTTTCTTGGATTGATTCAATCAAATGTAAAGAATCTAGAAAAATTTGTAAGCTTTCAGTTCTAGCATCAAAATCTGAAATTAATTTTGACGTTGTATTTAGGAACTCGACCTTAGTTTGTGGCATGTTGCTAATGTTCTTTGGATCTATTTTGTCTGAACGTCTGTATGATATATTTTCTTATATATTTGTTTTTTTTTTTTAATTATAGTTAAAATACACTTTTAATTTTGATTTCTAAAATTGGTTTTAAACTTAATTTAATTTTTTTTTTTTAATAATTCCAACCTTTTAATCATACATCCTATTTCCGCTATGGGTCTCTGTCTTTGCCGCTGCTGTGTTGCTTTTCCATTTTGTAGTTGCTGACATTTATCGCACTTATGAATCGTTTCTCATTTTTTTTTTCATCGTTTCACTGTTAAAATTTTTTCCACTTATTGTGCTCTGGCAAGGTATTTCCGCTTCAGACTACTGCGCTAAATCCCTACCAGTTTAAACAAAAATTCCACTACACATATTATTGTTATCAATAATAGCATTATATGAATGCTCGATAGGTCTGTTTTACTCTCATTGATATCTACTTCGTTTATTACGTTCCCCGTTTGGTCGGATATCTTTGACGATTTTCCGCCCATTTTACTTGCACTACGATCAAATTGTTATTACACTTTCGAGCACATTGGGTCACAATTTACTTTTAATTTTTTTTTTTTTTTTTTTTTCATGAATTAAACTTTACAAGCACATCAGATCACAAAGTCACGGTCGCCATGTAATAATTATGACCTTACTTCCTGCAGTAAGATAGAACACAACTATATCGTTTTAAAAATCAATCACCGACCGCGACGTTCTCTGTCACATATCCATTGCATTTTGTTTTGCTTGCCAAAATGCAAGGCAAGCATAATTTGGTAAGCGCATGCATACTGCCGAATTCTTGAGAATTGTTGATTGGGTTAGTTCCCAAGAGTTCAGACAGTGCGTCTTAGATTACGTCTGGAAATTGTTTCCAAGACGCAATATGACGCGTACCAAATTATACTACATTAGGTTAGGATAGGTAATTGACCTCACTCAGGCTTAGGCCAAGGATAGGTCCATTGTGATACCACAAGAAGAAATTTATTTCCGGCATCAGAAACCTTTCTTGCCTAGTTTCGTCCTAAATGAAGATTTCTGTTCCGCATCTATGTGCAGAATCATATATATAGACATAGACAAAATTCTCTATTTCATGCATGTCCAAGTCGTTATGATCTTCATAGAAGTGTTCCCATAGGGTTTTCCTTCTCAGCAAGCAGGAGAGGTGCACATAAGGTGAGTAATAGTTTCCCCCTCTTCCTCGTCTTCCACAGAAATTGTTGAAGGTGACACTTATTCATTCAGCATGTTCATTTTAGTAGCTTCAGTATCAAGGCGGAACTTTATCGATTCTAAGAGAGCGGACGATTCCCTCTACTTTCAGTGAAGTTTCGATCAGCACCGTCTTATGCCAGCTCATCTGCTCTGCAGTTGCCCAGAAAGTAGCTGTATCCTGGAATTCATCACAGAGAAATATCGCAACTATCAGCGATCTCGTTCAGAAACCTGCGGCATTGCTTTACCAATTTAGATCGTGTTGTCGGCTATTAAAAGACCAAGCAGCAGCTTCACGGATTGCCGTAATTTCTGATTGAAATACACAACAGTGTCCCTGTAGTTGTTTGGTAAGGTTTACATCAGGTGTACTGGAGGAGGGGGGGGTTCCTCAAGAAAATACGTATACTTTTTGGGGCGTTTTAAAAATAAAAAAAACATGTATTAATATCTCAAAGCTAATAACAGTCATGGTTAGATCTTATAATTAATATTTCATCAGAATCCGTGAATTTCAGTTAAAAATTGCTGTAGCCATGCTAAAAAAAAGTTATAATAACAGATTTATCATAAAATTTCTTAAAAATCGGGAGAATATTTTATACATACATGGAAAGATATCATTACATCTTTTTGAAAATTTTGCAACGCCATTCTCACTTTATTAGAGGTAATTTAAAAGATGGGGGATATTGCACCATATGATCCATTCTAGATGGATTGCAACTTCCCTATAAGTTTTTTTTTCTGCAAATACTATTAAAAGATATTTCAATGAACTTGAATATCACTGAGGATGAGATGTTGTGGTTAAAATTAATATTTTAACCACAATATTTCATCGTTATGTTATGTTCAAATTCGTTGAAATATATCTTTCAAACTATTCAACTTATCAAACTGTTCAACGCACTATTGGTGTTAAGAATTTTAGGGTTTTTTGTTGCTGTTGAATAAATTTTTAAGACGGTATGAGAGAGTTAACTGTGGTAGACGTAGACTGTCCAGACTAACTTTTTGCGTATTATTGTCACTAGCACCGGTATTATGAGAATTATTAAGAACATTGTTCATTCAAACTCGATTGTGGACAATAAAAATCACACATTTTCTTAGAGACCACGTCTAAAACGGAGACTAAGACATTGATCTTGATAAAATAACTAAAATATCGGCCATAGTTGTTTTAACTTTTATTTATACAAACATTTGCCTTTAAGTATTCATTTAACATCATAAATCGCAAATATAATTTCTTTGTAAGCTTTTCTGTCTATCCTACTTTTCAGGACTATTTCCGAGTAGATGGAAAACAGCATTTGTCCAGCCTGTCTCTAGAAAAGGCGAATTTTCCTCCCTGTCCAATTACCGACCCATTTCACTTACGTCCCTTCTTTCCAAGGTCATGAAAACTCGAATAAATCGACAGATTATGAAATATCTCGATTCACGAAAACTCCTTATTGACCGGCAGTTTTCGTAGTAACTGGTTCACGGGTGATTCGATGACATATCTCACCGAGAAGTGGAACCAATCTCTCCATCACTTCGGCGAAACTAAGATGATTGCGCTTGATATTTCAAGGGCATTTGACAGAGTTTAGGTAGGTAAGTAGTGATGTTCCCGATGCTTGTCTCCGCTAGCTCACTAATATTATCAAAAAGGGGTCTGCCAAGTATACGGTGTCTGACCCTACTAAGGACCGGACACTTACAAAGGAAGTGAAGGATTGTTTCAGGCTCGTTGGTCATATTGCAGCTACCACAAAGTGCATTAAAAGTAATGCCCAGTCTGGCTGCGTGGACCCCTATGGGCCAATGGCCAGTGCTAATTGCCAGAACTCTAGCAATATCTGCCCGGTTTCTGTTTAATAGCTCTTGTGTTCTGCGCCAGTTATACTTGGGCCACATCTGCCTGGATATGACACAGTTCTGTAACCCTCGCCATATATAACCAGCATCTGCAAGGAAATGAGCAAAGATTCTCCCCTTAAGGGCCCCTAACGGAATGTTGACCTCCTCCGCACGGACAGAGTTCAGAATCAGGTTCTTTTCTCGAAAATGCGTGCGTATGTCGTCGATGAGTCTCTTCTTCAACGGATTGCAAATTACCTTTCGAGTCATTCAATACAAGTTGTCTTGGATGGCTTCAAGTCTCCAATTCACCAAATTAATGCTGGTATTCCGCACGGTTCTGCTTTGATACCGACTCTCTTTCTTTTTTTTATAAATGATCTCTTGTCTGCAACTTCTAATGCAATCCATTTCTTCGCTGATAACAGTACCCTCAGTTTTTCATATTCGTTCGCTAACTCACGTCCTTGCTCTTCGGCCGTAGAAGGGGAACGGCAACGTATGTTAAACACATTAAATTCCGACCTGGATAGCATAATTAAATGGGGTTCAACCAACAGAGTGGAATTTAATGCTTCCAAAACACAATGCTGTCTTCTGTCTCTCAAGCGAAACCAAAACCCTCAACAATTATCCATGGATGGTACTTGCATCATTGAAACCAAAAGACTTGCCATTCCCAGTATATGTAATAATAACCATCTTCGATGGAACGATTACATATTCGAGGTCGCCAAAAATGCTGCAAAATGTATAGGATTCCTTAAACGATGCAAGAAATATTTTACCCCGATTAAACTGGCCTCAATTTATAAAGCATTCATCCGCCCTAAGTTAATATAACACTCACATCTAGTTTGGTGCACCCAAGACCGTTCCGCACATTCTTGACAGGGTACAGAATCGCGCGCTAAAACTTGTATATGACAGATATATTGTGAATTCAGTGAATGTATCACTTGGAAATCGGAGAAATGTCTTTTCTTAAGACACAAGACATTCCTCCGATGTCGAAGTGAATGTATGGAATTCACAATGTCTCTATGACTATAAGTTTTAACGCAATTTAATTTGTATATACAATTATTACAAAGAAAATGAAAAGCATAAAACTAGACACCTCCACTGTCTGATAACACAGGTGTTGGATGACCACCACTCAGACGGTGATATGATACTGCTGATTGCGTGGAAATTATATTGTTCACAACATGCTGGGGCCACGACTTGTTGCTTTCACCCTCAATTGTTCATGAGTAAACATTGTTGGTTGTTCAGCCTGATTCACTGATGAGCGTCTTCTGGTCAGTGATCGAGGTACTGATTCGGGCTGCTGCTGACTTTGACTGTAGTCTTTTGATTACTATGAAGACCACTGCTGTAATTAGTAGAAACACTACGCCTCCGGTCAATGAATTTTGGTGAATTTTGAAATTGCTAATCTCCTTTAATAGTATCTCCTGGTTCCTTTGGAGACTAATATCGTGCTGAACCTTCACGATTTGATTAGAGATGTCTGATGCCAAAACAGGATCTTCTTCTTTTTGTAGTTGAAGTGGATTAGCTACTCCGAAATGTTTTGAATGAGAAGTTGCGATGAATTTAGTCTTGTTGTTATGTTTTACTTCCCGAGTGACGCATGATGTTGGTAACCTTTGTGTATGCCGCTGAAGGTCTGAGGTAATGTTATTTCTACTACGATATTTTACCCAGTAATTCTTGCTCTTGGTTGTAAAGTCTTGTACAATTGAATTACTGACTCATGATGTCGGTTTTCAGGTATCATCATGTTCCTTTTTATACTGTCATGTATGCGAGATAATTCCATTTTAAACTGCTGCACTGTCAAAATTAAAGGATTTAATTGTCCGTGATGTGTTGACAATATTATACTGAGCAGTATGGTTTGTGTATTATGGTAGTGAAATATTGTAAGGATGCTTAGAAAGGCGGTATAGATGAATACTTGAAATGCATGCTCAATATTTTTCTGATTTTCCACCCTTGAAATCATATTCATCAACATTTTTAGTTGTCTTTGTGATGACAAGTTTTATTCTTTAAAAATATTTAGTGTAGAGTCTATGATTGTTGTCTGATTTTTGACTAAATTCAACAGATGTTGCTCATTGGTTCCAATTTTGTGTATGATTAGCAAAGCGTTGTTCTAATATCCCGAACAATTCATTTGTGATAGTTCCGACCAAATCGAAGGGTGATGGTGATGCATGGAGCAATATTTCATTGTTTATTTCTATCTGTTGAAGTTGATTTTCGAATAAATTCAATGTGTTGTTACATAGCCATGAATTTGATTGAGTCAGTTTGTACATACTGCATTCCTACCAATAATTAGTTAGGTTGAAAAATAGTACAAAATAAAAAATACTACTTCCAAGAACTCACTACTAAATTCGCTCGACAGATATCCTCAAAATATATGCCTGGGTTTGTCGCAAATGGGGTTATATCCAAGTTATCAGTGGCTTATTGAGTGGTTAATCACTTATAACTATTGCTATGATACACATCAACATAATAGGTTTAAAACATGCGCGTCCCACGTAAGATGTTAAAGCTGAGTTATTGATTACGCCTGCCTTGCCTGATGGATTTCCAATTCCTGCGTCGCTGTTTCAATTGGTAGTGGACTCAGCTTCGTTATTGACCTTTTTGCGTGTCGATTGTTGCAGTAAACGGAGTTGGCAGCATTCCCATAATTTGACCCTTTGTAGCTGCATTAAATGATGACATCGTACACAATTATAAATTACTCGACGAATCACAGATTTAGCTTGCAGGATTCAGAATGACCGACGGAGCGTCGCCAATGTTAACTGAATTCCTCCATGCAGTGTTTTCCCATGAACGTGTTTAAATAATAATTTGGTGAATATGTTATTGCGTGGTAATATGTACGGATGCTTTTCCTTTTCTGACAGATTTGCGTTGACAAGTCTGCCCCGACCACAAGAATATTCTCGTTGTCTAAGCGTGCTATTAGGACAAGGAGTCTGCTTTTCTTGTGAAGATTGTGTCCATCCTGTAGGCACCTGATTTCTTCTAAAAATTTGGTTTGCTGAATTAAACGGATAATAGAATTTAGAGCAACTTCAAGTTCATAGGTGGACAAGTCTCCAGTTTGTTTGTTTCCTTGATGTTTACAGTTTTATTATTAGTCTTGTGAACGAGGAAAATCGTTCAACGATATTGTCTATCTTTACTGTTGAGATTAAAGAGACTGTCGCGTACATGGAATCAGTTTCGGAAGATTGATGTTTCTCGGATTGTGTCGGCCAATATTCAATGGCCTTTTCAAGCCACAAAAGTCCACTCCACCATAGAGAATGATGTTTTAGTTTAGTTGGTGTTACGCCTCTTGATGCACAACCTGCAGGATTCTCTGTCGATCTTATGTGTCTCCACGAACGTGGGTGAATATATATATGTTAGAAACAAATACTCTTTCACTTAGCGAGCTCTTCTTTATCCAAGCTAACATGATTGTTTAATCCATCCAGGCATAGTCAATTTTCTGGAGTCTCAACTACCCGCTTCACTTCAGCCATTAATTTCGACAACAAGTGGACTCCGTATAATTCCATCTTTGGGTGCTACTTTAGTTTTACACGTAAGCAACGTGATCTTGTGCTTTCCATTCTGATGAGCAATTCTGGAGTATATTACTGCTGCATATGTTGCATCACAAAATCCGTGTAATTAAATTTTTTTTTGACTTACGTCCATCTTGGAATTTCAATAGTTTCAGCAATTGGATGTTCACACTTAAATTGATTCCACCATTGTTGTAATTCAGCTGTTAGCGGTTCGTCTCAATCGAGTTCCGCCTTCCAGATTTGCTGCATGAGTATGTTTGCGGTGATATTATATTATTGCTTCTTTTGTCGAACTCCTCCACACTATACGCTGATAATCTTGATGATGGGTACTTCATTTTACTTGGCGATACATCTTTTCGATGTCCGCTGTAAAAAAATTGCGGTATCTTCACCAGCGCATGATTGTTGTCGTTAAGTCTTCTTGTAATCTTGGACCAATCAGTTGGTTGAGACTGTCACTGGTTGGCGATTTTGATGATGCGTCGAACACTACACATAACTTCGTAGTAGTGCTGTCTGGTTTTAAACCTGCATGATGCGGCATGTAATACAGGTTTTTGTCTTGGGGTTTTGATTTTGTAACATAGACCAAATGATCCAATTCCATGAATTTGTCTATGAATTTTATATATTCCTTTTTTACAGCTTCATCTTTTGATGCATCCAGACTGTATTTTTGCATTAATTCCTGATTGAAAGACGATGGTGGGTTTTTTGGTAATCCCGTTCGCAATCCAGCTCCAATTGTTTCAGTTGACTCTCTTCAGGTATATCTTCGAATTCCCAGAATCGCTTAAGTTGGTTTCCTATTGTTGTTTGTGCGAACATCCCTACGACTTTCACATTTCGCCTTTTGATGATGTACGGCCTGCGATGAACCATCATAAATGCCACCTTTGAGCTTTGATGTTGTTTCTATCGGGCATAAGTTTTGTAAGTTTTGGTAATACAAGTGCTGAGACTAAAAGTTTGAAATCTGATTTGAATATTGGTTCGATTGAGACTCCCACCTTACTGCGGGCTATGCGAGCATCCGTTGCTCCTAACCCACTGATTTCTGCGTAGAACTTCTGTTTCGACAAGCATAATGACTTTGCAGCTTGCTCTGTAATGAGTTGCGCTTGGGACCCTGGATCTATGAGAGCCCTCAATTCCCTGCGATGTCCATCAATGTTGGTACCAATAACGATGGCTGTGGCGAGTAGCACTCTTTGATGACCATAATGAGTTAGAACTGGTTGTGATTGAATTGGGGCAGAACAGACCGAATCATTCTGCCGTCTTTCAGCGTAATTTTCTTAGTGAAGCAGTGTACTCGTATGGTGCTTTTCATTACATTACTTACATGTTAGCAGACTTGAGTACGTAAACTTCTTTTCATGTTTCAGACAGTTCATGCATATCTTGGCTTCTTTAACTTGCTCAGATCTTTCCCTTGGAGTCGAGTTCATAAACTTGCTGCAAGAGTAGATGTTGTGATCACTCTTGCAAAATATGTAAGTGGACTGCGCTGCTATGTGGTAATTTCTCACTGACTTCTTATTCTCTCAAATAAGGTACCAACGCAAGGAGAACTCTTTGAGTTTCTCGCAACAGGACCTTCTTTGTTGACATCTAGAACGTCTTTGAAAGGACTTGCTGTAGATTGACCTCCCTGATATCTTGTTTTGAACATCATGTCCAGGTGTAATGATACGATTTTCCGTTCGTTATCGTAACGTTTCTTGAGAGTTCTCATGCGCTTTGGTAATTTTCACTAGATATTTTGAAATGTTGGATGAGTTGGAGTGGTTCACCCTCTGAACGTATTTTCAAATACTCCATTGTTTCAGTAATACCAAGCGTGACCTTGTTGTGAAAATGTCACAAAATAACTGCCACTCTAAATAGTTTCCTTTGAATATGGGGATTTTGAGTTGAGGAAGTCGAACCTCTACATTAGATGACGAATCCTTAGCCGATGTTATTTCTCACTTCTTTGAAGCCATTTCAAATAGGCAGTTTTTTATGTCTTTTTGAACCCCTTCATACCTTTGTTCCGTTAGATATGAAGTTTCGTAATCTTCATTTGCATGCAGAGAAATTCCTCATGCAACTCCGTTAAAACTTTCCATTGATCAAGCAGTATTTTTTGCGAAAACTCATGAACTTCTATGGAATAGTTCTTGAATGTTTGTTCAAAGGAATGTGTGATCCCCATGGGTGCCGCAATTTGTATCTCTTACTTTCTTAGACGAAGTCGCTGAGGTTCGTTTCCGGATGGCGAGGGGTTCTACTAATCTGTTACAATTAATCCCAACTTTGGTGGATCTTTTCCAAAGTTGGTTTGAGCCTGTTCTAGCTCTTTCGCTAAGGCCTTCTGCCTGGCAACAATAATGTAGACGTCGATATCCTCCATTGAAGTTTCTAAGTATCACTTGCACTGAGAATGGTACACTACCAGTGTTTTCAGCTCTGGCAACGCTTTTCCTAATATGGAATTTACCTGTGTTTGTAGCCCTAGTCACCCTTTAAAGTGGGTACATTATTATTTACTTTTATGTTTTTAATAAATGTTAAAGCCTTGATAACACTTTTCGTTGGCTCGAAGGACCAAATGTTATGTTGAACAAAGTGAATTTTATGAGGTGTGAGCCTTACCTCTAGTGGGGGGTCTCACAATAAACAAACGCATTGCCCTATGGGTTTTCAACGAATCCAAATCACTGCTTTAATTCTATGCTATTTATATACAATTTTTACAAAGAAAATGAAAAGCATAAAACTAGATATGTACCTCCACTCTCTGATCACACAAATGTTGGATGACCACCACTCAGACGGTGACATTGACCTTCGAAATTCAATGTATACTGCTGATTGCGTGGAAATTATGTTATTCACAAAAAGTGCTGGGTACTCAGATACTCATTTCGTCTAAAAACTGTAACGATCGGCCCAAGCAGACTTGTGCCGATGTGGAATATGTGGGGCAGGGTTTCAAATATCGTTTTTGAATGCCCCCAAAAGCCGCTCACAAAATAAATACTTACATTTTTTTATTTTAGCTATTTTTGGATTTATTATTATTTTTATTATTTTTCAAAATGTTGGTTCCAAAGCGTGTGACAGAAGGATGGTATACACTATGAATCCATTAGTGTTCCGTTTATAATCTACTGATACGAAACACTACAAAACAACCATTTCATGTGAAATGAAAATAGGATAGTTTCCTATGAAAAGTAGCCAATATTGTTACCTCAAAATAGTTGTTATAGCCAGTTTTATTGGCGATTTATACACTTCCTTGATACGATATGATGTAGAATATGTTATTGAATATAGTGGGCAAATGTATTTATTTGCAGTTCTTAATTACTAAAGGGTGGCCAGATAGCAATGATAGTTATTCCAATTGTTATTCTTCAGCGGCTGTCAAAGTTACCAATGACATCTACCTGTCAAAATATTCAGTAAGGGTTCCTATTTTATCGTCATCGCTTGACACTTTCCGAACGTGTGAAAATTATTAAAAAATATTATCGAAATTCCTACTCAGTTATAAATACTGACTTCGTCGTGAGGTCGGTCGTCATTTGTTCATTTAATTTTTAATGCATTCTTACTAAATTCATTGTAACTTAATTGCTGGACATAAAACTCTTAAAACTAGCTTAACTAACTTAACTATTCTTATTCTAACTTACAGGCCCTATACGGATGCTCTAAGTTAAACCTAACACCTAAAACTATGTCTTTCGACGTAACGTACTTGGAAATTTTTTTTTTTTCATATAATTCTTTTAATTTTAACTGTTACTAAAAAAATTATTATAGATAAAAACTTAGTGAATGAACTTTTTTTTATTCTTATATATATAACTTAACAAACTACCTTAAAATAAATCTTAAACTATCTTATTCTACCTTAATCTACCTTACGTAATTATATGCGTACTTTTTTTGTTTTTTTTTTAAATTTTTTTTTTATTTTATCAAGAGCTGTTTTTTATATATATATATATATATGTATGTATATATTTTATTTTTTTTTTCTATCCAAGTGTGTCACAGCATGTATATATGTATATATATTTTTTTTACCTGTACACAATATATTTAAAATACCTAAACCTAAACTATGTAAGTCGGCCATGGAAAAGAACAGCCAACTTTAAATCTCAAACAGGGTACCCTGTAGGGGGAAACGACGGCTAGCCACCAGAAATGTTCATACTAACGTTGTACGTCCTCAATATCGCGACCCGATACCGCCCTACTAAACACACTGCCGTGTGCAACGTCTCTGTCGTAGTTGAGTCGCCTATCCACAGCTGTCAGAGCAACGTGGAAGATTAGCGGCACTGCCAATCTGTCCTGGATCAGACCCTTCTCATCAAAATAGAGGAACGCCTCTGGGGGAACAAAGCCGTTAAGGCGCTCTCTCTCGTGATACTCGGAATTGGGGTAATAAGCCCTGGAGATCAGGTTGTTCGTCGAGCTCATTGCTTTTGCAATGTGCCTTCGAATCAGCTTGATAAAGAAATTATCCACTCTTAGCCCTGTTGTATACGACCTCATTGAAAGAAGGCAAGCCCTCTCAAACACCCGAATCATTTCCAACAAGCTTGCTCCCACGTTGAACCACAAGGGGCATTCAGATATGAGCATGGGCCGGATGAGGGCCATGTAGCAGATTACCTTTACCCATGCATCGAGTTGCTTGCTATAAAAAAGTCTCTTTGTAAGGGCAAAAGCACATTTGGCTCTGGCAAGAGCAGCATCTATATGTTTGTTAAAATGTAGATATTGGTCTGACCAGGGCCCCAGGTCACTTGCAAGTGGCTGTCTGTGTGGTCCCACGATTGAGAAGTTTCGCCAATTCTTCCTGGTATCCCTAGAGGCCCCACGTCTTAAAAAGAATGGTTTCCTATTTCTGGAAGTTGATCTTCAACTTAAAGTCATAGCAATATCGCTGAATCTTATCGAAGTCACGCTGCAAGAGAATTGCAATGAACTCGATTTTCGGTCCTGATCTGTGCGCAATTAAGTCGTCTGCTTACGCTATGGCATGGTGAAGTGGTCCTATGAGATCGCTCATGTAAATGTTGGAATGGATCGGTGAATTAACCGCACCTTGTTGCAGACCGTTTTTAATTGGAAATGTTCCAGAAGAAGTCACATTGCCATTTTTGACAATGAACTGGTGAGCTTGATATAAAGTATGTACAGCAGTGGTTTGTTTATGCCCAGCCTGCTCAGCTTGTAGAAGAGTCCCTCTAACCATACGGTGTCGAAGGCCTTCTCCGAGTCAATCAGGCAGGCACCCGTGCACTGCTTCTTGCTTTTGTTCCATTGGATATCCGATACCAGTTTAGACGCAACATGTATTGTATCATGCCCCGCCTTAAAACCGAATTGGTTATATGGAATTATATTATTGTTCTCAGTCCACTTAAGCAGGGCTCTATTCATCACTTTTTCGAATACCTTGCTGATGTTCGGCAGGAGACTTATCGACAGGAGATTTGCCGGATTGGAGGTGTCCATACCCCTTTTGGGGATGGGTTGTATCACTGCTGTTTTCCAGTGCGCTGGATAATGTGCATTATTCAGTGCATTGTTAAACAGAGTGGTGTAAATGTCCACCGCTTCTAGAGGGAGATGTCGAAGGACAATGTTCAATACTCCATCGATTTCCACAGATTTCTTCCTCCTTAATGAGTCGAAGATCGCTTGGAGCTCCACCTTCGATATGTACGGGGATGTACCCTTTCATCGGCGATGACATTATTTGCCATGTTATCGTCATTGAACTCGGTAAAAAATATGTTCTCGGATCGCCAGTGCCCTACATCATTTCCAAGGTAGAAGTTGTGCACAAGGACGCGAATTTCCAGGTCGTGATTCGGCAAATGGTATCATTCACCTTGTACACTTCCTGGAAAATCGCTCCTATAGCTTCTACCTTCTCCTGCGGATCTTCGATCAAAAAGAAGTTGTCATCCTCTACTGCGTTATCTGAATCTATACCTGCTGTTATCAGTATTTGTCCATTGTTCGTCGTTCGGGGGATCTTAAGACATGGAAGGTCGTTTTGATTATTCCTCCTAAATATTTTATTTATTTGCGGGAACATACTCGGGTTGTTGGATTTTACATTCCGAACTTTGTTGTTCCAATGCAATTTTACAGAAAGTCTGTAGTTTTCCTTGATTAATTTCTGGAGGTTTTTAATCAACGACTTCGGCGTCCTAACCTCCGAGTTGTGTCTGTTGGTTGGTCGTCATCATGGCTTCAGTGCGCAGGCAATTCGTCGCACCGTGGAAGAGTTTGAGCGAAAGTACACTCTTTTGGACCTTAAGCCACCAACCTGACAGAGGTCGGTGCGATGTGAAGAAAGTAGCCGTCGTAGCGGCCAGTATCGAAGAAGGCTCAGAAATGTCGATTCGGCTCCGATCAGCTGAATTTGGCAATGCTAGAGTCGGCTTATTTTGCGTTTGGATTTGGGCCTACATTCGTACAAGATTGTGCTGACGCCAAGAATTGAAGCTGGACGACCATAGACAATGCCGTGAGTTCGCTAATTGGGCGCTGATCAGGATTTTGGCCAAAAAATTATCTTCTCGGGCGAGGTCCATTTTTGGCTCAGCGGCCATGTCAACAAGCAAAATTACAGTTATTGGAACTACCACAATCCACAAGTTCGACCAAGCATCAATGCATCCACAAAGATTGACTGTTTGGTGCGGTGTATGACAGGGCGGCATCATCGGACGTTATTTCTTTCGAAATGAGGAAGGAGACACCGTTACCGTTACCTCCGTATAGAGCCAACAAAATGGTGCTACATGCCATACAAGCGGCGCAACGCTAGAAGTGATGAAGTAGAAATTTGGCGACTGGGTCAACTCACAGCGAGCGTTCATAAATTGGCCGCTGCGATCATGTGACTTGACACTGGATTATATTCTTTGGGGCTACGTTAAGTCCGTGCTAACAAGCTAACCACTTTAGATGAGCTCGAGGCCAACATTCTATACGTTATTGCCGGAATAACGCCGCACATGTTGGACCGAGTCATCAAAAATTGGACCGACCGCTTGTAGAACTGACAGCTAAGCCGAGGCGGCCATTTAAATGGCATGAATGTGGGTTCAAAATAAAGCTAGAATCGATTTGATTCTCACACTGTTGTTGTTTTATTTAAATTTCTTTTCTTGTCGTTCTTATCTGGTCACCCTATATTTTTTTATGATGCTTTGCCTAGCGCCAGTTCTTTTCAGTGAATTTCAGCTCATGATAATGAATACCACAATAATCAACAGAACCACATGATTTTAGGATATGAGGTAAGCACGTATACATTCTCCCACGCGAAATACGTCGTCGTAGTTCATAAAGAAAATAAGACAACAAAAAAAAAAAAAAAATAAATAAATAAATAAATAAAAAAAAAAAAAAAAAAAAACATGCAGGATACTTAAGACCCATCAGGAATGGATCGTATGATACACTCTCCCTCACCGTCTAACCCAAACATAATAATAATAATAATAATAATAATGGACGTGGCGTTGTAAACGTTTTGACTCAAATACATTCACATCTTCCTACTCCTATTCTCGCAAATATTAAGAGATTTAATCAGATAACTTATTGCTAGAATTATTTCATAGGAGAGAGTGGTAGTGGCTGCATCCATTTCTAATCAAAGATTACGGATTCTGGTGAAATATTTACAATAAGACTTAACCATCATCGTAAATAACAAATGAGAAAGCTAAATACTATTTGTTCTTTGTGTTCTGTGTGATTATTGGCGGATTTAACAAATTTGTACACTTGTACGGCTTGTTATTATTTTATCTCTGTTGCAAACTGTATATCAAAATTAATATAAGTACTGTGAAGAATTAAAGGGCTTTATCAAGTCAAGTTTCACCAAAAATTACACAATTAAAACAATTCAAGCTGAATTTCGAACAAATTCGCATAAGTGACAATATTTGTTTGAATAATAATTATTAAAAATCAAAATCAATAACCAACGCAAAGGCGACACCACTTTTTTCTATTATTATTATTATTATTATTATTATTATTATTATTATTATTTTATTTATTTCTAATTAAATGGTATAATAACAACTTTAGAGGCTCTAAGTCTATATAAAATTATTCGCAATTATTGTTAAGATTAAAATTTTTGGATTTAATCTACAATCATTGGGTATAAATTCAACATTTTAATGTTATTTTTCAAGCTTTTGTGGACAATTCCTACGCTAGATTTAACAATAGGTACATCTTTAACCGACTTCAAGTTCCGCTGGATCTTTATTTCTCCTGCTAGCTCCGAGTACTTAATATTTTTTTCAGAATACGCCTTCTCGAGGTTCCTGCTTAATGGCACAGCTATATCAACCAAGTAGGCCTCCCTCGTTGCTTTGTTGAGCACTGTTGTTATATATTAGCATCATCGATAGTCGATGCTTTCCCCTAATTTTCCATATCGCCGACATCTTCCTGGGCACTTGGATCCTTCACAATGTACTTCAAGTAGTCTCTTATGTGATTTATTTCATTCTGTATTCCTATCATTAGGCCTTCTGTTTCTGCGTAAATACCCCCTTCGTTAGCCATTTGTTTGACAGTTCTACGCCAACATTCTGATTGAATAACATGTGGTACTCGTAGTATTTCTCATACAGAATTTTGGAGAACCATTGATTTATCTTGCTGGCTTTGCTTAGGGCTGTGCGATCTATTTCAGATTTACAAAGCTGGTGAATGCATCGTCAACCTATTTGATTATTCTGCAGCTATATGAAAGTATGGAGATCGATAAGTCCCCTAAAGAATAGTTTTCTTGGCAGTATCATTCTTTCCACGCATGATTTAGTGTGGTGCACCTGGTGTTTGGCGAGGGTGGTTAGAATTTTTCTCTGTATCCCTTGTAGCTTAGTGACTGAACATTTTAAGACGCCAAAACTGTAAGTTAATATTGTAATATGCGAGCTACGTCTCGAGTAGATAAAACGTTATTCTGTGAGATTATTTCTTTATTTTCTAGTCTATAGAACAATTCAAATTCACACTATACTATTCTTCGCAAATTCTTTCCTTACAAGATCTCTTTCTTCTCAAATCACTTTATCTCATTCCAATTACTTAATTCACAAATCCAAACTAATTACTTCTTCTTGTTAACTCTTAACTTTCAATTTAGCACAAAATTACATCTTCGCCGATTATCACTTTTCTAATCTCTTCGTGCGGTTCGAAAACCAACTGCCTTACCTCGATCACCATCTGTCCTTATATAGTCGCATTTCTGATAGTCAGAAACTTCTAGCAAATTCTTCTACCACTGGAACAAGAAAATTCTGATGTAATAATTCCAAGATGACAGCTGCAGCCAATAATCTCTTGCGGTTATAATTCTCTTGCGGTTATAATTCTCTCTTAATTCCGCGACGTCGTCTTAGACATAATCCGTACACGAACCTCGAATGAAAAGACACTTCGGAATGTGTTGCATACTTTTGGAGCGTAGTTATTATGCTACATTATGTTACACTGCCCCCCTCTTAGACTTGTTCGTCCCGAACAAGTGCGTCCTCACTTCGGCCATTGTATCGACTCAGTCGGTCCACATGAACCACTTTCATTTTGGCCCTTGGTCCTCGCTGGATGCGGTAGACAACATCGTTGATGCGGGTTACTATTCTGTAGGGACCCTCCCAGTTCTGCTGCAATTTACGTGATTTTCCCTTTTGGCGATGGGGATTATACAGCCACACTAGATCTCCTTCCTGGAATCCTAACGTTGTTGCCTTGGCATCATACCTGGTCTTCATGCGGTCGCTCGTTATCTTAATCTGGCTTCTGGTGTATGATGTATGTCCCTAAGCCTTTCCCTAAGGTCCGCCACGTATTCTTCTTCATTTCTGGGCTCATTGGTATTAGATCCAAATTGCACCTCACTGGGTAACCGAGCTATTAAACCAAACAAGATTTCGAACGGCGTATGTCGAGTAGTGCTATGCACGGCACTTCTGTAGGCCATCAAAAACAAGGGAATCTGCCGGTCCCAATCCCGTTGGTTGTCACCTACGACCTTCGAGAGATGTTCGTTCAAAGTCCTATTGAAACGCTCCACCATACCGTTCGACTGTGGGTGAAGCGGGGTTGTCCTTGTCTTTTTGATTCCGAGTAGTTGACACATCTCTTGGAAGATTCTTGACTCGAAGTTCCGCCCTTGGTCAGAATGCAATTCCAAGGGCACACCGAATCTGCTCACCCAATTGTAGACGATCTGCTCTGCCACGGTTCTGGCTTCCTGGTTAGGGATCGGAAACGCTTCCGGCCACTTACTGAAGTAGTTCATTACTACGAGTAAATACCGATTACCATTGTCGGTTTCCGGAAAGGGCCCTGCGATGTCAATGGCGATTCGTTCGAAAGGTGCTCCCACGTTGTATTGGTGCATCTTACCTCGAGTTTTGATTCTCGGACCCTTGCTAGTTGCACACACGTCGCATTTTCTGCACCAGTCTTCGACATCTTCCTTCGCTTTTAACCAATAAAAACGTTCTCGTACCTTTTCTAGCTTCTTATTCACTCCCAAGTGGCCTCCGGACGCCCCGCCATGCATTTCCCGTAACACCTCTTTGACCCTCGTCCGCGGCACGACAAGCTGCAATACAAATGGCTTTCCGTCGGAGGATTCCCATTTTCTTCTCAGAACACCTTCTTGGATATGGAGGGAGTCCCACTGCGCAAAACATGCCTTTAAGGTCGGGCTTCTGTGAGAGATGTTCTGATGATCCGGTTTCTCCATGTTCTCCTTCCAGGCCAGAATCGGCTCGATATCTGGGTCTTCCTTCTGAGCGTTCCGGATCTCATCTATGCTCCAGCCGGCGATAGGTTCGGCTCTCAGTCTTTGGATGGAAACCAGCTTCCGTTCTTCCTGACGCGCACAATGTTTACAATCCGTTCTGCATGGTCGCCGGGACAGCGCATCCGCATTAGAGTGGAGTTTTCCTTTACGGTGCTGTATTTCATAGTCGTAGATTTGCAGCCTTTCGATCCATCTTGCGACCTGACCCTCAGGACTCTTGAACTGTAATAGCCATTTTAAGGCTGCATGGTCTGTGCGGAGAACGAACTTCCTCCCATAGAGGTATTTGTGAAAATGCTTCGTAGCCAAGATCAAAGCTAGAAGTTTCCATCTTGTAACGCAGTAGTTCCTTTCTGGCTTAGAGAGCACTTTGCTGAAGTACGCAACTTCCTTCTCTTGGCCATCATGCACCTGGGAGAGTACGGCTCCTACCCCGACATTACTAGCATCTGCATCCACAATGAACGTTTCCCCGTGAGTGGGGTAAGCTAGTATCGGGGCATCGCATAGCCGTTGTTTAAGTGCCTTGAAGCTCTTCTCGCACTCAATTGAAAATTTGGATTGTTTACCCTTTTCCGCCAACTGGTGCAGACTCTTTGCGATCCAGGCAAAATCCTTCACGAACCGTCTGTAGAAGGTGGCTAGGCCCAGGAAGCTCCTTAGTTGGTGTTTATCTTTGGGGACTGGCCAGTTTTTCACCGCTTCGACCTTCTCTGGGTCGGTTCTCACTCCTTTTGCTGAAATTATGTGCCCCAAGTACTTGACTTCTGCTCTAAACAGGGCGCACTTCTTGGGGTTGAGCTTCAGGTTAGCACTTCGAAGCCTTTGAAACACATCCCTTAGATTGTCTCGGTGTTGCGCTAAAGTTTTTCCTACGACGATGACATCATCCAAGTACACCAAACAGGTTTTCCATGTTAACCCTTGCAGGACACATTCCATCAAGCGCTCGAAAGTAGCCGGAGCATTGCACAGCCCAAATGGCATTACCGTGAATTGCCATAGCCCATTTCCTGCGGTGAAGGTGGTTTTCTCCTGGTCTTCTGGGTGGATCTGTACCTGCCAGTAGCCACTCTTCAAGTCAAGGGTGGAAAACCATTGGGCTCCTGATAGTGTGTCCAGCGTGTCGTCAATCCGTGGCAGAGGATAGCTGTCTTTCTTGGTGACGTAATTGAGCTCCCGATAGTCCACGCAGAACCGAGTGTTGCCATCTTTCTTCTTAACCAGTACAACCGGTGATGCCCACGTGCTTTGGAACTTTCAATCAGACCTTCTTTCTCCATCGCCGACACCATCTCTGCAACTTCTGTCTGCTTTGCCAATGGAAGGCGCCTAGCAGGCTGACGAATTGGTGTTGTATCACCAGTGTCTATTCGATGTTGTACCAGGTGTGTTCGGCCGTATTCTCCGTCCTATGAGGCAAATACATCAGCGTACTCATTGATAAGAATCTCTGCCATAGTTCGCTGCTCCTGATTCAGGTCACTGGACTGGAGAATCGTCTCTCTCGTTTCCGCTGTCCAAGGTGATGGGAGAGATTTTGGAGCATCACGTTCAGATATTGTTGCGACGGCGGTAATCGGCGTGCATTTTCCAGTCACCTCCCCTCGCTTTACTTTGACAGTGTGTGGTCTCGCGTTCAAAACTCTCACTGGAACCATGGTGGTCTTTGGTTCGACTAACGTCTTTCCCGCGATGTAGTTTTGAGAATGCTTCTCTGGGTCTGGTTCTACTATGTAGAATCGGTGGATCCCAAGATCATCTTCCAGCTCCATCCAAATGATTGTCTCTGAAGACGGCGGCAAAACTTCGTCTTTGCTGATGACTGTCCTGAGAGTTACGGCATTCTCGTTTCCGTACACCATCGGAATCTCCACGATTCGATACATCAGTACTTGCATCCCGATGTCCAAGATTACTTCATTTGCTTTCATGAAGTCTATTCCGATGATGCACTCGTCGCATATATCTGCCACCAGAAACGCATGGGAGAACGTCAGTCCCGCCAGAGTAATCGTAAGACGAACTTCTCCAAACACCTTCGCCATTTCCCCTGCTGCAGTCTTCAGGCAGTAGCTGTTGGTGTTGTGCAGCCATGAGCTTCTGACAATATCTCTTCTAACAATGGAGGCGGTGGCACCTGTGTCGATGGTGGCTACGCACTTCTTCTTGTTGATTAGTGCCTCCACTGTCAGGCTCTTGTTACCCCGTTTGGTTTGCGAAACTTGAATGGTGGTCCTGGGGGCCTCGATTCTAGTAACCAACTTCTGCCCCGCGAAGTTGGTCCTTACGCATTTCCCGACTACTGGTTTTGGGAAGTCTGACCGACAGGATGCTTCCTCTCTGCTTCTCTTACTTCCGCAATGTGGACAATTTCCTCGTCTAGGTGCACTTCTTTGTCTTCATCCATGACGGCTGTTCGCTGGCATGAGCATTCCACGACGGACATTTCCCTGACACAGTGTATTCCCTGGTATGCTTGGTCCGCAGCCTTCATTGACAAAGCGAATGATAATGCCTCGGGGAGTATTCCCATTTCAGCCATCCTTACAGCCATTTGCAGTTGTCTGTCCTCTATGGCCTGAATAAAAGCTTCCACCGTCATTTCGTTGATAAGCTCCTCACCGGCTTTAGGGTATGAAATATGTTCAAGTCACTCTATATCCGCTTGCAACTGTTGAAGCGTTTCCCCCTTTTCTGGACTCGACTATGCAACTGAACCCTGTACACCTGCTGCATGTGTTCATCCCCAAAACGCATCTCGATAGCCTGAACCAGAGAGTCGTAGTTCTGCTGTTTATCTTCCGGGATGGTCTGCAAGAGCTCTGCAGCTGGACCCCTCAGTGCAAGCGTGAATGCAATAGTCTTCTCTTCATCGTCCCAGCTATTGGTCATTCCGGCCGCTTCGAATTGCCTCTTATAAATTGGCCATGATGTTTGACCATCGAAGATAGGAGGCTGCATCTCCTTTCTTCTCAGACCGTCAGTGGAATATTCCCGTGCTTTCTGTCTCTTCACGTTGCTGAGTTCCTTAGCAAGTTTTTCGACTTGCTTTCCTACTATCTCGAATTGCGTATCCACTTTTTCAAACTGAGTTTCTATTTTCCCGAACTGAGTTTCATGTTTCTCAAAGTTTTCATCGAATCTAGTTTCGACTTTTTCGAGTTGCGTCTCGACCTTCTCGATTTTCTCTTCGATCGCTTCGAATTTGGATTCCAAGTTCTTGTTTTGCTCATCAAGTTTGCATTCCAGAGCATCTAGAGAATTCTTTTGTTCGTCCATTGCTTTCTTTTGTTCGTCCATTGCTTTCTTTTATTCGTCCAGCTTAAGTTCTAGAGAATTCTTTTGTTCGTCCATTGCTTTCTTTTGTTCGTCCAGCTTAAGTTCTAGAGAATTCTTTTGGTCGTATATTGCTTCCTTTTGGTCATCGAGCTTAAGTTCCAGTGACTTCTTTTGGTCTTCTATTGCTTTCGTTTGTTCGTCCATGACTAACTTAAGTTGCAGGAGCAGACTTGTTATACCCGGTTCGGCTACTGTACTTGCTGGTTCCTCTTCCACGTCAAGCTCTACGTCATGCGGATTCTCACCTTCCTGTTGTACTGCTTCTTTCAGACGAATCAGTAGGGCATCTTTTCCCCCAGTTGTGTCGAGATTCCGCTTACTGAGTTCTGCCTTTAGTTGAATTATAGTTAGTTTTCCCAATTTGCGACCCATTTTGCGCAACTAATTAACTCAACACAGAATTTTTTTTTTTTTTTTTATTGTGCAATTTCACACCACGGAAATAGTTGTTCACAGAATAAGTTTTATCCCACTTCTGACACCAATGTAATATGCGAGCTACGGCTCGAGTAGATAAAACGTTATTCTGTGAGATTATTTCTTTATTTTCTAGTCTATAGAACAATTCAAATTCACACTATACTATTCTTCGCAAATTCTTTCCTTACAAGATCTCTTTCTTCTCAAATCACTTTATCTCATTCCAATTACTTAATTCACAAATCCAAACTAATTACTTCTTCTTGTTAACTCTTAACTTTCAATTTAGCACAAAATTACATCTTCGCCGATTATCACTTTTCTAATCTCTTCGTGCGGTTCGAAAACCAACTGCCTTACCTCGATCACCATCTGTCCTTATATAGTCGCATTTCTGATAGTCAGAAACTTCTAGCAAATTCTTCTACCACTGGAACAAGAAAATTCTGATGTAATAATTCCAAGATGACAGCTGCAGCCAATAATCTCTTGCGGTTATAATTCTCTTGCGGTTATAATTCTCTCTTAATTCCGCGACGTCGTCTTAGACATAATCCGTACACGAACCTCGAATGAAAAGACACTTCGGAATGTGTTGCATACTTTTGGAGCGTAGTTATTATGCTACATTATGTTACACTGCCCCCCTCTTAGACTTGTTCGTCCCGAACAAGTGCGTCCTCACTTCGGCCATTGTATCGACTCAGTCGGTCCACATGAACCACTTTCATTTTGGCCCTTGGTCCTCGCTGGATGCGGTAGACAACATCGTTGATGCGGGTTACTATTCTGTAGGGACCCTCCCAGTTCTGCTGCAATTTACGTGATTTTCCCTTTTGGCGATGGGGATTATACAGCCACACTAGATCTCCTTCCTGGAATCCTAACGTTGTTGCCTTGGCATCATACCTGGTCTTCATGCGGTCGCTCGTTATCTTAATCTGGCTTCTGGTGTATGATGTATGTCCCTAAGCCTTTCCCTAAGGTCCGCCACGTATTCTTCTTCATTTCTGGGCTCATTGGTATTAGATCCAAATTGCACCTCACTGGGTAACCGAGCTATTAAACCAAACAAGATTTCGAACGGCGTATGTCGAGTAGTGCTATGCACGGCACTTCTGTAGGCCATCAAAAACAAGGGAATCTGCCGGTCCCAATCCCGTTGGTTGTCACCTACGACCTTCGAGAGATGTTCGTTCAAAGTCCTATTGAAACGCTCCACCATACCGTTCGACTGTGGGTGAAGCGGGGTTGTCCTTGTCTTTTTGATTCCGAGTAGTTGACACATCTCTTGGAAGATTCTTGACTCGAAGTTCCGCCCTTGGTCAGAATGCAATTCCAAGGGCACACCGAATCTGCTCACCCAATTGTAGACGATCTGCTCTGCCACGGTTCTGGCTTCCTGGTTAGGGATCGGAAACGCTTCCGGCCACTTACTGAAGTAGTTCATTACTACGAGTAAATACCGATTACCATTGTCGGTTTCCGGAAAGGGCCCTGCGATGTCAATGGCGATTCGTTCGAAAGGTGCTCCCACGTTGTATTGGTGCATCTTACCTCGAGTTTTGATTCTCGGACCCTTGCTAGTTGCACACACGTCGCATTTTCTGCACCAGTCTTCGACATCTTCCTTCGCTTTTAACCAATAAAAACGTTCTCGTACCTTTTCTAGCTTCTTATTCACTCCCAAGTGGCCTCCGGACGCCCCGCCATGCATTTCCCGTAACACCTCTTTGACCCTCGTCCGCGGCACGACAAGCTGCAATACAAATGGCTTTCCGTCGGAGGATTCCCATTTTCTTCTCAGAACACCTTCTTGGATATGGAGGGAGTCCCACTGCGCAAAACATGCCTTTAAGGTCGGGCTTCTGTGAGAGATGTTCTGATGATCCGGTTTCTCCATGTTCTCCTTCCAGGCCAGAATCGGCTCGATATCTGGGTCTTCCTTCTGAGCGTTCCGGATCTCATCTATGCTCCAGCCGGCGATAGGTTCGGCTCTCAGTCTTTGGATGGAAACCAGCTTCCGTTCTTCCTGACGCGCACAATGTTTACAATCCGTTCTGCATGGTCGCCGGGACAGCGCATCCGCATTAGAGTGGAGTTTTCCTTTACGGTGCTGTATTTCATAGTCGTAGATTTGCAGCCTTTCGATCCATCTTGCGACCTGACCCTCAGGACTCTTGAACTGTAATAGCCATTTTAAGGCTGCATGGTCTGTGCGGAGAACGAACTTCCTCCCATAGAGGTATTTGTGAAAATGCTTCGTAGCCAAGATCAAAGCTAGAAGTTTCCATCTTGTAACGCAGTAGTTCCTTTCTGGCTTAGAGAGCACTTTGCTGAAGTACGCAACTTCCTTCTCTTGGCCATCATGCACCTGGGAGAGTACGGCTCCTACCCCGACATTACTAGCATCTGCATCCACAATGAACGTTTCCCCGTGAGTGGGGTAAGCTAGTATCGGGGCATCGCATAGCCGTTGTTTAAGTGCCTTGAAGCTCTTCTCGCACTCAATTGAAAATTTGGATTGTTTACCCTTTTCCGCCAACTGGTGCAGACTCTTTGCGATCCAGGCAAAATCCTTCACGAACCGTCTGTAGAAGGTGGCTAGGCCCAGGAAGCTCCTTAGTTGGTGTTTATCTTTGGGGACTGGCCAGTTTTTCACCGCTTCGACCTTCTCTGGGTCGGTTCTCACTCCTTTTGCTGAAATTATGTGCCCCAAGTACTTGACTTCTGCTCTAAACAGGGCGCACTTCTTGGGGTTGAGCTTCAGGTTAGCACTTCGAAGCCTTTGAAACACATCCCTTAGATTGTCTCGGTGTTGCGCTAAAGTTTTTCCTACGACGATGACATCATCCAAGTACACCAAACAGGTTTTCCATGTTAACCCTTGCAGGACACATTCCATCAAGCGCTCGAAAGTAGCCGGAGCATTGCACAGCCCAAATGGCATTACCGTGAATTGCCATAGCCCATTTCCTGCGGTGAAGGTGGTTTTCTCCTGGTCTTCTGGGTGGATCTGTACCTGCCAGTAGCCACTCTTCAAGTCAAGGGTGGAAAACCATTGGGCTCCTGATAGTGTGTCCAGCGTGTCGTCAATCCGTGGCAGAGGATAGCTGTCTTTCTTGGTGACGTAATTGAGCTCCCGATAGTCCACGCAGAACCGAGTGTTGCCATCTTTCTTCTTAACCAGTACAACCGGTGATGCCCACGTGCTTTGGAACTTTCAATCAGACCTTCTTTCTCCATCGCCGACACCATCTCTGCAACTTCTGTCTGCTTTGCCAATGGAAGGCGCCTAGCAGGCTGACGAATTGGTGTTGTATCACCAGTGTCTATTCGATGTTGTACCAGGTGTGTTCGGCCGTATTCTCCGTCCTATGAGGCAAATACATCAGCGTACTCATTGATAAGAATCTCTGCCATAGTTCGCTGCTCCTGATTCAGGTCACTGGACTGGAGAATCGTCTCTCTCGTTTCCGCTGTCCAAGGTGATGGGAGAGATTTTGGAGCATCACGTTCAGATATTGTTGCGACGGCGGTAATCGGCGTGCATTTTCCAGTCACCTCCCCTCGCTTTACTTTGACAGTGTGTGGTCTCGCGTTCAAAACTCTCACTGGAACCATGGTGGTCTTTGGTTCGACTAACGTCTTTCCCGCGATGTAGTTTTGAGAATGCTTCTCTGGGTCTGGTTCTACTATGTAGAATCGGTGGATCCCAAGATCATCTTCCAGCTCCATCCAAATGATTGTCTCTGAAGACGGCGGCAAAACTTCGTCTTTGCTGATGACTGTCCTGAGAGTTACGGCATTCTCGTTTCCGTACACCATCGGAATCTCCACGATTCGATACATCAGTACTTGCATCCCGATGTCCAAGATTACTTCATTTGCTTTCATGAAGTCTATTCCGATGATGCACTCGTCGCATATATCTGCCACCAGAAACGCATGGGAGAACGTCAGTCCCGCCAGAGTAATCGTAAGACGAACTTCTCCAAACACCTTCGCCATTTCCCCTGCTGCAGTCTTCAGGCAGTAGCTGTTGGTGTTGTGCAGCCATGAGCTTCTGACAATATCTCTTCTAACAATGGAGGCGGTGGCACCTGTGTCGATGGTGGCTACGCACTTCTTCTTGTTGATTAGTGCCTCCACTGTCAGGCTCTTGTTACCCCGTTTGGTTTGCGAAACTTGAATGGTGGTCCTGGGGGCCTCGATTCTAGTAACCAACTTCTGCCCCGCGAAGTTGGTCCTTACGCATTTCCCGACTACTGGTTTTGGGAAGTCTGACCGACAGGATGCTTCCTCTCTGCTTCTCTTACTTCCGCAATGTGGACAATTTCCTCGTCTAGGTGCACTTCTTTGTCTTCATCCATGACGGCTGTTCGCTGGCATGAGCATTCCACGACGGACATTTCCCTGACACAGTGTATTCCCTGGTATGCTTGGTCCGCAGCCTTCATTGACAAAGCGAATGATAATGCCTCGGGGAGTATTCCCATTTCAGCCATCCTTACAGCCATTTGCAGTTGTCTGTCCTCTATGGCCTGAATAAAAGCTTCCACCGTCATTTCGTTGATAAGCTCCTCACCGGCTTTAGGGTATGAAATATGTTCAAGTCACTCTATATCCGCTTGCAACTGTTGAAGCGTTTCCCCCTTTTCTGGACTCGACTATGCAACTGAACCCTGTACACCTGCTGCATGTGTTCATCCCCAAAACGCATCTCGATAGCCTGAACCAGAGAGTCGTAGTTCTGCTGTTTATCTTCCGGGATGGTCTGCAAGAGCTCTGCAGCTGGACCCCTCAGTGCAAGCGTGAATGCAATAGTCTTCTCTTCATCGTCCCAGCTATTGGTCATTCCGGCCGCTTCGAATTGCCTCTTATAAATTGGCCATGATGTTTGACCATCGAAGATAGGAGGCTGCATCTCCTTTCTTCTCAGACCGTCAGTGGAATATTCCCGTGCTTTCTGTCTCTTCACGTTGCTGAGTTCCTTAGCAAGTTTTTCGACTTGCTTTCCTACTATCTCGAATTGCGTATCCACTTTTTCAAACTGAGTTTCTATTTTCCCGAACTGAGTTTCATGTTTCTCAAAGTTTTCATCGAATCTAGTTTCGACTTTTTCGAGTTGCGTCTCGACCTTCTCGATTTTCTCTTCGATCGCTTCGAATTTGGATTCCAAGTTCTTGTTTTGCTCATCAAGTTTGCATTCCAGAGCATCTAGAGAATTCTTTTGTTCGTCCATTGCTTTCTTTTGTTCGTCCATTGCTTTCTTTTATTCGTCCAGCTTAAGTTCTAGAGAATTCTTTTGTTCGTCCATTGCTTTCTTTTGTTCGTCCAGCTTAAGTTCTAGAGAATTCTTTTGGTCGTATATTGCTTCCTTTTGGTCATCGAGCTTAAGTTCCAGTGACTTCTTTTGGTCTTCTATTGCTTTCGTTTGTTCGTCCATGACTAACTTAAGTTGCAGGAGCAGACTTGTTATACCCGGTTCGGCTACTGTACTTGCTGGTTCCTCTTCCACGTCAAGCTCTACGTCATGCGGATTCTCACCTTCCTGTTGTACTGCTTCTTTCAGACGAATCAGTAGGGCATCTTTTCCCCCAGTTGTGTCGAGATTCCGCTTACTGAGTTCTGCCTTTAGTTGAATTATAGTTAGTTTTCCCAATTTGCGACCCATTTTGCGCAACTAATTAACTCAACACAGAATTTTTTTTTTTTTTTTTATTGTGCAATTTCACACCACGGAAATAGTTGTTCACAGAATAAGTTTTATCCCACTTCTGACACCAATGTAATATGCGAGCTACGGCTCGAGTAGATAAAACGTTATTCTGTGAGATTATTTCTTTATTTTCTAGTCTATAGAACAATTCAAGTTCACACTATACTATTCATCGCAAATTCTTTCCTTACAAGGTCTCTTTCTTGTCAAATCACTTTATCTCATTCCAATTACTTAATTCACAAACTTGTTGTTAACTTTCAATTTATCACAAAATTACATCTTCGCCGATTATCACTTTTCCAATCTCTTCGTGCGGTTCGAAAACCAACTGCCTTGCCTCGATCGCCATCTGTCCTTATATAGTCGCATTTGTGATAGCCAGAAACTTCTAGTAAATTCTTCGACCACTGGAACAAGAAAATTCTGATGTAATAATTCCAAGATGACAGCTGCAGCCAATAATCTCTTACGGTTATAATTCTCTTGCGGTTATAATTCTCTCTTAATTCCGCGACGTCGTCTTAGACATAATCCGTACACGAACCTCGAATGAAGAGACACTTCGCAATGTGTTGCATACTTTTGGAGCGTAGTTATTATGCTACATTATGTTACAATATGTTAGTGGCATAGGAGTTGATTGATTTAATAAGATTCTTGCCGTTGAGTTTGGATTTGGCTAGTTTGTGAATTCTTCCAACTACTTCGTTTATTAACTTTCCTTTTACTCTGCCATGGTCAATCCACCTACTCTGGGCTAATCTTAGGTACTTGTTCAGCTCACCATGTCCCATTTCTTGGATGCCAAATAGCTCATCTTCCTCCTTCATGTGTATTCGACCGCGGTTTATCGTAATTCTCTTGCACTTATCGGTGTCGAACTTCATCCGTGTCGTCACTAAAGAATTTGACTACTCCGAGTACATGGTCAAGGTGGCTTTTCGTGGATGCATAGATCTTCCAGTCATCCATATTCAGCAGATGATTAACTTTGAAAATATTATGACCTTCCTTCTTTATACTAAACCCGTATCCTATCTCGTTAAGCATTTTGCCTAAACGGTTCAGAACTAATCAAACCGAAAGTGTGCTTAGAGAATCACCCTGAAAGATTCCATGCCTTCCTGATTCTTAATTTGGATCGCAGTCTTCGATAGTTACATTATAGAGCTCAGAAAGTTCCCTATACGTGGACTAATTTTGTATATTTTAAGTGACTCTATAAGCTATGAATGCATTATATTGTAACAAATATTGCACTTGGGAACGCGGACACATTTGTCTCTGACAGCGAATGTCAGAGCTGTCAAGGAACTGACAGCAGTTTTTGGCGGTAGAGAGAAAACGAGGAGAATTTACTACACGAGGAACCAATTGTACCAAAAAGGTGTTAATAAAGAGAAGTCAATTAAAAAACTAAGTGAGACTGAGTTTTCTTCTGCATCTCGATATATCCAGAAAGTAATTTTCATTACATTGGTGTCAGAAGTGGGATTATCGAGCCGATATGGATACTGAAGAAATGGCTCTTAAAATTGAACAAATTCTCACAACCTTAACCTCAATTGGCGTATGTGTTACTCGGCAGAATGCTGAAATCGTCCAACTTAAAGATGAGCAGTAGCGCCAAATAGAGGAATTGCGCACCATGGGTGCTAATACGTTTGCCCAAAAAGTGTTCCAGTGCTCTACGCCAGATGTTGGCAAAGGAATGGATAATCCCATAGTCGCTCAAACGGAGCCACCCCACGTACCGGACAATCCTCCAAGCACACCATCGGCGAACATTACCTGCAAAATTAAAGTTGACCCCCAGCCTTTCGATAGTGAAACCACTGACTGGGAAGAATACCAAATACAATTTGATATCGTCGCAGAAGCCAACGAATGGAATGATAAGCAAAAAGCATCAGTTCTTGCCTCTTTACTTCGCGGAGATGCTGTATCCGTCTTGAGAAATCTAAGTCCGGACGATCGCGTGGATTACACCAAACTAATATCAGCTTTGAAATTAAGATTTATTTCCCAAAAGAAACACATCTCTCATGCTTCATTTCGTTCCAGGCGACAACGACATCGAGAAGATCTTGGTTGCTTTGCAAGTGATATTCAGCGACTAATTCGACTAGTCTTTGGCGACTGCCCTCCCGCTGCTCAGGAGAGTATTGCAGTGATGCAGTTTGTTGATGGGATCGCGGATCGTTCAATTCAGGACGCTGTGCGAATGGCAGACCCAAAAACGATGATCGATGCAGTAAATAAAGCTAGCTCTGCGGAAGCAGCCTATCTGGCGACCCAAATCAGTCATTCTGCTCGATATATCGAAGCTACCGGAATGCAACACCCACCATCTAGTCACCGTTCAAATCAACGTCCACGAAGAAATCAACACTATGCAACTCGCGGAGCTTCAAGTGCAGTTCCGGAAATGGCTCCGGAATCGGAAAACGCTCAGCCGTCAGCGCCGAGGGACTAACGCTGACGAAGTTAACCAGCCCCCACATTTATAATGTCCACTGTGACCGAAAGTCCACTGGATTTACTGTTCCCGTGGTTCTCGGTGTTGTCCCTTGCCAAATGCTTGTCGATACTGGATCATCAGTCACGTTAGTCCATCGAAATGTTATACCTCAACATACTCGCCTTCAACCTGGAAAAGCAATCATTCAAACTCTTTGTGGAAACTCCTTTAATATTTCACAAGAGCGGCGCACTGTTATTCAGATTGGTAATTTCAAGCGCCGAATTAAAGTCATGGTGGTCGATTTTGCCCTTCCCACCTTTAGCCAGGGTATTCTTGGAGTAGACGTTTTGAAGGCTTCCAAGAGCATTCTGGATTTTTCGTCTAATCACATCTCTATTGGTAATACTCGAATTGCTCTTCATCATGAGCTTAATATGGCCTCAAGCAATCAACAGGGTGATCCGAATATGGAAACTGTTCGAGCTATCTTTCTTCGGACAACAGATTCCTGTCTTATTCCTCCCCGTGTTGAAAAGTTCATATCCACTAAAACATCCGGTGAGGCACCTGCTGAAGGTGTTGTTTCCCCCCTGGGGCATGATCTTCCGAAAGGAATTTTAGTGGGAAAATCTATGACCTGTAATTGTGACGGTGCCGTTCTTGTGCGTATTGCCAACCTTGCCGATTACGCAGTCACAGTTCCAGGAAATACTCCCATCGCGACCTTCGAAGCCTTTGAGTCTGCAGATGTGGTAACTTCGGAGAAGTGCACGGTACCGAATCACTTGGATGACCTTTTTCGTAGGTCCCAGCAGCATCTTAAGAAAGTGCAGTACAACACAGTCCAGTCACTACTATTGGAATACGTTGACATTTTCTCCAGTAGCCCTGATGATTTGGGAAGAACGAGTGCCACGCAGCATAAAATTGATGTAGGATCCGCGAAGCCTATCAAGCAACCACCACGTAGGCTACCTCTTGCCAAACAGGAAGAGTCACGAGAAATAATAGACAGCATGCTACGTAGCGATATCATCGAGCCTTCGAACAGCCCCTGGGCATCACCGATAGTGATGGTTAAAAAGAAGGATGGATCAACAAGATTTTGTGTCGATTACCGTCGATTAAATAGCGTCACCATCAAGGATTCCTTCCCCTTACCCCGGATTGATGATACGCTAGACGCAGTTGCAGGCTCAAAATGGTTTAGCACGGTAGATTGTCAGTCTGGATATTGGCAGGTTGAAATGTTCCCAGCGGATCGTGAGAAGACGGCTTTTATCACAAGAGATGGACTGTGGCAATTCAAAGCTTCAGTCTGACTGGGACGGTCTCTATCGCGTTATGGAGCTAATCACCGATGTAACCATCAAGATCCAGAAGACGCCGAGATCTAAGCCAAGGATTGTTCACATCGATCGAATAGCAGATTACCGAGGTACCGATCATCGAGTGTGAGAGTCATATGAGATGCATCCTAGAGGGGATGCGGTTCAAGAAGGGAGAGTGTAACAAATATTGCACTTGGGAACGCGGACACATTTGTCTCTGACAGCGAATGACAGAGCTGTTAAGGAACTGACAGCGGTTTTTGGCGGTAGAGAGAAAACGAGGAGAATTTACTACACGAGGAACCAATTGTACCAAAAAGGTGTTAATAAAGAGAAGTCAATTAAAAAACTAAGTGAGACTGAGTTTTCTTCTGCATCTCGATATATCCAGAAAGTAATTTTCATTACAATACTATCGAAGGCCTTTTGGTAGTCTATTTATGCAAAATGGAGATTTTATTGGTTTTGCGTTTCTTGTATGACTTGATCAACTGTCAACTGCACTTTGCACCCTCTCTATCCTCTTATACATCCTTTTGTTCCTCTGCCATCATATTGTAAGCTGATAGGTGTTCGTAGATGCAATTGATTATATATGGTGTCAATATTTTGTGGAGAGTTGAGAGACAAGTTATTGATCGTCCTTTTGATGGGTCACCATTCATTGATGTTGATTTTGGCCGTAAATATATGACTCCCTGTGCTAGAAATGGTGGAAATGTCTGCGGGTGTTGTAAGACTTCAATTGTGAGAAGCACTAACTTGTGGTGTGTTCCATCAAATCTGTTCACCCAGAAGTTTTGCATTTTGTCGGGGCCCGGTGATTTACAGTTTTGAATTTTATCTATTACAGATGTAAGGTTTTCTATTGAGATACTGTATCGCTGCATTTTTTTTTTATAATTTGCGCGCCAAATGCGATATGAATACCAGAGAGAGAGAGAGAGAGAAAGAAAGATTGGTGCAGTGCGTTTGAAACTTTGGTGGTATTTCAGTAAACTCCAAGGGTGGCGTCCAGATAACTGGGGAGCTTGTTTGTTTTGCTTTTTGATGTTGCTCATGATTCACAGTATTTTTTCCCTCCACCTGATGTCATCATCACGATCAAATTACATTTAAGCCATATGACCACAATACTGCCAGTGTTATGCCTTCGCAGTAGAGTTCACTAAGCTTTCGCAGTTGATCGACTTTTTTATTTATTTCAGACAAAATAAATAGATGATTGTTGAGATCAGGATTTGAACCGTGAACCAAGAGCGTGACAAGCGTTGATGTTACCACTATACCACGGCCAACCTCCATTCCGGCATTTCTGGAGTTGAATGGAAGCTAGATTTTTGTTCATCAATCCAGTGCGCGTTTTCTTTATGACTTACTGGTTTAGACCAAATTGATCACCAAAACTTTTCTGTGTCCTCTATAGTTGCTCAATATCGCTCTCCGGCCTTTGTAGCCTAACTATTGGAGCTTGTTTTCCATTGTCGGTAGAATGTTGAAGGGTGAGCTGGATAGTGCAGGTGGTGCTGCTTCACTAGCGGCTTCATTAGCGGTTGCGGTAAGTGTTGGGATTTGGTCTCTAATTCCTCGTTATTTCAGGTACTAGATTATTTCTATGTATAATCCTGACCTGATCTGCTAGTCATTGTTCATTTACATTGTAATCAGGGTGTGAGCTAACAAAAGCTGTGTGCAGATGTGTTCGATAAGCTGTCATGTTGGTCTCATTTTCTGTTACTATGGATTCATTTATTATTCTCGTCAATTTCTTACGCTGTCTTATCAATCCAGCTGTGGTTAGAGCTGTTGCAACGAAATGTGTTTGCCAAGCAGTTATGGGCTGGGAATTGGATCTATTGTTTTCTGCGTGATGTGACTCATTTCTCACACTTGGCCCAGGTACCAAACCTAGTACGCGTTAGTTAAAAAGCGATCCCGACACGGTCGGGTTATCCAAATTCCCCATTTATACTATTCATGTTAAATAATATTTCATTTTATACCTTCTGGCAGGTTTCCATCAAGGCCGCTTCTTATATAAAGTACAGGCGCCCACCTACATCCTGCCTGGTTACCTGTTTATGATGTGGTTGTTTGATAAAAATAAATACAAATAAAAATAAAAACACAAACAATCATAAAATGAAAAGAAACGTAAACAGAAAAACATTAAATATAGTCACATACAACGTAAGATCTTTATCAAGTAAAGAAGGGTTACTTGAATTAGAACACGAACTACAATATTTTAACTGAGACATCCTAGGAGTTTGCGAAGTATGGAAGAGAGGAGACAAATAAGTAACACAATATTCAGGAAATGTCCTTTATTACAACAAGCAAGTAACTCAAACGGAGGCGTCGAAACGAAATCGAAATTAATATTACAGATAGAAAATAAGTCATAACGGACGTTAAAACACTAAACAAGTTCGGAAAAGGAAGTGATAATAGAGCAGTAAGAGCCACAATGAAGAAGAATTACAAATAGGAGAAAGGAAACGAAATAGACAAGCTAAACAGATCCTATAAGGTTTGGAAAAATGATATACTCTAAACTTTTTTTTTTTTTTTCTGAGGGTAGGTAAAAAATCTTCATGAAGACACTATGAGGATCGATAACGCGTGCTCATAGTAGTGTGAGATTTTTACTCACTAAAAAAACCTCCCTTCGTGATAAATTTCTTTGATTACTACAACTAAGTTTTGACTTTTCAGCAGTTTTCCTTTCACATATTGAGATCGTTTGGCAGGTCCCTTTCCATTGAAAGTTCCTGCTTGTTCCGCAAATCAGACGCGGTTTCTTGCTATCGCGTTAAGTCGAAAGGTTTAGTCCTTTGTAGACGACGCAGTAGATTCCTCTCATCTAGAATTCGAAGGACTTCATTGTTAACGTGTCCTTGTAATCTGCCTTTATGCTTATCCGCGAATCCATTCGCTCTTTCGTAAGTGATTAAAAGCGAACGGAAACTTAACGAATCGAAGCAAAAAGCTATTATGGTCACACAATACAAATCCTTTGTATTCGTACTGTTTCCAAAGTGGTCGCACGAAACCATTCTTCTATTATAGTTCAGCCTTTAACAATAATTATCAATGCGTAACTAACTTCATAATACGAAAGGATCTGAACGAAGATGACAGCATGTTGAGCGTTGTCTACGTGCATGACATCATTTTTGTGACTTGGAATAAAAAATTAAAGACGTAAAAATGTTGAGTACCGCTTCGCGTACATTAACCAAGTACATATATATTTAAATTAAAATCTAAATAAAGTTCCCTACAGAAGCATACTGGAGAATATGATTATCTACGAAAAAATTCAAAAATGTTAGAAGGAAATAAGAACATGAAATTTTTGAGGAAAATTATAACAGACGGAAAAAATTAAATAGTAAAACTGAAAAACGGAAACGGAGAAAATGTAAATTTTGGATCTTTCCTCTGATCCAATGCCGGAAATAATGGAAGAGGAAGCACGATGATCCCTATGTTGTACGTCCAGTACCGTGCTTCCTCAGTAATGAGGGAAGAGTACTGAGAGGAGAGTAGTTTGAGTTTGAGAAATAAAAATTGCGTGTTTGTTTATTAGGCCCGCCGTCTTAGCGTAGCTGCGACCTTTAGTGTATTTGGAGCTCTTAGAAAATGAAAGGCCTAGGTGACATTTTCAAACATTTGAGTAATCAGCATTTAACACATTCTTCCACTAAGTTTATTAAAAAATCGGTTGCATACAACAGCTTCATCATTTATAATTAATAATCTAGAAGCGAAAGAGAAGTCCAGATAAGACAGTAATGTAAGTTTCCATATAGGACATTCATCTGTAAGAAAAAAAGCAGGCCTTGCATCTTCTAAGCGCTTCATTAATTTATTTTATGTTTTATTTCACTTAATTGGAGTTAGCGTCGCTGCGATCCTTCTAGATTGAAAATCTAAACTTAACTCAAAATATCTCTGAATAACTCTGACTATTCTGACTGCTCTGAATAAAAAATATATTTCCGGTTCTTTTATATTAATTTTGTAGTTCATGCCCGATTCACAATGCAGCGTGATAGCGAGACGAGAGCGAGACGAGTCTAGCGCGAGTTGTCAAAAAAGGTTTCGATCTATGCAAATATATGAAACAATACACAATGATGCGAGACTCGTTCTATCGCAACGCATTCTTTTCAGAAAATTGAAAAACTCTCGCGACGAGATTTCCTGTCAGCAGGCTGAGGCGAATTTGTTATGTAGCCAGAAAGAGAAAGATGGTGTGTTGTCGTTGTTGCTTTGTCACTTTAACACATAGATAATACAGGCTCGCTCTCAAAATATCGCCTTCATTGTGAACTGGGAAACGATTTTATGAGGACGAGAATTTCTCGCCTCTCTCTAGTCTCGCTCTCACGCTGCATTGTGAATCGGGCATCATTCGGTGTTCATCCACATTCCCCTTCAATACATACATTCTTCATGATTTGTTACTATGCACTTTTATTTATGTCATATCATAGGTTCATTCGTACCGTGAGAATATCGTATCGATCAATATGTCCCAACATGTCATTCGCACTTGCCCCAGCTATTTCTTAATGCATTTCTTGCATATTCATATCAGTATGATCAACATGTCATTGTCACTTGCCCTAGCTGTTCATAATCCAATCTCTCGCAAGTGCATAGTCTTCGGGTTCGCAGTTCCCTTTGAGTTTAGTACGTCACATGGCTATATGGGTATAATCGTACCCATTACTCATACTATTTGGCGACAGTGTAAATGCATACGCTATGTTTCGGCGGTGGTGTGTAGACATTGACTTAGTGGTGACACATTGATATGCGCATACGTTTTGTATTTTATGTGCATCAGTGATAATTAAATTTGCTATGTGCGATTAATGCATTTTAGAATGTTTGAAGAAAGTGTGGGACAAGAAGTGAAATACGTTTGAGCCGAATGTTGTACTATTGTTGTACGTGATGAAAAGGATGTTATGTAGTAAAGTACTACATCCTCCCTTCCTGGGAAAAAGAAAATTAATCTTGAAGAGATTAATTTTCTGTCAAAGAACTGACTCTGGAGGATTTAGGAATAAAGCTATTCTGAAACTTATTATCTATTAGTGTTCTAGATATTGTTACAATATAGGTATTATGTATTTTTGACAAAAGTTTTCTTAGGATTTAGTGTTAACAATAGTAAAATAAATATAAAAATAGTTTTATATACATATTCTTTCCTCCTACATTGTAAATTGATTCAACATGTCTCATTGTATAACAAAAGTTTTCTTAGGTTCTAGTGTTAATAATTAATAATTTTATATACACATCCTTTCCTTTTACATTGTAAATTCATTCAAGATATTTCATTGCATAACAAAAGTTTTCTTAGATTCTAGTGCTAATAATTACTGATTTTATATAAATGTTAAATTTTTTTTTTCTTAAATTGTAAATTCATTCAACATGTTTAATTATATAAAAAATTTTAATTGTAATATATCTTATCATCGTGAAAATGTAACTTAAATTAGGTTTTTAAATTTATTTTCCCTTTATCTTTAATCGGTCGTTGGCCAATTTAACTTGAATGTAGGTTCTCAGACGTATTTTCTTTTGGTTGTTTGGGTTCTTCAAACTTGGGTTTGATTTTTTTCGATTGGTTGGGTGCGTCAGACTTGGGTTTGTGTGTTTATTCTTGTAGCAATTGTAAGTTGTTGTTGTGTATCAGTTTAGACTTTTTCCGACTTGTACTCGTATTATATTGTTTTCGTCGGAGAGGATTTTTAGTACCTCGTACGGGTCATCCCAAACGGTAGAAAATTTGTTTTGACTCGTCTGGTTTTTCATCAGAACCTTGTTTCCTACGTTGAACTTTTTTAGCTTCGCGTTGTGGTCGTAGTACGAGTATTGTATGTTTTTTTTCTTTCGTTCTTCCAACATTTTTCTTGCTACTTGGTAGCCGTGTTGCAGTCGTGCTTTCAACTCGTTAGCGTAGTTCTCGTAGTATTAAGAAATTGTAGGATTTTTTGACAAAGAACTGGGTGATTTGGCTCAGAAACCATAGAGCAATTCGTATGGGGTGATAAGATCCGTGCTATTGTGCGGGATAGAATTGTACAAGTTAACATACGTTTCCGCTAATCAAATGCAATAACCTCAGCTCAGTGCAAGTTAACACACGTTTCCGCTAATCAAATGCAATGACCTCAGCTCAGTGCATTCCCACTTCCATGCAACTCAACATACGTGACCTTAATCCAGTGCATTGCCATTTCCACACCTGGATAAACACTTAAGAAGAAATCGCTGACATGCGCCGTCTGGATTGCAGGTAGCTGACTTCAAGTATGGAATAATATGAATAAGAAGAAATCGCTGACGTCGTCGATTAGATGGAAATTAGTTTTAGCAGTTCAGTTATATTTTGGAGATAGAATAAAGGACAGGCAATCTGCCTGATTAATTTTTTTTTTATATATTTGTAGCATTTTATTTTAACTGGCGCCCAACGTGGGGCAACGTTTTGTAACACTATCTAAATATCTGTGAATAAGCAATAACCAAGCTTAGTTAAAATTGTGTGCATTGCATTTAAATAACTGTGAAGAGCTTAGTAAAAACTATGTGCAAATAAGCAGTAAATTGTAAATCAGTAAATTGTGAAGAAATATTAAGGTGGAAAACCAAGCCACTAACGCAAACTTGTGAAATTAAGTGATAACCAAGCCTAACGAGTGAATAAAAGTGGGTAATCAAAACACGAACGCATCAGTGAAGCGATAGGGAAATGCAAGGCCCCCCAGTAGTCCTCATAACCAAAGAGAACAAAAAGGAGTTATGCTACACATAATAATTCTACTATTACTGTAAGTGAATAATTAAATAGTTAAAATTAAATTCAAAAAAAAAAATATTATTACAAAAATAAACAATTCAATACTTAAAAAATGTTACCCTATTTTTTAATTAAAAACAACTCATTATCTAACTAAACAAATTTTAAAATAAAAGCAAAAGCCATTGTGAATTAAAAAAACCATTAAAATTAACTTTTACGTCATTGCTATCTTTCTTTAATTGATTTTATTTGTGAAATAAAAATGCCGAATCCAAATAATTTGATAAAACCAGCCCGGCTGAAAGTAAAGAAAAAAAGAATTCTACGAACATATTATGGAATTTTTTCTGTAATCCGAAATAAAATAGTAGGTCATACAAACATAGTGCTAGAATCATATAACACACCCCTGAGTTGGGAGAAAATCTCCAAATGCCTTACACTCCCCTATGCAGACAAACGGGAAATAGGTACTCTCGAGTACCAAATGACCACTATGAATAAATTATTCTCAATTGGAATGGGTCAGGAATATCTCAACAATATGACACAGCCATATAGAGATAAAGCCCTCGATACTTCCATTATAGGACTCAATGGAGATCTACCCAGATTACTTAGCATTCGAGAACCGGCAGATCTTCTGCAAGCTCTTAATTCCACTTCCTGCACGTAGAAATCACTCTTCCCAACCTCATCCAGCCCCTTTTCCTACCCACAGGCGTGAATTTTACCCGGAACTCCTTCAAAGCCCCCGTGTTGCTCAGACCCCACGATTTAATGGATAATCACATCCCCCTGCTCCTCGGCAATCACCTCAATTTTACAGCTCTCATCCGTCTCGTCTTCCACCTAAACCAATGGATGTTGACCAATCAGTAAGAACGAAGCAAGTTAATTACCAAAATAGGCCTCATTTCCAGAAACACCTCGTCAAAAGGGCACCTTCTCAACAAGGAAATCCAAACAAGTACCAAAGAATCAACCATACGGAACAATCAGAAACAAACGAAGAAGATCCGGAAACAGCTGATCAGAATACTTCGACCTATGAAGAACAAGATTAATCCTTGGCAAATTACATCGACTCCATGGATAACCTCACATTGGACGAACCCGAAGAACTTGACGACATCTATTTTTTAGATTAAAGAGCTCTTCGTTACCATATATCGAACACGTAGCAAGGAGCGGAGAAATCCTAAAATTCTTAATCGACACAGGATCAAATAAAAATTACATTCAGCCTCGACTCATCAGAAACCCAATTCCAAACAAGAAACCTTTCAAAGCAAATTCAGTCGGCCGAACAGTACTCATTACACACCACTCATATATAGATCTCTTCGATTCAGGAAAACTTACATTCTTTATTCTACCTTCTCTAATAAACTTCGCTGGTATTACAGGAAACGACAGTCTAAAACAGATGAAAGCTGTCATTCACACAAATGTAAATTTCATGATAATCCAACCAGGTATCCACATACCCTTAAAACAACACATTTCACAATCTACAAATAATCTTAACATTTGAATTAAATTCCGATCAAAATAAGAAACTGTCTACGATACTTAGGGAGTATCCCAATTTATTCACAGAACTAAACCAAAAATTAACAATCACCACTATGGTCAAAGGGGAAATACACACCACAACTAATGACCCCGTCTACTCACGTTCATATCCCTATCCTATGGCTCTCAAACAAGAAGTAGAAAAACAGGTAAATAAACTACTTGAAGATGGCATCATAAGAACATCAAAGTCACCCTACAACTGTCCAGTATGGATCATTCCTAAAAAAATGGACGCATCTGGCGAAAGAAAATTTTGAGTGGTAATCGACTACCGAAAACTAAACTCTATCATAATTGCTGACAGATATCCCATACCAGAAATGAATGAGGTTCTCTCGAACCTTGGTAGAAACAAATTATTTACCATCATCGATCTGAAAAGTGGCTTTCACCAGATCCCCCTCAGAGAGCGTGATATTGAAAAAACCGCGTTCTCGATAAATAACGGGAAATTTGAATTCACGCGAATTACGAGTTGAAACTCGGAGGAGAATAAAAAAACACGATGTTCCTCTTTTGACTGACAAATTTATTCTGACTCTATCATTTACAAAAATTCTTTATTGATTTTCAACTAAACAGCAATAAATGCAATAATGCACATTCTTGGAAAGCAACTGAATAAATGCAAGACACATTCTTGGAAAACAATTGACAATAAATGCAATAATGCATATTCTTGGAAAGCAACTAAATAATAATACATGCAAGAACACATTCTTGGAAAACAATTGACAATGAATATGCTATATCCGGAGCGATGACCGCAATAAGTCAACCACTACTAATGTCCGGTCAATCGCGGAGGCTTTGGGGGTGCTGGGTCAGCTTGATGACTTTGCGTAACTCCTCCCCCCTTAAAATAGAGCGACGGCCACAGAGATTTCGATGGGGCTGGAGCGATATCCTCTCTCACTTGGATTATGTATGATGTCTTTCGTTTCTTCCATAGAAATAGTAAGGCGGCTGCTACAATAGTCCCGAAGGTGATAATTGTGACGTAGGTTATATAATTTGTTTGGTTTGTTTCGCTGCGTAGTGTCCAGACTGCTTCATGGTTCTGCAACTGATGAAGATGGAGTTTTTGCAGATTAAGAGTGTTGGTGATAGATTTCGCCTGGATGCTTGCGTATATAGGGGGTGCGATTCGTACTTCGTCCCAGAATATGTTCAGGTTGTCCTTGTAGGTAATTCCATTGACTTCTACGGAACAATTCTTGTAGTGGAGTATTGCTGTGCCTGTTACTTCATGGGATGTTTTACTGCAAGTGGAGTTTATTAGTGTATTTGGAATATTGATAAAAATAATATAATTTTCTTCTGGTTGGAAGATAGACTCAATTTTGCCTGTGTCGTTTAGGTTGCATTGGGCTTCCTCGTTGTTCAATAGGCGTCCCAGACATTTGGAGTTTCTTGCTGCTTCTTGGTAAACAGGATTCTTGCAGAAGTAGATGTTTTCTATTTTTGGACATGCCTTATCGTAGTACTGAATGCTTTTATCGTTATAGGTTATATAAGGTTGTGTTATAATTTGTTTTGTACCATTTATTGGAAGCGGTATAATATGATGAAGGTAGTATTTCTCTTTTGATAATTTTGGTATTTTTACATTAAATATTATATTAGTGTTGTTAGTGCTGCTTGTAGTTCTAATAATTCGTACAAGTGTTCGTTCGAAATTATTTCTATGCTTTGGTTACTCATATAATTGTAAATTTCATTAAGTTCAGCTTGATTTAATATTAATTTTGATATTACATTCAGTTTTGCCAGTACAATCGATTCAGCTATGTTTGTTATATGATCATTAAAAAGGTCTATATTATAATTAATCTGACTAAGGTATTGTATTTCTATTAGACTATTTTCTTCGCGCTGTATTCTGTTTGTAATTTCTTGTGTATTTTTCCTTATAAAAGTTTCGATGGTTTGTTGTTCATTGTTAATGTGTGTTGTTAGATTCTTGAGTCTTTCAATCATCTGATTGTTAAGTGTGTGTTGTTTTGAGAGTGTGTTAGTGATAATGTTTTCATTGCTGTGTAAGTGTTTTATTTGGTTGTTTAGGTTGATCGCGCCGTTTGCATCCATATTACCCGTTATAAACTTAATAGCTGTCCCTAGACCGTTAATTAAGCCTCTTTTATTTCTTTTGATGGGTGTTAGTGACTGAAGTTTGTTTTCAAGTTCTGTTAGTTTGAGGTTAGTTGTCCTTATTAGACTTGTTAATGTACTACGTTTTTCAAGCATGCTTAAGGCGTTTTCGATATTTCTGATATTTCTGTGGTATTCTTCAAGGTTTACTATATGTATAAGATTGTCAAAGTGCTTAATTTCTCTTGCTTGTCCAAGTTGTAACTGGGCAATGCCTTGATTCTTAGTCAAGTCATGTATTTGGAGAGTTTGGGTGGTTGTCATTGGGGTTCTAAAAATATATTAATTGTTAGTACTATTAGTTCGTGTGTTTTTCTTTTTATGTTTTATCCTAGCTTTATGTATCTTTTGGTTTTTTGTGGTTATTAGAGTTACCTTATTGTTTTTTCTGACTTTATGTCTGGAAAATTTTGGGGTTATTTTATTTCGCCTGCATTCTTTCCTATATATTATTTCATCGTTTTCCCAGTTTTTAGGGTCATTTCTTGATTCATTTATTTTAGTTATTCTTGATTCTGTTAATTCCTCTACTTTTTCTTTTATCATGGGATAGAGTTTTTCTTGAAATTCGTTAAGTTTCTTTAAATATTCATGTTCGTTAGAGAACGTAACAGCATTATTGAATTTATAGGTTTTTCCGAAAAAAACCTCAAAGGGTGTAAGTTTCGTGTAGAATGAATAGAGTTGTTATAAGTTATGACTGTTTCAGACAAAATTTCATCATGTTCTAAATCAAGATGGGCTTCTTTTCGCGTAAAAAGTATGATTCTATAAATTTCTGTCAATGTAGAGTGTAGTCTCTCTACAGGCGAGTTACTAGAGCTCTGCTGAAAAGAGGTAAAGTGTAATTCAATCTGATATTGTTTGCAAAAATCCTTGAAGATATTGGCTGTAAACTCTGAACCCTGGTCACAGATAATCTTTTTGGGTATGCCGTAAAGGCTTATAAAATTTTCTAGTGATTTAAGGATGGAAATGCTGTTTCTAGCTGGAAGGGTATATGCTGAAGCAAATTTTGATGATTTATCAATTATAGTTAAGATTTGTTGATGGTTAATGCAGTAAATGTTGATATGAATTATATCTAGTGGTTTAAGAGGAGTTTCTGGTACTTGAAATTTAATTTTTGGGGGATTTCTGTCGTATTTTGATATTTGACATAATTCACAATTGTTGATAGTTTGTTGAATTTTATTGTGCATGAATGGGAAGTAATAGTCTCTTTTGAGGTGAAGGTATGTTTCATTTATACCTCTATGATGATTATTTATATGGTAATCCCTAATTATTTTGTCCTGGTCATCGTTTTGTGTTATATCTAATAACATTTCTTTGCAGCGTACTACTCTAAACGTTTTGCTATTAGCAAAATATTTCGAATAGACTAGCTGCACAGTTCTAAATGTTTCGTCATCTGAGAATATGGCAGAGAGTTTGTTTGGAGGTAAATATTTTTTAAATATTTCTACTAATTTTTCTTCAGTGAATTCTAAATTGCGTATTGTTCGACGTTGTTTATTTCGAAATGGTATTTCTAAGGACATTTCTGGTGATTCAGATGATTTAAGCAAAATTATTTGGAGGTTGAATTCATTGAGGGGTTTTTCTGATGTTTCGATTCCATCATCTAAATTTTCATCCGCAGAATGTATAGTACTACCGGATGTTCCTTGGTTGGAAGCTTCGACATTTAAGTTTATTTCTAGGGTTGAGTTATCAATTTGGGCGCGACTTAATGCATCGGCATTGGTGTTCATCTTTCCTTTTTTGTATACTATCTGGTAATCGAACTCTTCCAACTTTAGACGCCATCTTATTAACTTAGAGTTAGGTTCTTTAAGGCTCATTAACCAGGTGAGCGTCTTGTGATCTGTTACGATTTGAAATTTACGGCCAAATAGATACGGCCTGAAATATTTCGTAGCCCACACTATGGCTAAGAGTTCCTTCTCTATAGTCGAATAGTTTATTTCGGAGTCAGAAAGAGTTCTACTTGCATAACATATAGGTTTATCACTCCCGATACGACCTAGTGACAAAATTGCGCCAAGTGCATAGTTGCTGGCATCGGTGGTTAAAATAAAAGGATTTGAAAAGTCGAGGTACTGTAAAATTGGATCGTTAGTGAGAATGTTTTTGCACATTTTGAATGTTTTTATGTATCGATCAGTCAACTGCACTGTTCTGCCTTTTTTTAAGCACTCTGTTAATGGTTTGGTTAGTTTTGAGAAATCTTGGATAAATTTTCTGTAGTATCCTAACAGGCCTATGAATCCTTTTATTTCTTTTTGGTTACGGGGTATGGGATAGGTTTGTATGGCATGCATTTTTGCGGGGTTGGGTTTTATGCCTTCAGTGGAAACGATGTGCCCCAGGAAAGCGATTTCCTTTCGCAGAAATTCCGATTTGTCGACTTGAATTTTGAAATTAGATGTGCGCAATTTTTCGAAAACTAGTGTGAGACTTTCTATGTGCTCTTGGAGCGAGGTGGAGAGGATGATGATATCATCCAAATATACTAGACAAATTTTCCCGATAAGTTCTTTCAGAACATTATCCATTACCCTTTGAAAGGTTGAAGGAGCGTTCTTTAGACCAAATGGCATTCTATTATATTCGTTTTGACCTCCTTCTACAGTGAAGGCTGTTTTTTGAATATCTTTTTCATCCATTTCTATTTGATGGAAGCCACTAGCAAGATCTAAAGTAGTGAAATACATACATTTGCCGAGTTTGTCTAGTATTTCGGTTATATTTGGAAGGGGGTATCTGTCTGAAATGGTTTTTTCATTAAGTTTTCGAAAATCGATTACCATCCTCCATTTTTGTTTTCCACTAGCATCCTGTTTCTTTGGAACAATCCAAACAGGGGAGCTCCAAGGAGAGTAGCTAGGGCGAATTATACCCTGATTTAGTAACTTGGTGATTTGTGCCTGCACCTCCTCTTTGTGGATGAATGGGTATCTGTAAGATCTCACATAGGTCGGTATGTCGTCAGTTGTGACAATTTTGTGTTTAATTTTGTTAGAAAAGGTCAACGCTTGACCTTCTTTGTAGAAAACATCATCGGACTTTTTGCATACTTTCAGAAGTGATTTTCTTTCTTCTGTATTGAGATGGTTCATACGGAGTAGCTCAGAAATATTTGCTTCTTTGTTATTCTCTGTATATTCAAAATTAATGTTATTAATTTCAATAAATTGGGAGTTATTGTAAGGGCTAACCTTAAGTGGTTGTTCTAATAGAAGTATTTCTTCTTTATCTGATGTATTGATTACCTCCACTATACCATACCATTCTTTTGCGTGGTATATGCCTTCTGGGATATACAGATTTTCGCTCAGTTTTGTGATGCTTAGATAAACATCTCCTGTGCGTATATCCAGGGGAAGTTTCAAAAGGACTTTGGATCTTGGGGCAATGTTATGTTTGCCCGAAGTAAGGTTTGGTTTTAATTGTAGAGGGATTCTAGCATACTTTGTATGAACAATCTTGTCTACTAAATCTATTTTAGCTCCAATATGCGTTAAAAAGTCTTAACCCAAAAGTCCATCAAAGTAATTAAGAAATTTAAATAGTAAAAATCTGAAGTTTCCTTCTTGTTTAAATTCTATGAAAAGGGGTAGCTGAACTTGTTTATTTAGTGTATGTCGATTGAGGACTGTTGTTATAGTTATTGGGTTACATTGAGTTTGATCGGCTGAGTTAATAAATTCAGGACTTATAAATGATGATGAGGCACCGGTATCTATTAAAAATTTTAATGGTCTGCCGAAAGGGGATGATATATTTATATAAGTTAATTCTAGTCCATGTTTATTAATGTCTAAATATCCTGTTGGTTGTTCGAGGCAAGTAGTCGAAAATTTGGTGAATCTTCTATGTTATTTAAATCTTCGGTTGCATCCTCCTGATATTTTTTTTTTTTTTTTTTATAATCTGCGCGTGCCAAAGGGAGTATTAATACCCTTTAATTGTTTCAGGGCACGGGCGTCAGGGAAAAGGGGGAAGAGGAACAGAGGAGGTACCTATGCACGTTGGCTTTGAATGTTTGAAGGTTGTAGTGATGGGGAAATACAGAGCCTGGTAGATCGTTCCACATTCGTGTTGTTCGGCTTATAAATGAATCCCTATATTTGACAGTACGACCGAAGTTTGGCTTCAGGGTAAACTGATGTGCATTCGAAGCATGTCGCGTATTGCGGGTGAAATTTTGAAGGGGAGGAATGCAACTGGCTATTTCGCTGGAGCATTTTTTGTGGAAGAAACGATAAAACAGGGAGAGACAGGAGACATTTCTCCGATGTTCTAGTGAATGAATGGAATTCACAATGTCTCTATCACCTATAAGTTTTAACGCGCGATTTTGTACCCTATCAAGAATGTGCAAAACGGTCTTGGGTGCACAAGACCAGATATGGGCGTTATATTCCAGCTTAGGGCGGATGAATGCCTTATAAATTGAGGCCAGATCAGACGGGGTAAAATATTTCTTGCACCGTTTAAGGAATCCTAGACATTTTGCAGCATTTTTGGCGACCTCGAATATGTGATCATTCCATCGAAGATGGTTATTAATACACATACCGAGAATGGCAAGTCTTTCGGTTTCAATGATGCAAGTACCATCCATGGATAATGGTTGAGGGTTTTGGTTTCGCTTGAGAGACAGAAGACAGCATTGCGTTTTGGAAGCATTAAATTCCACTCGGTTGGTTGAACCCCATTTAATTATGCTGTCCAAGGACGTGAGTTAGGAAACGAATATGAAAAACTGAGGGTACTGTCATCAGCGAAGGAATGGATTGGATTAGAAGTTGCAGACAAGAGATCATTTATAAAAATGAGAAAGAGAGTCGGAGACAAAACAGAGCCTTGGGGAACACCAGCATTTATTTGGTGAATTGCAGACTTGAAGCCGTCCAAAACAACTTGTATTGAACGCCCCGAAAGGTAATTTCTAATCCATTGAAGAAGAGACTCATCGATGCCATATGCACGCATTTTCGACAAAAGAGCCTGATGCCAAACTCTGTCAAATGCTTTTGAAATATCAAGCGCAACCATCTTGGTTTCGCCGAAGTGATGGAGAGATTGGTTCCACTTCTCGGTGAGATATGCCATCAAATCACCAGTGGACCTGTTGCTACGAAAACCATACTGCCGGTCATTAAGGAGTTTTCGTGAATCGAGATATTTCATAAGCTGACGATTTATCAGCGTTTCCATGACCTTGGAAAGAAGGGACGTAAGTGCAATGGGTCGGTAGTTGGACGGGGAGGAAGATTCGCCTTTTTTAGGGATGGGTTGGACAAATGCTGTTTTCCATCTACTCGGAAAGAGCCCTGAAAAGTAGGATAGACAGAAAAGCTTACGCAGAGGTTTTGCCAGCGTAGAAGAACACCTCTTCAGAACTATGGGGGGGATACCATCTTTTTTTTTTTTTTTTTTTTTTGGATTGCGCCAGGGATGTGTAATCTTCATAGATACTAGTAGCCCGAGTGCTACTAGCATGCACGATTCGCAAACCTGAGTACTCGATGCCAGGAATACGCCTACGTACTAAACACACACCCTACACACTTCAACCACTCTCCCCGCGGGACTGCCGTTAGGTATTACTTCGCGGGGCTGGTTAGCAATTCATGCTATGCTTCTTGTATTGCTGCTTCTGATGCTTCTGTTGCTTCTGCTGCTCTTCTTAGCTTTTCTATTCTCCGCAGCTCTTTTTGTAGAGTTGTTACGAAAGAACATATTGCCATCCAATTTTCTTCCAACCGTAACATATGGTCGAGGAGTAATGACGGACTTGGCAGAGTAATTCTCCATGCCGTGAAACGTGTGCAGTAAAACACTGCGTGCTCCGTATCCTCATCTTCACCTGGGCATTCCGGGCAGGATGGTGAGTTGTCGTGTCCGAATCGGTGTAGATATTTGCGGTAGCCACCGTGGCCAGACAGGAACTGCGTTAGATGGTAGTTGCAGTCTCCATGCTTTCGACTTATCCAATCTTGGATTGTCGGTATAAGTTTGTATGTCCATCTGCCTTTTGTTGTATTAGCCCAACGAGCTTGCCACATAGCTGCTGACGCTGCCCTTTCTTCAATTTTTATCACCTTGATACCAGTGGCGTCGTGATGACTCAATGCTCTTCTGTTATATATCCTCAGCATTTCATCTGCGAGAATATCGATGGGGACCATTCCAGCTATGACAAATGCAGCTTCGTCAGAGATGGTTCGAAAGCCGCTGATTGTCCGTAGCGCACAGAGTCTGTATGATGACGATAGTTTCCTTTTGGTCTCCTTCGTCCTCAGTGCCTCCGCCCAGACTGGGGCGGCATATAACAGAACTGAGGTGATAACTCTAGAGAGTAGAATCCTTCTAGCATATCCAGGTCCACCGATGTTAGGCATGATACGCGAGAGAGCTCCCTGCATTTGCGATGCTTTTTTGGTAACAAAATCAACATGCGTTTTAAACCGTAGCCTGTTGTCCAGCATTACTCCAAGGTATTTAATTGCCTCTTTCGACCTGATGGTTTGGTTACCAACCTGAAAGTTGGCAAATTCGACAGTTTTCCGGCTGGTTATAAGAACAGCTTCTGTTTTATGGTCAGCTAGTTCTAGTCCGGCGGATACTAGCCAATCTTTTATCCGGGCAATTGCTTCATTTGTAGCTGATTCTACTGCACGGATCTGTTTAGCTACTGTCACGACTGCAATGTCATCGGCGAATCCAATTATCGTTACTCCCCCAGGTAACGCTAATCGTAGTACTCCGTCGTACATGATGTTCCACAATAGTGGCCCTAAAACCGATCCCTGTGGAACTCCCGCAGTTACGTTGTAGTATTTTACGCCTTCATCGGTATTGTACCTCAGCTTTCTGTTGTTGAAGTAGTTCGTCACTATCCGTAGCAGGTAATATGGCGTATCCATCCTGGCAAGTGACCTTCTAATAAACGACCAGTTCGCAGAGTTAAATGCGTTTTTAATGTCCAGCGTTACTACTGCACAATACTCCTTTGTGCCGTAGAGCCATCTTTCTCCTTCGATGGCACCTTTGGCGATATCGACTACCGCTCTTATGGCATCAACAGTAGATCGTGCTCTTCTGAAGCCAAATTGGTGATCTGAGAGGGCTCCTTTCTCTTCTACTACTGCGAGTAATCTATTATAGATTATCTTCTCGAGGATCTTTCCCATGGTGTCTAATAGGCATATTGGGCGATAGGATGATGGGGGGGATACCATCTGGACCAGCGGATTTGTGTATGTTAAGACCTTTAAGTACTCCTGCAACGAGTGCGAAAGTGGACTAGTCCCATGGAAAATTCGACGCTCTCAAATACAGGTGGAGACAAAGCATTATCTGGCAGCGTGGAGTTCGCTGCAAAATGAGTAGCAAGCAGATTAGTTTTGTCTAAGGAGCTGACAGCTGGAATGTCATTGTAAATGAGTGTGGGGATGGCAGACGAGGCAGAATTTTTAATATTTTTGACGAATGACCAAAAATTTTTACTACCTTTGGGACATTGTAGGATTTTTTGCCTCAATTTTTGGTCATGTAAGAATTTTACACGTCGAATATGGGCATTGCAGTCTTTTCTGGCTTGTTTAAACTTTTTTCGGTTTTCCTCAGATTTGTTGGCTTTATAAGACCGAAAACTTACTTCTTTCAACCTGATAGCCTCTTTACAGCTCTGGTCAAACCACGAGTTTACCTTAGGTTTAATGCTCTTTATTCTGTTAGGAATAAAGTCATTCATACCTAAGAGTATAGTGTTAGTGATCATATCAGCAGCGGCATCCACGTCGCTATCGAGGAAGCATAGCGACCAGTTAAAACTCCTAAAGAAGCTATTGAGGCCGCTCCAGTTGGCTTTCTCGTATTGCCATACTTTCCTTTTAGGAGTTTTTTCTTTAACTGAGTGGTCGGAGTACGAGAATTTAGCTGATAGGTCAGACCGACCTAGAGGCGCTAAAACATCAATAGTGTATTTATCAGGGTGCGAAGTAAGAAACAAGTCCAAAGTGTTGGCGGAATGACTTACAATGTCCGGTATACGTGTAGGCTCATTTACAAGCTGAGTCAAATTGTTTACCTCAGCGAAAAGTTCAACATACCTTCCTTCGGGTGTTATCTGGCCAGAATGTTGAAGCCAATTCGAATTGTGTATATTGAAATCGCCCGCAATGACAATTTCAGTATGAGGGTACAAGGAGACAATTCGAGTGATGGAATCAGACAGCGCATCAAATTCGTCAAAAGTTGAGTTGCTGTCCGCACTAGGGCTTCTATAAATAAAGCAGTAGTGAATTATTTGCTTACGGACGGTGAACTTTAGCCATTTGAAATTAAATTCCGGGTTGGAACAGTGGCCATACTGTGGTGGAACTTGGTAAGCAATATCACTACGGACGTAAATGGCGAGGCCACGGTGGGGAAAGAATAATGACACTAAGTTATACACAGGCAGTTTCAAATCGGAAGATTCTTCAACTACCTGTGTTCCACTTAGTGCCAAAACAGCTGGTTTATGGGAATAGGCGTGGGCGTACACATCAAAGAAATTCATTCGAAGCCCACGAATGTTGGTAAGATCAACCCTAAATTCCCTCATCACTACAACATAGAAACACAAAAAGACACAACTCTGACGTAACTAAGCGAAGTTGTAAAGTGAAGATCCAATGAATAGTTTTCCAAAACAAACTGTCGCAGGTGCTATGCCCAAACGACAATCAGCTATGGTCCGCTATTCGGATAAACATTCACAGCCCGCTATGCATCAAATGTTACACTCTCTCAGTCATCGCGACTGGGAGTATGTACATACATAGCACGTACTCCAATTGCGATAACAAAGAAGCGCAACCGCGGGTGAGAGGAGGTGAAAGATGGAAAGCACTGGCACTGATTTATTTTCTTTATTTTTTTTTTCTTTTTTTTTCCACTGCACTTTTAGCACTGGTTTATTTTATTTATTTATTTTTTTTTATTATTATTATTTATTTATTTTTTTCCACTGCACCACACTGAATGTAATTTGACGGGCGCGAAATATTATTAATATTTGATGGAATTATTTTTTTTGTTTTTTGTTTTTTGTAGCGATCGTAATCTACATGCGCGCGCGACGACAGGCAGTAGGCATGATATTGATCTATTTCCTGTTGGTACATGTTATTTTGTACTGGATTTTTAAAGTTATTTGATTTCTTAATAAAATGTATTTCCTCATTCTTAAAATTACGAATTCTATTAGAGTTTGTACGCATACTTGGGCTTGTTTTAAAGAATCTCTGTGAGTTATTTATGTGAGATAAACCACTGCTTGTGTCCATAGGTTCCGGTGTTGGTTGGCTAGGCCTATAGGCATTAAATGAGTTGGAATTATTACCAAAATTAGTTCTAAACGAGTTTTGATTTTGTTGTATGCCTCTGTTAAATGGTGGGTTATGGATGAAAGTGTTAGGTACGTTTGGTTTTTGATGATTTTGGTATATTCTATTGTGAAAAGGGGCTGTTGGGTTGGTGTTATAAGGTTTTTGTTGGTTCTGAAATGTTCTATTATAAAAACGATTTGGTGGTTGTGAGGTGTAGGGCTTAGAAGAATTGAACCTATAATTTGGTTTGAATGGTTCTGCTCGCATATAAAATATATTTTGTTTTTTATACAGAACGAAAGGGCTGTTGCGATCGATTCTGGTCGCATTGCTCTGATACTTGAGCCTAAGGGTTCTCTTAAACCTGTTAGAAACGCATTTAAGCACATTTCGGCGTAAAGCTCTTTTTTTGCAGCGATGACGTTCTGTTCCTTCTCGTGAATCAGAACGTTGTTGCATAAGGAAGATTGGATCTCAATAATTTCGCTGTAGAAACGTTCTACAGTCTTGTTGTATTGTCTGAGGTTGTGTAAGTCCCTTACCAAGGATGTTTCCGTCCTCTTATCCGAATAGTGAACGATTAGGTTGGCTTTTATTTCATCCCAGTTCAGGGCAGTCCCGAACATATTTAAAACCTCATTTGCTTGTCCGGTGATCTTGTTTCTGATAGCCCGCAGGATGATTTGCCCATAGGGGGTTCTATCAGCTCCTCTCGCGTACAAGAGGATTTCTTCGACATTATTTAAAAACTCATAGAGCATACGAGGGTTTCCATCGAAGTGTGGAAGATCTTTTACTGCATCAGGGATGCGTAGTGACTGAAAGATGTCTTGGTTTAAGTTGGATCCCGAAGGGGTTTGGGGTACCTGGTTAGAAGGCATTTGGAGAGTGTTTTCGAGTTGTATTGGATCACTTTCTTCGAATATAGTAGTAAGGCTTTCACTTTTAGAGAGATTTGTAATAGGGCTTTCGCTTCTAAAAAAGATTTGGTAGACTTCTCGTATAGGGAGTAAATTTAAATAATTTTTTTGTTTTCTTAATCATTTAATTTGTTTGTTCTGGCATTTGAGTTACAGTGTGTATTATAAAAAAAATAGTTAAAATTTTTTTTTATTTATTTATTGATTTTTTTTGTAACTTCTTTTCCCTTTCTTTTTTTTTTTTTTTTTTTTTTTTTCTTCAATATTTGCAATATAATTATCTACTTGATTCAAAAAAAATTTTTTTTTATTTAATTACGTTATAACTTATTTTTTTTTGTTTAAATTTTTTGCAATTTAATTATTAAAAAAAAATAGTATAAATAGTTTTATTTATTTATTAGTTATTATTGTTTTATGCATTCAATCCGTGTACTTACAGGCATCCAATTATTAATAGAAGAAATTTCGTGGTCATATTTTCTTGAAGGAGCTGGTCTGTGCGATTTTGTATCGATATGCCCTCGATACCACAGAATTAGGACTAAGTGATATTCAGTCACTGTCCTAGTCTCGCCACACTTTATGTCACTCACAGTGTTTTAAATATCGATATTCACTCGATACCAAGAACTCAAAGATGTGATATTCATTCACAGTTTGGTTCCCGCAACACTTTTTATTTACGTCACTCACAGTTCTGAAGTGTTTTTAAATATCGATGTTCACTCGATATCAAGGAGTCAAAGATGTGATATTCACTCACAACTTCGTTCTCACAACACTTCTAATTCGCTTTTTACGACACTCGCGATCTAGATACCGATATTCGTTCGATATCAGGAACTTTTTAGGTTGTTCGCGGTGAAAGGTATATGAGTGTTGTATGAATGTTCGACTGTTTAACCGGACCGGACGACTGCGCCAATTACGAGTTGAAACTCGGAGGAGAATAAAAAAAACACGATGTTCCTCTTTTGACTGACAAATTTATTCTGACTCTATCATTTACAAAAATTCTTTATTGATTTTCAACTAAACAGCAATAAATGCAATAATGCATATTCTTGGAAATAATATATATTCTTGCAATAATGCATATTCTTGGAAAGCAACGAGAATGCAGTGAAGGCATTTAGTAAACTTAAAAACTGTCTGTTATCCCAAGAAATAAGCCTTTCCCATCCGAATTTCGACAAATAATTTGAGTTGACAACCGACGCTTCCGATCACGCTATTGGTGCAGTCCTTTCATAAGACAACAATCCAATTTCTTTCTTGTCCAGAACTCTAAGCAAGACGGAAGAAAATTATGCGACTAACGAAAAAGAAATGTTAGCCATAATATGGTCCCTCAATTCTCTAAGAAATTTTGTATACGGATCCCGCAGAGTGAAAATATTTACAGACCATCAAACTATCACATACGTTTTAAGCAACAAAAACACCAACAGTAAAATGAAACGATGGAAAGCGGCCCTGGAAGAATATAACTACAAATTAAAATACAAACCAGGAAAAGCCAACGTCGTCGCTGATGCTGTTTCAAGACCCCCTAGAGTGACAGAAATAAATTCCCTGACACCCACTGAACACAGTGATGAAAGTTCTTCACATAACCTAATTCCAACTACCGAAACTCCCGTTAATGTATTTCGCAATCAACTAATTCAGAAAATAGGAACTGAGCAGAGCTATCAAATTAGGAATCCCTTCGAAAAATACACTAGACACATTCTGCCACAAACACAGTACACAACATCCGATATTATCAACCTCTTCAAAAGGTACTTGAATCCAAATACCATTAACGGCCTTCTTACTGATGAAAACACAATGGGACTCATACAAGAAATCTATCCACAGCGCTTCAAAGACTATAGAATCAGATACACTCAGAAAATGGTCGAAGATCTCCCAAATGAAAGTGAACAGGAAGAAAAGATCTTGAGAATTCATCAAAGAGCGCGCCGTAATGCTGAAGAAAACAGAATCCAAATTTTAGAAAAGTTTTATTTCCCCAAGATGTCAGCGAAAATTAAAAGCCTAGTTCAACGTTGCACAACCTGCAGGGAGAACAAATATGACAGACACCCTAATAAACCTTTTATCCAATCCACTCCTATTCCTAACTACCCAGGCCATACCCTTCATATCGACATTTTTTCAACAGAAAAATATCTTGTTTTAACTGCCGTTGACAAATTTACCAAATTTGCTCAATCAAAAATAATTAGTTCTCGTTCCATAGAAGATATTAAACGACCCTTAAGGGACATTCTGTTTTTTTACTGTGTCCCCGAAAATCTTATAATCGACAACGAGAAGTCACTGAACACGGCGTCCATCACCTCCATTGCTAGAAGATGACCTACAAATTAAAATATTTAAAACCTCACCTTATAAGATTGAAGTCAATGGGCAGGTTGGACGTTTTCACTCCACACTCGCAGAAATAATGAGATGTATCAAAGCAGATGATCCACATCGACCGTTTGAAGAACTCCTAGAAAAATAGGTAAACGAGTACAACTTTACCATTCACTCTACCACCGGTAAGAAGCCCATAGAATTATTCTACGGTCGCATACCTAGAATCAACCCGGAGGACTTCGAAAAGATACGACTCAGCAACATCGAGAAGCTAAGAGACAAGCAGGCAGAACATCTAAAAACACACAATAAGAAGAGAACACCAGTAAAACATTATCAACCCGGCGAAATAGTTTATGATAAACACAATAAACGAATAGGTTCCAAACTGACCATTCGATATTGACAAGAAATAGTCAGAGAAAACAGGAATACAACTATTTTAACCGAGTCAGGGAAATTAGTCCACAAAAGCAACATTAAAAACTAACAACATCGCCCTTACTCTAATTTTCCTTCCATCCACGGTAACACCCAAATCCTCTATTTTTTTAACTCCCAAATAGTGCCTTGCACACTGGGGAAGCTAAAATCCAAAACGGACATTTTATACTTATAAATACATGTAATTGAATTAGATCAATATGAACAATTTATATCCGACATAAGGCCCATCCTCAACCTCAAGGAAATTCATCAACACATCCTCTTCCCTTTACTTTCACATGAGGTGCAACAAATCGAAAACCATCTAGGCAACCTACGGCCACACAGAGCAAAACGATCCTTAAATTTCCTAGGTAGCGCATGGAAATGGATTGCCGGCAATCCAGATCATGACGATTTTGTAACAATTAAAGAAAGAATAACCGATGCCCTAAAGAATAATAATAAACAAATATCAATCAATTACACAATGAAAGAATAAATAATATTACAAAAATTCAAAATGAGATACAAGAATTGTTAAAACAAAATAAAAATGTAAATCTCGATCTTATATCTAATGTTCAATATAAAATAAAACTAATAAAAGAAGAATTGGAATACATTAATAATGCAATACATTGGGCAAAATTAGGAGTTATTAATACCTTTATATTATCCAAAAACGAAATTAAAATAGCCACTGATACTTTGTCAAACAAAAAATGCCATATTCCACAGTAGAACAAGCTTTAGATTTTTCCGAAATTACAATTGTAACCAATAGTTCAACAATGCTTTACATTATTAATATTCCCTTAACTACAAATAAAATTTATCAAACCTTGTTAATTAAGCCAGTAAAGAGAAAGAACATTATCACAGAAATACCTTTTAATGTAATACTAAAAGATAATGAAGAGATATTTGACAAAACAAAAGAATGCAAAATGTATAACTATCTTTCTATTTGTAATTAAAAAAATATTGTTAATTTAAAAAACAACACATCTATCCAAAATCTATTAAATAGTGTAACCGCTACATGCAATACCATCAATAACCAACACATACCAAATACAGATGTGATCTCAGCAGATATCCTACTATTAAACCAATTTGTTGGCGACCTGGAAAACGAAAATACCAGCCATAACCTGAACGGAACGATCCTCATCAAATTGCAGTGGCCATGGTGTAGTGGTAACATAATCGCTTGTCACGCTGTTGGTTCACGGTTCGAATACTGATGTCAAGAATCATCTATTTATTTCGCATGAAATAAATAAAAAAGTCGATCACTTGCGAAAGCTAAGTCAACTCTACTGCGAAGGCATAACACTGGCAGTAGGGTGGTCATATGACTAAAATACAACTCGAACGTGATGATGACATCAGGAGGATGGAAAAAAATACTGTGAATCATAAGTAACGACAATAATAGCAAAACAACAAACCAAATACTCCCCAGTTATCTGGACAGCCACCCTTGGAGTTCACTGAAACTTAACTACCACTTGAATTTCAAACCAACTACTCCAATCTGTCTTTCTCTCTCTCTCTTCCCCTTTCTACAAAAAACGCCCGTGTTCTAAAAATTAGTATAAGGGTATTCATATCCCCTTTAACACGTGCAAATTATAGAAAAAAAAAATAAAAAATCACCATCAAGATCAATGGACGCTCATTCAACTCCCAAGAGGTATCAAAGATTAACCCTTTGCCAGCCATACTTCAACCAAATCCGAAAGAAAGCAAATACCGAGAAATACTATCTCTCGAAATGATGAGTGAACTTCACATAAACAATACAAAGGCAATTCAATTATTGCAGCTGGAAAAAAATACCCATCAATACATGACATATGGGTCCATCACACTACTTGCAGTTTTTTTCGTAATCCTATTGACGTGCAAAATTTTTGGGAAGCACAACAGTACCACAGTTATCATAGAAGAAAAAAAAAAGAAAAATTACACGGTAATCCAGTCACCCCCGAGCCTAAAATCGAGCCAACTGTACCTAGCATTCCCTGGATGAAATTTTATGACCTACCATACTTCTAATTGATTGAGACAATCAAATTTAAAAGGGGAAGAGTTAACACACGATTCCGCTAATCAAATGCAATGACCTCAGCTCAGTGCAAGTTAACACACATTTCCGCTAATCCAATGCAATGACCTCAGCTCAGTGCATTCCCACTTCCATGCAACTCAACATACGTGACCTTAATTCAGTGCATTGCCATTTCAACACCTGGATAAACACTTAAGAAGAAAACGCTGACGTGCATCGTCTGGATTGCAGGTAGCTGACTTCAAGTATGGAATAATATGAATAAGAAGAAATCGCTGACGTCGTCGATTGGATTGCATGTAGCAGGGCGTGGGGTGAAATTTCAAGAGAGGGAAGCCGAAAAAATTTTAAGTAAAATGTTTTATTCAAGACTTACCATTTTGGTGCTTATTCGAAAGACAGACTTAAGATATGCAATCTAAGCCACCTTTGTTATACTTTAAGTCATTGGAATTTACGTAGACAATAAGCTCATCGCATAAAAAAGTGGCTTCGAAAGAAGCCGTTCTGGGCAGAATAATCTACATAAGTTATTGATAACTCGGAGCGTTGTTAAATATAAAAAAATTGGCAATTACAATTATGTATTGTACTATTATTATTATTATTATTATTATTATTATTATTATTTATTAAAATGTAAATAAATTACAAGATAAGGTTACAAATTAAGGCACTAGCTACCAGAGCTTTCGGCCAGTTTTAATGAACAAATTTTATATTCTATTTTCTAAGTTAAAAATCTTAAGTAATTTGTATACTCTATTTAAACTATTACTTTGAAAAAGTTTTCTTGAAGTAGATGTTATTGTTGGGCAATCATGTATTAGATGTTGGATGGTTAGTATGACGTTCGTCTCGCAGATATGGCAATTGGGTGGGCTGTTTTTGGTGATGAGATGGTTGTTTGTAATGTTTGTGTGTCCAAGGCGTAGCCGTTTGAAGCATTTGATCATGTTTTTTGTTTGTTTTGTTGGGTAGATGGCACGTTCTCCTTTTGGGTTGATGGAGGAGTAATGATGGATATAATTATTCCACTCGCTACTCCTTTTTTCGCGCAGTAAGTTTCTGATTTTCCTTCCGACATCATCTTTGTTGTCGACGAAGAAAGTGGTAAGGGGTTCTTTGGTGGCGAGTCTTGCAGCAGCATCTGCTGTTTCATTACCCTCGATACCGATGTGGCTTGGGACCCAGATAAGCTTGATTTTCTTATTGACAGTTAGTTTGTTCCGTATGATGGCAATGATCGGGTTTTCGCTATTGATGTTTAGGACCGCTTTAATTGTGGATAGACTGCCTGTGCAGATGAGAGTTTTATTGCTACGGGCAGTTTCTGTAGCTTGCAGGATTGCAATGGCGTCGGCTGTGAATATGGAACAGAAGTCAGGTACAAGCCCCTTGCGTTGAATGTGTCCTTCCGCATCAATGACCGCAAATGCTGTTCCTTCTTCGCTTTTAGACCCATCTGTAAAAATTATGTTCCAATTAGGGTGTTGGTGTTTTATTTCATTGAACAATTGTCGGTAGGTCCTGTGATCAGTTGAGTTTTTCGGAAGTGCAGCTAGGTCTGTGATGGTAGAAGATTTGGGTAGAAGACAGGGTGGATAGGTTGTAGATCGGTGTTTTTGGATGCTAAATGGAGTGTCGAATTTTTTGGAGAGGGTGATAGCATTGTAGATTGCTGATGAGTATTTGGGTGTTTTCTTTCTGGCACTCAATTGTTTAGTATCTTGGACGATTGGGGAGTCCTGTGATGTGGAAATTTGTCCGATTAGGAGGGATGTCAGGCATTCAAATCTGTGTTCGACTGTTGGGAGGCCAGACTCCGTAAAGATGTTTTTTACTGGTGTTGTCCTAAACGCCCCTAGGCTGATTCTAGCTGCAGAGTGGTAGGGTGCCTTAACGCATTGTAGTGTTGTTTTGGCACATTTGCCGTATACTACCAAACCGTAGTCGACTTTTGAAAGAATTGTTGTTTTGGTGATGTTGATATGCGCGGATCCATTCTTTGTTGCTAGGTACTTTATAATATTTAACCTGGTAGTTAGATTCTTTTATTCTTATAATTACTATCGAAAAATACTCCTAAAATCTTGAGAGATTTTACATTACTAATGTTAACATTATTAAAGTTAAGTGGAATTACTTTAGAGCAGCTAGTTTTTTTTACAAATATGGAGAATATTACTTTTTTCGGCTGATATCTTAAAGCCAGATTTTTTACCCCAGAGCTTAAGGTCTGCTAGGATGTTATCAGAAATGCTTGAAATCATGTCTAGTTCTTTACGTTTTGTGAAAATGATCAGATCGTCGGCATAAAGACAGTATTTTATTGCTTTATATTTTGAAAGGATATCGTTTATTTCATTGAAAGCTATTATAAATAGGGTTACGGAAAGTGGAGATCCTTGTGGGATACCGTTCGTAAGATTGTAGACGTTGGAGAAGGTTCCATTTATTTTTGTTCGACATTTTCTATTGGTCAGCCAGGATTTAATAAATTTAAACATTTTGGGCCCAATTTTCCATTTGGCCAGTTTGTTCAAAACAACTTGAATGCCGATGCGATCGAACGCCTTTTCAAAGTCAATTGAAAGTATTGAGACATGGTTCTTGCTGGAGAGGGCAGAAGTAACGTAGTCATCAATATGCAGCAGTGCATCGATTGTGCTCCGACCATGTTTAAATGCAACTTGCCTACCGTCAATTAGTCTATCCTTTTCTAGGTACCATAGAAGCCTCTTCGACACAATTTTTTCTAAAATTTTACCAGGGCATGGAAGCAAAGATATTGGACGATATCCAGTTATTTCGGTATGTCTTTTGTTTGGCTTTGGTATTGGGATCACTGTGGCAGTTTTCCATACTTGGGGGATGATGCCATTATTAAAGATCTCATTAAATAAATTAAGTAGGAGGGTTTTGAGGGAGGGTGGGCTGTTTTAAAGCATTTTGTAGTATATTCTGTCAAAACCTGGGGTTTTTCCTTTGGCTGAACTGATACAAGCTTCCAATTCGTTCATATTAATAGGGAGTTCGATAAATTTAGTTGCCGGGGTGGAGTGGTTGGCTTGGTACGGCGTGTCAGTTGCCATAGTGTTTTTTGCAGAGAGGAAATTTGGGTGGAATTTGGAGTCGTCGGAGTACTTCGACCAGGTTTGAGCAAAATAGTCTGCTATTTGAAATGGGCAGGTTAATATTTGGTGTCCGGATTCTATGGTATTGATAGTGTGGGGTGTGTATTGTCCTGTGAGGGTTTTAATGTCGGCCCACAGTTTTTTTGGGGACGAGTTTGGATTTATATTGGCCGTGAAGGCTATTTATTTTTTGCATTTCTGCGGAAGAGGGCGTTGAGTTTTCGGTAGCTAATTAAATTTTGGTTAGTTGGGTGCTTTTTGAAATTTGCCCAGGCTGCTTGTTTCTGGTTACGTAGTGTATGTAATTCTTGGTTCCTCCAGGGAACGACCGTTTTGTGACGGATTCCTTTGGTTTGGGGTATTGAGATGTTGGCTCCAAATCGAATCGATTTGGTGATAAGAGCTGCCTCTCTGTTAACATTGGGCGATTGGGGTTGGGAGTGGAGAAATTCTAGGACATTTGTTTGAAACAAATTCCAGTTTGCTAGGTCGGATTGAAATTTGGGCAGGAGTTTGGTCGCTGAGTGTTTTAAACCAAGTATTTAATTAATAACTATCGGATAATGGTCGCTGCCGTGTAGGTGTGGTAGTATTTCCCAGTTGGTATTTGGAAGAAATAGGGGAGAGATCAGGGATAAATCAACATGAGTGAAAGTCTTGTAGGTGGAGAAGTGGATTGGACTCCCATCGTTAAGAATAGATAGGTTGGAATGGGTTAAGAAATGTTTTACAATTTTACCTGTACTGTTTAAAGATGGCGAACCCCAGAGGGGACTCCAAGAATTGACGTCTCCAACTAATAAAATAGGAGTGTCAATATTGTGGACAATACTTTCTAAATCAAGTTGAGTGGAGGATTGGGATGGAGGGATGTAAACTGAAATTATAGTTAATTTAGTTATTAGTGTTATTTCGACTGCTACGGCTGGTATGGTCGAGTTTATTTGAACAAATTTATGGGTAATCGATCTGTGAACTAAAAGCCCTGTGCCTTGCTTTGCCACTGTATTGTCATTGAGGTTATGGAAGAAGGCTATATACTCTTTGGGTGGGTTTGGATTTGAGGAAATAGGTATATGTGTTTCTTGCAAAGCAATAATTGCTGGTTTAAGCTCCCGAATGAGTATTTGCAACTCATACAGGTTGTTTAGATACCCATTTAAATTCCATTGCAGAACTTTCAGGGAGTTGTTGGATTGTTTACATGGGTGTTGGTGGGGAGAATTGTAGTAGTCAGAATTTTGGTGATAGTTGAATTGACTCTGCGACTCGGATTTTGAAGCGTTCAAGCTCCCTAAAGAGCTGGGACGATTCAATTCCCGAGTAACAGAGTCAGAGTTCCGGGAGTATTTTGTTTTTTTATTATATGCTGTCATTTTCTGAGTCGAAAGAGTTTAATATATCGGCGATAAGAGATGTGGAGGTAGTTTTTGTAGGAGTATTTGTGTTGCTATCAGGCGATCGTGTTTGGGTTTTTGTTAAAGAGAGAATTTGTTCTCTGAGCAGGCTGTTGCCGGTTTTTTCGGTTGTTAGTGTAACGGATGGTGTGGGATTATCATTTATTTTTATTTTGTTATTAAATGATGAATTATGGGAAGATTGTGGGGAGGTGATAGTGGATATGTTGCGAGAAGAGTGGGATTTTGTGTTTTCGAGTGGTGGAACTGTAATATGTTCCGTGTTAATTATTTTTTGTTGTTGATTAGAAGTGGATTCAAGGAGAGATGCAGTATTTGTGTTTGTGGTTTGTTTTACTATTGAGGAATATAGGTTAATTGTTGGAATTATTTGGAGGGGGTTGCGTTCTTTATATATACGTCTGACTTCGCCTAGAGAGGATTTATTTTGAGTTTTTATTTTTAAAACTTCTTTACTCTGTATATACCTGGGACAATCAGTGGAGGAGGCGGGGTGGGGGCCTTGACAGTTGGCACACATCGTGCGGGTGCATACTTGTTGAGCGTGTGGTGGAAGGTTGCAAGTGACGCATGTTACCGCCCGTTTGCACGATTTGATTGTGTGTCCAAGGAGTTGGCATTGCCGGCAACGCATTTGGTTGGGTATATATTCTGTCACTTTGGTTTTGTACCAGCCGATTTCGATAAAGTTGGGAATTTGGAATTGGTCGAAGGAAAATAGCATTAGGCCGGTTGGTTTTCTGAAGTTTAGTAAAGTTGTAGACACCGCAAACGTTTTGGGATTTCATTTCAGAGATAAATTCTGTCTCTGGAATATTTATAAGGCAAGGGGCATATGCAACACCTTTAGTAAAATTGAGGTTAGGGTGAAGTTTGATTGTCACTGGGCAGAGGTTGTTAATGTTTTCAGAGCGGATACATTTTTCGGCGATTTGTTGGTTTTTCGTTAAAAGGAGGAGAGAGCCGCCTTTTAATTGAGTGATTTTTTCATACTCTGTGCTAATTGAATCGATCGTTTTTTTTAGTAGAAACACGTTTATGGTATTGAGCTATTTTTCTTCACTATTGGCTGAGATTAGCACAAATCTGTGATTTTTGGTGGGGGTATTGCAGGGAAGTTCTGGGTAGAATTTGAGTGGATGGTGTGAGTATCTTTTTCGGTCGATCGGGAGGGTCGGGAGGGTCGGAGAGAGAGAACTCCTCAAGATCCCCAAACCTATTCGCAGGTTGGGGGCGAGGCTTAGGGGCCATGTGCGAAAAAAAATGTACACTGTACTCACTCGGAAGAGGTGCTTTTAAACTATGTGCGTAAAAAGAAAAGAGAAGATGGTGTTAGCAAAAGGAGAACTATAGAGAATTAGTTGCCGACTGAAAAAAATTGTTCTTCACCACGATGTGCACTGACTGAAGGATAGCCGATGACTGAATTATGTACTACATATTTGTACTCTAAAGCTATCCTACGATTCTTTTTTACGAATTCTGCTAAAACTCTTTCATACAAATTTGAGTCATTTTTAATTTCTAAAAGTAAGTGCTTTTCGATAGATAAAAGTGTCAGGTCTGAGAGTCTTTCGTCTTTGTGGAAATTTCTTAAGTGTGGACTATTTTTAAAGTCGAAAAAGATCTTTCGACAGAGGCCACAGTCAAAGGCAGGGTTAAAAAGATTTCACACAATGTTAGAGCTTGAGAAAAAGTTTCTCTAAGCATTTCCGTATTAAAATGCTTATAAAGTTGAAAAACCTCAAACTTTTTAAGTGAAGGGGTAGTGTATAAATCTTTGAGTTCCTTTTTTTGAAGTAGTGAAATTAAAAATTCCATGAAATAGGGTAATTAAAGAAGATATTTTGTAATCCGGCATTGAATTAGAAAAATATCCATATTTTGATTTGTTTAATAAATCAAAGAAAATATATGAACTAAATGAACTATACCTGTTCTTAATCTGGCTTGTAACATTATCTATAATTGCTACAAAAATTCGGCTATAATTTGTATTTGAATCAATATTAAGTAATCGGCGCTTGCGTGGAGGTTCTGAGCAGTTACTTACGCTCTCAAATGGGTTTAAAAATTCAGTATGAATCCATGACTCAAAACCCTCGATCTCTTGTAATTGAATAAACCGTTCACTATACGTGAATGATATTGCCATCGAGTCTCTGACACCCCGGAATGCCAGCTCTTGTTTTCCTAGAAGAACTATAGTGTCTATGAAATGATTAATTAAATCGCGATTGCGATCAACTTTTCTATTATGAGCCTCGTAAGAATTCCCTAAAGAAGTCTCTATGCGATATTCGCCAAATTCATGCAAATGCAAGCACCTGCGTATATGCTTTCCGTTTGAATATGTTTTTTGGAAGAATTAATAAAATTGTTTATATCAAAGCACACTAGGAGAATTAGAAAAAAAGGAGACAAGGAAAACAAAACATTCTATTTAATTTGCAACTGCAAGCCAGCCATGGATTCTTTTTGTAAAAAAGACTCATGAAAATGTTTCTGATACCCATCCTTTCGCGTATAATCAATTTTCATTGATGATGTCGAGCGACCTAGTTCTATGACTTTTTTTTTTTACAAAAAAGAAAGCTTACTGAACTCGTGGGTTTCTTTTAGAAGAAAATTAGTTAAACAACACTCAAAATTAAATAGAGACATCTTGTCTAAGAATAATAATAATGTTCAATGGGGCACCTCTTGAGTAGATTTATAATTACTTACTTGGTCTACAGCTAATAACTATTCACTTAGCTCACTCACTATTTTATAATAATTTAATAATTTAAAACACTAACTTAACAACCAATATGTAATTGCTAAATTTTTAAAATTTTCTAATAATTAGCAGTAACAAAAATCACAAAAATTTGCATCCAAATTTTCAATAAATCACTCACAATTACACAACCGACTTGCAACCGTCATTTCAAATTTGCAAAAAAAAAAAAAACCCAACAAGTAAGAAAAACCTCAAACGCCGTTCGAACCACTACGTCGCCCAATAACCCGATTTTCGTGGGCTTATTTTGTTGCCTACAATAAAAAAAAAAAAAACTCCTTCGAACTAAAACCTTTCTCCTCCACCAATGTTCATCCACAAAAGCCGAGAAATCGCGAGTTATTTTCCTCATAAGCGAATGTATGTTAGACAAAGGAATCGCAAATAAACTTCTACTATATGCCAGAAAGGAATAGAGTTGAAAGTTCGTACTGTGAAGAAATGAATGCATAAGCCGGAAAATGAACGGCTTCTCAAAAAAATTCATTGCACGCTTTCTCTGTATACTTGTCTCGCCTATGTGTGCGAGTTTGTGTATGAGTAAAAATGAATAAACAACCGAAGTAGTCCCAGCATTTCATCTTCGAGCGTGTATAAAGTTATAAAAATGGTTTGATGAACAAATAATTGAATGTGATGGTTGGTAAGTGGCAAAATAAAAATTTTTGATATTTGAAAAGGGAAGCCGGAAGGAAACGGCTTGTATGGACGCCACGCCATTGGCATGTAGCTGACTTCAAATATCCATGTATCCCATGTTAGAGCATCTTGATTTAGGTAATGGCGTAGATATTCAGCCAAAGTTCTGAGGCTGCGTTCTAGCGCTCCATTCCATTGTTTGTGGTTAGGTGTGGTATTTATTTTCTTTATTTTCATCAGTGAACATATCTCTTTGAAGACTGAAGTAAGAAAATTCATTCCATGATCGGTCAGCAACGAAAATGAAATACCATGTCGACAAATAATATTTTCGACGAAGATCCTTGCCACTGTTTGGGCTTCTGCGTTAGGTAAAACGAGAGCTTCAGAAAATTTCGTTAACGCATCTTGAAATGATAGTAGATATTTGTTATTGCTATAGCTCACAGGTAGGGGACCAACGTCGTTATTTTCATAGGTGCTTTGGGTGATATAGGTTTGACGTGTGACCGATCTTATTCCATGTTTGGCATGTAATTTTTTAGTTATGGCCACTTGCCGAGGGACTGTTGGAGTGATCCATGGGTTTCAATCCTATAGATTGTTCTATTGCGTAGCTTATAGTTAATTTTGGATCCCCTTTGTTTTGTGCCTTGACCAAAATTCTGAGAGATGGATTTTTAAGTCCATCCTCAAAAGTTTGTAGGGTCAGTTTCTTATTTTCCGTTAATAAGTAACTGCGAACGTTTTCTTGACTCACGGTTTCGTAGGTGATCATATCAAGAGCAGGTGGTCATACCAAGAGCATGGATAACGGATTACCTGTGTCTCTGTTTGGCGGAAGCGAGTTCTGTTAGGGAGGAAAATGCGATTGTTGTTCTTTGAACTGGTCCTCTAGTTCAGCTACCAACTCTTTCCATTTGGCGAAGGTCTTGTATTGAACGAGGTCAAACGCCACTCTTTGTAGTATTGTCTTGAATATGTTGGGGAATAACGCCTGTTGACCTGCATCCGTGGTTCTTGGGTTCGAATGTTGGGACCATGCTAATAACGTCGTTAAGACTTATTTTAGTTTGAATAACCATTATTTGATTTGAAGGACTTTGATTTGTGTAAAAGTGTGTCTGTTTTTGACTTCTCGTGAAAATTTTAGCCGGACGATAAAAATTGCTTTTTTGTTAAACGGACGAATTTTGTTTTTAGGGTATTGTTTGTGGTTTGTTTGTATGTATGTACAAGTATACATATATATAAAATATAATGCAATAATAATATGATGAAAATATCTAAATCTATTTACTTAATAGTTGCTGTTGCTGTTAATGTTGTTGAATTCTAGGTGACAGGTGGTGTCGTTTGCTGCTGCTATGATTGTTGATGCTTATTGTTCAGTTCATATTCAGTTCGTATTCAGTTTCTCTCTTCCCTTTTTTTCACTGTCTATGGTGTTTTAGCCCCAGAAACGCTTTAAACTTTTTCTCCCTTTTGATTAACTGGTGTGTAGCCCCATGATGGTGATAGTCTTTTTGGGTCTATTTCACATTTCTTTTGTATTTAGTAGCGGGCATTTTTCGCTCATCTCTCCCCTGTCACTAAAATGTTGTATATTGCTTGAAGGAAGAGTACTGAGTGGAGAGTAGTTTGAGTTTGAGAAATGAAAATTGCGTGTTTGTTTATTAGGCCCGCTGTCTTAGCGTAGCTGCGACCTTTAGTATATTTAATTTATGTTTTATTTCACTTAATTGGACCCGCCGTCTTAGCGTTGCTGTGATCCTTCTAGCTTGAGAATACAAATTAAACTCTGAATATCTCTGAATAACCCTGGGACTCTGACTACCCTGAATAACTCTGAATTACTACTCGCCTTATCAGTAAAATTCCCGGTCCTTTATATTAATTTTGTAGTCTATTCGGTGTTCATCCACATTCCACACATACATTCTTCATGTTTTGTTATTATGCACTTTTATATGTCATAGGTTTTTTTTTTTTTATATAATCTGCGCGCGCCAAAGGGAGTATTAATACCGTTTAATTGTTTCAGGGCACGGGCGTCAGGGAAAAGGGGGAAGAGGAACAGAGGAGGTACCTATGCACGTTAGTTTTGAATGTTTGAAGGTTGTAGTGATGGGGATGTACACAGAATGGTAGATAGTTCCACATTCGTGTTGTTCGGCTTATATATGAATCCCTATATTTGACAGTACGACCGAAGTTTGGCTTTAGAATAAACTGATGTGCATTCGAAGAATGTCGCGTATTGCGGATGAAATTTTGAAGGGGAGGAATGTAACTGGGTATTTCGCTGGAGCATTTCTTATAACAAAAAAAAAACGATAAAACAGGGAGAGACAGGAAACATTTCTCCAACGTTCTAGTGAAGGAATGGAATTCACAATTCTCTATCGCCTATGTGTAGAACGGTCTTGTGTAAAACGTTATTCTGTGAGATTATTTCTTTATTTTCTAGTCTATAGAACAATTCAAGTTCACACTATACTATTTTTCGCAAATTCTTTCCTTACAAGGTCTCTTTCTTCTCAAATCACTTCATCACATTTCAATTACTTAATTCACAAATCCAAACTAATTACTTCTTCTTGTTAACTCTTAACGTTCAATTTATCACAAAATTACAACTTCGCCTATTATCACTTTTCCAATCTCTTCGTGCGGTTCGAAAACCAACTGCCCCTGCCTCGATCGCCATCTGTTCTTATATAGTCGCATTTCTGATAGCCAGAAAATTCTAGCAAATTCTTCGACCACTGGAATGAGAAAATTCTGATGTAATAATTCCAAGATGACAGCTGCACCCAATAATCTCTTGTGGTTGTAATTCTCTCTTAATTCCGGACGTCGTCTTAGACATATTCCTTCTCTTCCGTGGACACGAACCTCGAATGTGTTCCGAAAAACACTCTCTTAGACTTGTTCGTCCCGAACAAGTGCGTCCTCACTTCGGCCATTGTATCGACTCAGTCGGTCCACATGAACCACTTTCATTTTGGCCCTTGGTCCTCGCTGGATGCGGTAGACAACATCGTTGATGCGGGTTACTATTCTGTAGGGACCCTCCCAGTTCTGCTGCAATTTAAGTGATTTCCCCTTTTGGCGATGGGGATTATACAGCCACACTAGATCTCCTTCCTGGAATCCTAACGTTGTTGCCTTGGCATCATACCTGGTCTTCATGCGGTCGCTCGTTATCTTAATCTGGCTTCTGGTCCTTTGGTGTATGTCCCTAAGCCCTTCCCTAAGGTCCGCCACGTACTCTTCTTCATTTCTGGGCTCATTGGTAGGAGATCCAAATTTCACCTCACTGGGTAACCGAGCTATTCCACCAAACAAGATTTCGAACGGCGTATGTCGAGTAGTGCTATGCACGGCACTTCTATAGGCCATCAAAAACAAGGGAATCTGCCGGTCCCAATCCCGACCTTCGAGAGATGTTCGTCCAAAGTCCTATTGAAACTCTCCACCATACCGTCCGACTGTGGGTGGAGCGGGGTTGTCCTTGTCTTTTTGATTCCGAGTAGTAGACACATCTCTTGGAAGATTCTTGACTCGAAGTTCCGCCCTTACTTACTTACTTACTTATGTCCTGTATCCCCTTGTGGGTCCTAGGGCCTCTACAATGCCTACGCGCCATCGTGTGCGATTTCTGGAAATGTGCCTCAGCTCTCCCCAACTCTTTCCCAGTTGCCGTGCTTCCTTCTCAACTGTTCTGCGCCACGTACTCCTAGGACCGTCGCGTATCCTGCCATCCTGGGTAAGCGGGTTCCATTGCATCGCTTGGTTAGCTATGGACCTGTCACCCTTTCGGAGAGTGTGACCGATCCACTGCCACTTTCGTCGTCGTATGGTTGTGCCTATAGGTTCATGGCCCGTTCTCTGATAAAGCTGTTCGTTAGAGATACGGTTTGGCCAGAATATCCTTAAGATGTAACGTAGACACCTATTGACAAACGTTTGCAGCTTCCTCGTGATAGTGACGGTCACTCTCCAGGTACCACATCCATATAGCAACACGGATTCAACGTTGGAACGGAACAGTCGTAGCTTGGTGTTTAAGCTAATTGCATTACTTCGCCAAACTATGGATAGCATCCCAAACGCAGATTTTGCTTTACCTATTCGGCTGGCTATATCCAGTTCGGTTCCGCCATCGGTTGAGACAATACTCCCAAGGTATTGGAAACTCTCTACTCTCTCAACCGTTTGTCCAGCAATGCATATATGAGTTGATGAGTTTGGTCCTAGGCTGATCATTTTTGTTTTTGCCGAGTTAATTTTCAGCCCAACGACGTCTGCTTCCCTCTCCACATTTGCTTTCATTTGGTGAAGGTCCATTATTCTGTGAGACAGTAGGCATACATCGTCGGCGTAGTCGAGGTGTTTGAGTTCAGATGTAAGAGTCCATCGAATTCCTCCATTTCCTGTTGATAAGGCCGCATTCAGCACATCGCTAATCACCAATAAAAACAATATTGGTGAAAGTATGCAGCCTTGCCGAACCCCACTTTGGACTTCGAATTCCTCAGACAGCCTTCCTCTGTGCAAAACGTGACATGTGGACCCATCATATGTAGCTTTGATAATTGCTATTAATTTATCCGGAATGCCTCTCCTGCGCAAGGCACGCCAAATAAATTCCCGATTGACACTATCAAACGCCTTTTCAAAATCGATGAACAACAGGTGAAGTGGTGATCGATATTCAACACATTGCTCGATGATGATCCGCAGGGTGTTGATGTGGTCGACACAGGAGGATCCAGAGCGGAAACCTGCTTGTTCGGCGTCAAGTGTGTCTTCAAGGTGTTCTTTGATTCGCTCCAGGATGATTCTAGCTATTACTTGGCCACAGCAGGCAGCACGCAGACACCTCTCCAGTTTTCGCACTGCATTAGGTTGCCTTTTTTAGGGAGCTTGACAATCATTCCCTTTTTCCACTCATCTGGAAAACTCTCGGCTTCCCATGTTCTCCCGACAAGTGGGGACAGTAGCTCTGCCGATGCTGTTGGCGCAGCTTGAAAAAGCTCCGCGGGTATGCCGTCAAGTCATACCGCCTTATTAGTTTTCAGTGCTTTGATTGCGGTAATAATCTCTTCTTTACTGGGGGTTGTGGTGCGAATTCGGGAACTTCTTTCTACGGACACTTCAGTCTGACTTGGGTGCATATTGCTGGCGAATACTCGGTTTAGAACCGAAGCAAAATGCTCCTTCCATCTCTTCAGTTGATCCTCATCCGATATTAGCAACGAACCGTCTAAGCCTTTCACTGGGTGTTGAGTAGAGCTTCGGCCACCTATAAGCTCTTTAGTGATTCTATAAACGGTTCTGCTGTCGCACCTCGCTGCTGCTTCTTCTGCTTCCGTAGCCAGCGCATTGATGTAATTGCGCTTGTCACGCCTCACGCTACGCTGTACTTCTCTCATCTTCATGCGATATAGGGACATAAGCTCGATCCTCCCTGCTGCTGGAGTTGCTGCAATTTGAGCTCTTAGCTGTTTTCGTTCGTTGATCCTTCTCCAGGTATCCTCGGAAAGCCACGCCCTATGGTTTCCCTGTGATCGACCGACAATCCTTTCAGCACCTGATGTGAAAACAGTTTTCACAGCGCACCAATGGTCTTGGATGGTGGCGGGCAGGGAGCTGCTGATTGTTTCCACTCCACGTGAGAGATGGTCCCTTAATTATTGGCGCACTGTGGGAACTCTCAGTCGGTCTAAATTGAACCTAGGTATTCCTGTTTCGTTAGATCTACGAACGGCAGCAGTGCGTAGTCGGAGAGTAGCTATCATAAGATGGTGATCTCGTACCAACCCCATGTCGGCACCTCGCCTGTTTCGGACGTCTAGGAGACTACTTCTAAAACGGCGACTGATGGCAAAATGGTCAATTTGGTTGGAGGTTGCTTGCCTGTCAGTTGACACCCAACTGATTTTATGGCAGGCTTTGTGCTCAAACATGGTGCCACCTATGACAAGACGATTTGCGTTGCAAAAGTCAACAAATCTTTCGCCGTTGTCATTCCGATTGCCTAGTCCGTGCCGTCCCATAACATGTTTGAGCCCTTCGTTGTCGCAGCCTACCTTGGCATTCAGGTCCCCCATCACAATGACAATGTCGCCATTGGGTGTTGCATTATGAACAGCTCCCAACTGGTTGTAGAAGTTCTCCTTTTCTTCCTCAGACGAACCATCCGTGGGGGCGTAACACTGTATGATGGTGACGCGACGTACTCTCGTCCGGAATCTGGCCGTTAAAATCCTATCACCGTGCGGTTGCCAGGTAATTAGGCCTCTGCGTGCTGTTGGCGTTAGCAGCAGTCCAACTCCATATCCACGGGGGTTTCCGGTTGGTCTTCCGGAGTAGAGTAATACAGTATTACGCGTTGGGGATTGGTACTCACCCGCATCTAACCATCTTATCTCGCTTACTCCCAATATGTCCAGCCTATATCGCATGAACTCATGCTCCAATTGAAGGAATCTGGCGTTCTGAGGTCCTTCACTCTGAGAGTCAAGGAGCGTCTTCACATTCCAGAAACCAATCTTAGTCCGGGTACGATAGCCAAAGGTCGTCAACGTATTATCAGTCCTTATCCGAGGCATTGTGTCGGTTTCCATAGCTATTGTAGTTTCGGTAACGCGGGTTGCTGGCCCAGGTTACCTAGCCTAGGCATAAGACCCTATACAATCTCGCACTTGCAATTTTGGCCTATATGTATAAGGATTTATACATGCAGTTGCCCGGGGACCACCACGAGGAGGTAAAGCAAGCACTACATTACGAACTTGATTGTTGCGCTACTGGTCCAATCCATGTTTTGGACAGTCAGTAGTTTCCCGATCAATCGCCATGCAGATCCTCCTTCCGCCCTTGGTCAGAATGCAATTCCAAGGGCACACCGAATCTGCTCACCCAATTGTAGACGATCTGCTCCGCCACGGTTCTGGCTTCCTGGTTAGGGATCGGAAACGCTTCAGGCCACTTACTGAAGTAGTCCATTACTACGAGTATATACCGATCACCATTGTCGGTTTCCGGAAAGTTCTCTGCGATGTCGATGGTGATTCGCTCGACATGTGCTCCCACGTTGTATTGGTGCATCTTACCTCGAGTTTTGATTCTCGGACCCTTGCTAGTTGCACACACGTGGCATTTTCTTCACCAGTCTTCGACATCTTCCTTCGCTTTTAACCAATAAAAACGTTCTCGTGCCTTTTCTAGCGTCTTATTCACTCCCATCTGGCCTCCGACGCCCCGCCATGTATTTCCCGTAACACCTCCTTGATCCTCGTCCGCGGCACGACAAGCTGCATTACAAATAACTTTCCGTCGGAGGATTCCCATTTTCTTCTCAGAACACCTTCTTGGATATGGAGGGAGTCCCACTGCGCAAAACATGCCTTTAAGGTCGGGCTTCTGTGAGAGATGTTCTGATGATCCGGTTTCTCCATGTTCTCCTTCCAGGCCAGAATCGGCTCGATATCTGGGTCTTCCTTCTGAGCGTTCCGGATCTCATCTATGCTCCAGCCGGCGATAGGTTCGGCTCTCAGTCTTTGGATGGAAACCAGCTTCCGTTCTTCCTGACGCGCACAATGTTTACAATCCGTTCTGCATGGTCGCCGGGACAGCGCATCCGCATTAGAGTGGAGTTTTCCTTTACGGTGCTGTATTTCATAGTCGTAGATTTGCAGCCTTTCGATCCATCTTGCGACCTGACCCTCAGGACTCTTGAACTGTAATAGCCATTTTAAGGCTGCATGGTCTGTGCGGAGAACGAACTTCCTCCCATAGAGGTATTTGTGAAAATGCTTCGTAGCCAAGATCAAAGCTAGAAGTTTCCATCTTGTAACGCAGTAGTTCCTTTCTGGCTTAGAGAGCACTTTGCTGAAGTACGCAACTTCCTTCTCTTGGCCATCATGCACCTGGGAGAGTACGGCTCCTACCCCGACATTACTAGCATCTGCATCCACAATGAACGTTTCCCCGTGAGTGGGGTAAGCTAGTATCGGGGCATCGCATAGCCGTTGTTTAAGTGCCTTGAAGCTCTTCTCGCACTCAATTGAAAATTTGGATTGTTTACCCTTTTCCGCCAACTGGTGCAGACTCTTTGCGATCCAGGCAAAATCCTTCACGAACCGTCTGTAGAAGGTGGCTAGGCCCAGGAAGCTCCTTAGTTGGTGTTTATCTTTGGGGACTGGCCAGTTTTTCACCGCTTCGACCTTCTCTGGGTCGGTTCTCACTCCTTTTGCTGAAATTATGTGCCCCAAGTACTTGACTTCTGCTCTAAACAGGGCGCACTTCTTGGGGTTGAGCTTCAGGTTAGCACTTCGAAGCCTTTGAAACACATCCCTTAGATTGTCTCGGTGTTGCGCTAAAGTTTTTCCTACGACGATGACATCATCCAAGTACACCAAACAGGTTTTCCATGTTAACCCTTGCAGGACACATTCCATCAAGCGCTCGAAAGTAGCCGGAGCATTGCACAGCCCAAATGGCATTACCGTGAATTGCCATAGCCCATTTCCTGCGGTGAAGGTGGTTTTCTCCTGGTCTTCTGGGTGGATCTGTACCTGCCAGTAGCCACTCTTCAAGTCAAGGGTGGAAAACCATTGGGCTCCTGATAGTGTGTCCAGCGTGTCGTCAATCCGTGGCAGAGGATAGCTGTCTTTCTTGGTGACGTAATTGAGCTCCCGATAGTCCACGCAGAACCGAGTGTTGCCATCTTTCTTCTTAACCAGTACAACCGGTGATGCCCACGTGCTTTGGAACTTTCAATCAGACCTTCTTTCTCCATCGCCGACACCATCTCTGCAACTTCTGTCTGCTTTGCCAATGGAAGGCGCCTAGCAGGCTGACGAATTGGTGTTGTATCACCAGTGTCTATTCGATGTTGTACCAGGTGTGTTCGGCCGTATTCTCCGTCCTATGAGGCAAATACATCAGCGTACTCATTGATAAGAATCTCTGCCATAGTTCGCTGCTCCTGATTCAGGTCACTGGACTGGAGAATCGTCTCTCTCGTTTCCGCTGTCCAAGGTGATGGGAGAGATTTTGGAGCATCACGTTCAGATATTGTTGCGACGGCGGTAATCGGCGTGCATTTTCCAGTCACCTCCCCTTGCTTTAGTTTGACAGTGTGTGGTCTTGCGTTCAAAACTCTCACTGGAACCATGGTGTTCTTTGGTTCGACTAACGTCTTTCCCACGATGTAGTTTTGAGAATGCTTCTCTGGGTCTGGTTCTACTATGTAGAATCGGTGGATCCCAAGATCACCTTCCAGCTCCATCCAAATGATTGTCTCTGAAGACGGCGGCAAAACTTCGTCTTTGCTGATAACTGTCCTGAGAGTTACGGCATTCTCGTTTCCGTACACCATCGGAATCTCCACATTTCGATACCTCAGTACTTGCATCCCGATGTCCAAGATTACTAAATTTGCTTTCATGAGGTGTATTCCGATGATGCACTCGTCGTATACATCTGCCACCAGAAACGCATGGGAGAACGTCAGTCCCACCAGAGTAATCGTAAGACGAACTTCTCCAAACACCTTCGCCATTTCCCCTCTTGCAGTCTTCAGGCAGTAGCTGTTGGTGTTGTGCAGCCATGAGCTTCTGACAATATCTCTTCTTACAATGGAGGCGGTGGCACCTGTGTCGATGGTGGCTACGCACTTCTTCTTGTTGATTAGTGCCTCCACTGTCAGGCTCTTGTTACCCCGTTTGGTTTTCGAAACTTGAATGGTGATCCTGGGGGCCTCGATTCCAGTAACCAACTTCTGCCCCGCGAAGTTGGTCCTTACGCATTTCCCGACTGCTGGTTTTGGGAAGTCCGACCGACAGGATGGATGTTATCACCGCCGGATGCTCCCTCTCTGCTGCTCCTACTTCCGCAATGTGGACATTTTCCTCATCTAGGTGAACTTCTGCACTGCCGTTGTAGGTGTCCAGTTTGGCTGCAATTCCAGCAACGGATTTGACTTCCGCGAGCTCTGTCTTCATTCATGACAGCTGTTCTCTGGCATGAGCATTCCACGACGGACATTTCCCTGACACGGTGTATTCCCTTGGTCCGCAGCCTTCATTGACAAAGCGAATGCCAATGCCTCGGGGAGTGTTCGCTTTTCAGCCATCCTTACAGCCATTTGCAGTTGTCCGTCCTCTATGGCCTGAATAAAAGCTTCCACCGCCATTTCGTTGATAAGCTCCTCACCGGCTTTAGGGTATGAAAGATGGGCAAGTCGCTCTATATCCGCTTGCAACTGTTGGAGCGTTTCCCCCCTTTTCTGGACTCGACTACGCAGCTCAACCCTGTACCCCTGCTGCATGAGTTCATCCCCAAACCGCATCTCGATAGCCTGAACCAGAGAGTCGTAGTTCTGCTGTTTATCTTCCGGGATGGTCTGCAAGAGCTCCGCAGCTGGACCCCTCAGTGCAAGCGTGAGTGCAATAGACTTCTCTTCATCGTCCCAGCTATTGGTCATTGCGGCCGCTTCGAATTGCCTCTTATAAATTGGCCACGATGTTTGACCATCGAAGATAGGAGGCTGCATCTCCTTTCTTCTCACACCGTCAGTGGAATATTCCCGTGCTTTCTGTCTCTTCACGTTGCTGAGTTCCTTAGCAAGATTTTCGACTTGCTTTCCTACTTTTTCGAACTGAATCTCTATCTTCCCGAACTGAGTTTCATGTTTCTCAAAGTTTTCATCGAATCTATTTTCGACTTTTTCGAGTTGCGTCTTGACCTTTTCGATTTTCTCTTCCAAGTTCTTATTTTGCTCATCAAGTTTGCTTTCCAGAGCATCTAGAGAATTCTTTTGTTCGTCCAGCTTAAGTTCTAGAGAATTCTTTTGTTCCTCAAGCTTAAGTTCTAGAGAATTCTTTTGTTTCTCAAGCTTAAGTTCTAGATAGTTCTTTTGGTCGTCTATTGCTTTCTTTTGGTCATCGAGCTTAAGTTCCAGAGACTTCTTTTGGTCTTCCATTGCTTTCGTTTGTTCGTCCATGACTGACTTAAGTTGCAGGAGCAGACTTGTTACACCCGGGTCGGCTACTGTACTTGCTGGTTCCTCTTCCACGTCAAACTCTACGTCATGTGTTTTTTCTCCTTCCTGCTTTATTGCTTCTTCCAGACGAATCAGTAGGGCATCTTTTCCCCCAGTTGTGTCGATATTCCGCTTACTGAGTTCTGCCTTTAGTTGAATTATAGTTAGTTTTCCCAATTTGCGACCCATTTTGCGCAACTAATTAACTCAACACAGAAATGTTTTTTTTTTTTTTTATTGTGCAATTTCACACCACGGAAATAGTTATTCACAGAATAAGTTATATCCCACTTCTGACACCAATGTAATATGCGAGCTACGGCTCGAGTAGATAAAACGTTATTCTGTGAGATTATTTCTTTATTTTCTAGTCTATAGAACAATTCAAGTTCACACTATACTATTCTTCGCAAATTCTTTCCTTACAAGGTCTCTTTCTTCTCAAATCACTTTATCTCATTTCAATTACTTAATTCACAAATCCAAACTAATTACTTCTTCTTGTTAACTCTTAACTTTCAATTTATCACAAAATTACAACTTCGCCCATTATCACTTTTCCAATCTCTTCGTGCGGTTCGAAAACCAACTGCCCCTGCCTCGATCGCCATCTGTTCTTATATAGTCGCATTTCTGATAGCCAGAAACTTCTAGCAAATTCTTCGACCACTGGAACGAGAAAATTCTGATGTAATAATTCCAAGATGACAGCTGCAGCCAATAATCTCTTGTGGTTATAATTCTCTCTTAATTCCGCGGCGTCGTCTTAGACATATTCCTTGTCTTCCGTGGACACGAACCTCGAATGTGTTCCGAAAAGACACTTCGGAATGTAGTTTTGTGTTGCTTGCATTTGGGGCGCAGTTATTATGCTACATTATGTTACAATATGTTGTCATTCCCCTTCTACGGCCGAAGAGCAAGGACGTGAGTTAGTGAACGAATATGAAAAACTGAGGATACTGTCATCAGCGAAGGAATGGATTGGATTAGAAGTTGCAGACAAGAGATCATCTATAAAAATAAGAAAGAGAGTCGGAGACAAAACAGAGCCTTGGGGAACACCAGCATTTATTTGGTGAATGGCAGACTTGAAGCCGTCCAAAACAACTTGTACTGAAAGCCCCGAAAGGTAATTTCTAATCCATTGAAGAAGAGACTCATCGATGTCATATGCACGCATTTTCGACAAAAGAGCTTGATGCCAAACCCTGTCAAATGCCTTTGAAATATCAAGCGCAACCATCTTGGTTTCCATTAAGGAGTTTTCGTGAATCGAGATATTTCATAAGCTGGCGATTTATCAGAATTTCCACGACCTTGGAAACAGGAGACGTAAGTGCAATGGGTCGGTAATTGGACGGGGTGGAAGGTTCGCCTTTTTTGGGGACGGGCTGGACAAATGCTGTTTTCCATCTACTCGGAAAGAGCCCTGAAAAGTAGGATAGACAGAAAAGCTTACGCAGAGGTTTTGCCAGCGTAGAAGAACACCTCTTCAGAACTATGGGGGAATACCATCTGGACCAGCGGGTTTGTGTATGTTAAGACCTTTGAATACTCCTGCAACTGTACGAGTGCGAAAGTAGACTTGTCCCATGGAAAATTTAACGCTCTCAAATACAGATGGAGACGAAGCAACGTGTTCCAACATGTCATTCGCACTTGCCCCAGCTATTTCTTAATGCATTTCTTGCATTTTTTTTTAATGCATTTCTTGCATATTCATATCGGTATGATCAACATGTCGTTGTCACTTGCTCTAGCTGTGCATAATGCAATCTCAGGAGTTCTCTTTGAGTTTAGTACGTCACATGGTTATATCGGTACACCCATTACTTATACTATTTTATGGGTACTGCTGGCGACAGTGTAAATGCATACGATATGTTTCGGCGGCGGAGTGTTGACATTTACCTGGTGGTGACACATTAATATGCTCATATGTTTTATTTTTTATGTGCACCAATGACCATTGAATTTGCTATGTGCGATTAATGTATTTTAGAATGTGAGAAGAAACTGTGGGACAAGAAGTGAAATACGTTTGAGCCGAATGTTGTACTATTGTAGTAGGTGATTAAAAGGATGCTATGTGGTGAAGTACTACACCTAAAAGAAATAAAAAATAATAAAACACCAGGCGAGGACGAAGTAGTAGGAGAATGCAATAAGAGTAGGCGGCATCAGACTTCTGAAAGATATAACGACGCTTTATAGCATGTGCTTAGAGCAAGGAGAAATACCAAAGTTATGGAAAAATTCGAGTACTTATCTAATCCACAAAAAAGGAGGTATGACAAACTTGGATAACTACAGCCCCATAAGCCTTCTTCCACACGACTACAAGCTGCTGAGAAAAATCTTTACAAAAAAATAGAACAGAACATAGCAAACCTCTACCAATACCAACCATGGGAACAAGCTAGTTTCAGGTGGTTTTAATAAGAATGACTATCTGCAAGCAGTAAAGGTACTAATTGGAAAATAAATTGAATATAAGCTGCCTCTGGTCCTAATATTTGTCGACTTCCAAAAAGCCTTGTACTTTGGGGAAATACATAGCATTATTGAACCGGCAAACCAATGTAAGATAGACGTAAGATATCTCAAAATCCTCCAACATATAAATGATAAGGCTACTGGATGTGTGGTACTACACAAAAAACAAATAAATACCGAGTAGAGGAGAGGAATTAGACAAGGAGACACTAAACCACCGGAGCTCTTTAAAGCGGTCCTGGAATAAGTCTTCTAAAACCTGCTTCGCGGATGACATTGTTATCATAACTGATAACCTCAGCGATGCTAAACTGATGTTAGACGAGCTCGTAGCTGCTTCAGAAACTATCGGTCTAAACATCAACTTCACGAAAACAAAATTTATGACCAACTTTGTGCCCAATGGAAGCCTGAAGACAGCAGACGGAATGGAGATCGAGCAGGCGTTTGAATATAAATATCTCAGTCATAGTTTAAGTATAACGAGAGATAACCAAACAAGCGAAATCCAACGTATATCTAGGTTGGACAGCTTTTGCTAAAATAAAAAAAAATAAAAAAAAAAAATACTAAAGAATGACGTAGCCATGCGTCTGAAAAGAAAAGTATCCCATCAATTGATAATGGCAATTATCACGTACGGAGCGGAGATCTTAACCCTAACAAAGTATACCAAAGGCGAAGTGGAGGTGGGTAGGACATGTGACGAAAACAACATACTAGAATGAAGATAAAGGAAAAACCTGAGAAAAAGAGAGAGAGATAGACATAGCGCTGGAGTGACAATATAAAGAGATTAGTAGCAAAAAATTGGATCGATACAGCACAAGACAGGACAGAATTAACAAATTTAGAAGAGGCCTGCGTTCGACTTTGAACAGAATAGGCTATATAATGATAATGATGAGCAGTCGGGAAGTTCAATGCTTTCAAAGTAGTCCAGATTGGAAACTACCTTCGGCCTTGACTGTGGTTGAAGGCAAAATAATACAAGCATCATCTGCTTCGATTTCTACCACTAGTGTTGGCCGCACTCCAAAGGTTTTCATGTCAAAGTAAAAATGCCAGTTCATAGAGGGAATCTTCGCTGGGGTTAATCAGTAGACATGATATATTCGTTGAAGTGGACCAAATACCACCCAACCTAACTCCGTGTAGGCAGCATATGGTCCTCTATTTCAAAGTTAAATTGATTCACTTGGCAGATGCAGGTGGCAGTGATCTAGGCCAAGCTTCAACGTCTGAGGTATGACGCTATCATAAGACAATTCGAATAACCGCTTAAAACATCTTGTATCCCTGCGTAGGCCACACTCGTTCAGGCTTTGCATCGGAAGACGAAAGTTAGAAATATTACATAAACGTTGCGAGGCACATGATGTGAACTTTTACTACAGTTGTAAGTTCTTGCCTCTTCCTCCAAACCATTAAAGGTTCAACCTGCGTTGATTACTATCCAAAATAAATTCCTTAATAAGGCTGCCTTCATCCATAAGAACGAATGTATTGACTCGCTTCAAGGATCAATACACAGTTACAGGCAGCACACAGTAGTAGTTTGAATGTTCTTAACTGGACTGGATATGCAGCTTATAACTGCTTCCCTCGTATTGTTGACATCATGTTGTTGCTGTGCCAATGCCGCATTGGCACATCCTTGGAGATAGGCTATCTCGATTCAAGCAACAACAAAGTTGTGTTGTCTGAAGGACTGTGGGCATATCACAGCCCTTCAGAACTACCACCGGTGTTGAAGAGTACCAAAACAATCACCACCAAGCATGTGAAACATAAATGACACCATTTTCCTGAGTTCACCTTTTATTAAAGCTGCATTCTAAAAAACGTTTGCAGTCAACTACTCTGTGACGGCATTGACAGATTAGACACTTAAATGCATCTGCTAACTGACCCTCGGCTGCATTAAGAATTGAACTGTGTTTTGGTTCTATCGCAGTATGACTCCCGGTACTCTTGGTGTCTTGCATCACAGAAATCAAATTTGCAACTTGGCTTAACCACTTGCTGGAGTCGACTATAGTTGTATACGGCTGTATGTGTGCTGCATGTCCAGCCCACTCAATTTTCTGGCTCATGGGAAGTTTAAAGACAAGCTCCTTCAATGGAAACGGGTTAGCTAGATGATATTGGCCATTGATGAATGACAAAAATGCAAGGTTCTTGGCCTTCACTGCAAACGGGATCAACTACTCTACGGACGATAGGGAAATTGAAGCTATTTGCTGAACTAGTTGAAGTTGGCTGTTTGTCAACTTTTCAAGACGGCCACAAATAGAACGAAGTTGCTCCATCCCTTTGTTAACATTGTTGGCATGAACCATTATACACTTCACCACATTTTGTGCATCGCTCTTCAACGATTTTTGTACGCGCATATTGTTCTCCAAATTAGTAGTTATGAGCTGCAGTTGACTCAGCATACGCTGTTGAAAATATGAACCAGTTTTCTGGATCACCGATGAATTCCTGAAGCTTTCCGGGCGCAATAAATCGTTGATGGGATATACCACTGTAGCTTCCACCAAAAGTTGGAGCAGTATGCGGTAAAAAAAGGGCCCGAGGAAATGTGAAGAGTGTACACTGTAGAGAAAGAGTGACAACTACACATTCATTTGATTTAATCTGGGATCTGGGAGCGGGGATCTGGGATCTGGGATCTGGGAGCGGGGATCGGGGAATGGGGTATTGGGATATTGGGTGGGTTGTGAAATTATTATCTGTGAAATTGTTTGTAAGTCAAGGTTGTGGTTGCTTTGTTGAGAATGAGTCAAGGCCAGAGGGGGGATTTGTGTTGTATTTTATATGAACAGTTTGTTCTATGGAGTGATGTTCTATGAGAGTAGAACTAAAGAAATTGATTTTGAAGTAATTGACGTAAGTGGGATTTCAAAGCGCTCCAAAAATCATATCAAAAATCGTTTAATCTAGTTCAAGTTGACTTTTAAACCTATAGAAAGATTGTTCCAAGCGTTAAAAAAGTTATTTGAAAAAGTAAAGGAAAAAAAAAATATTTTTTTAATGAGACAATGTTTTGGTGTGAAAGTTTAAAAGATGGACACAAGTTTTGTGTCTGCACACAAGGTTGGAAGGAGTTTTCATTCGGTGACGTTACCATAATTGACAACATTTTAGAAGTATATGCAACACCAGAAGATAGAAATCGAACACTATTGTTAAGAATCTTAAATGGTGAATCGACAAGTAAAATGCAAATCATAAAATTTAGGAATATTGAGAAAGGTCAACATATAAAATTAGAAGTTATTGGAGGTAATATAACGCTAATGGGAACGGTAGACCCTACTTGTAGGAAAAGGTCAAGAACTAATTACTTTCTGCCAGATTGTTTGTTTGGTGATGAAACTGATTGGGAATTTGCTGCAGCCATACTGATTGATGATGAAATGTATTAAGAAAAGAAGCAAGAGAGAAGGAGATTATTGAACGAGAATAAGATAAGATCACGTTTAGAATATGAGAGAGTGATAAAAAAGCGTGAAGTGAATAATGATAATTTTAATTTGCAAGAAAAAAATTCTTCGGTCCAAGGTGTGAAAATAGAAAATCATTTATCGTTTGACGTTCAGTAGTTATTCAACAACAAAGCAGTAATGTTGGTTGCATTATTAAGTTTTTTATTATTTATTGCGGCATCTTTTGCTGCACCATCACCATCAAGAGTGTTATTAAATAATAGCAATTCATCCAATCTAGAATTTGAAATTGTTTTACCAAATCATGATCGTGTACAAATAGATCTAACATTTATTCCTTTAAAGCATCAAATTAATCCAGAGTTAAACACAACAACAACAACAACAACAACAACAACAACGTCTGCTATTAGTACTACAACCTCATCATTAATAACAGATCCGAACGAAGACATTGCGAAAGATGTTGAGACAATAAAATATTTGAGTGTGGAAGAAGCTGTAGAAGCATTTAGGCAAGACTTGATACGAAAGGAATTGAACATTGCTGGTTACATCCAGAGTGATCACATCTTTTACAGACATTTTAACCTGGAATTTGATGAAGACAAGGAACTGAAAATTCGATGTTCTTACGATAGCAATTTTGAAAAGAAATCATTGGTAATCAAATGTCTTGAATACCGCGAGTACGAAACTGAAAGAATTTTAAGTAGTGGAGAAATAGAGCATATAACTATGTATGATACAGAATATAAATCTAATTATGAAGTACTGGATATGCGAAAAGCGAAACAAACATATCATATGAATATATCTTAAGAGAATATTTTTTTAATAAAACAAATGTTTTTTTTTGAAAAATAACAATTATGTTTTTTATTTATTCATCAACATTGATTAAATCAATAAAGCCCTCCAATACATTTGTTATTTTACATTTAATTACTTCGTTAACAAATGGTCTGTAAATTCTATTTTTATAATTGACCCACATCATTAGACCTTCAACATTATTATTATTATTAGACAATCGAACAAGATAACCTACACCAAATTTTTTAATAACAATACACTCTACGATTATATCTTGTTTTATATCCATATTGAGGGGTGGGGTGAAAGAGGGGTTCACATCAAATTAGTTTTATTTATCCACGAATTATACTGAGAGGGAAAACCCAACCATTTGACGTAGATATTTTCTCCTTTTGTTTGCAACACTTTCTCTACAAGGAATGTATTTAAAAATTTGGTAATTTGTAATTCTTCTTCGTAAAAGCTGCCGCTGATAGGTTGACCTTGGAAGTCTTCAAGGAGATATGTGACCGGATGTGTTATTTTTACTTTTCTTATCTTGAATATTTCAGTTGTCCAATTGGGCCCTTTCTCAAATTCATGTTTAAACTTGCTTATTCGAACAGTATTGCCAACTTTAAATTTTCCTCTTGGAGCTATTTTTATTCGACTATAAACAGTAGACAATAATTCTTTTGCATTTCTCTTATTGACATCAACTGGTCGCATTTTTATAGTTCTATGCTTAGAGTGATTATATGCATGAACCAAATCGTTTAACATCGATAGCCATTTGTAGTTACCATTAAAACTGAATTCTTTCCACATCTTCTCCTTAAGGGTTCGATTGAAGCGTTTAACAATTGATGCTTTTGATGCTGATTAATATTATGCGTCTTCATTAAAGCCTGAAAGATTTTATTGAAAAACTCTTTGCCATCATCGGTTTGTAGTGTTCTTTTGGTGTTCTACGGGAACTGCCAAAAATTGATTTTATAGCTCCTGTAGCAGATGACGACGTCTTATTTTTCAGAGGAACTGCCCACGCATACTTTGAAAAAGTATCGATCACTGTCATTATGTAGTTATATCCATTGTTCTGTTTACTGTAAGGTATCATTTCTACCAAGTCCGCTTGCCACAAGTCATCAAACCCCTTAATTATAACACGACGCCTGATAAAATTCCTTCGTGCAGGCCTATGCAATTCCTCAACAACATTTCTCTTACTCATATTGCAATGGAATGAATAAAAATAAACAAACTTCTACGAATGAAAATAAGCTTGTTGAAACTTGTTTTATTTTACTTTAATTTTTCATACAATGACATCAATTTCTTAAGTCTAATCATTTTATATTCTATCATATAACATGCACAAGTATCAGGACCATCCTTGCATAAGTTTGATGACCAAGGACAGTTTACAAAATGACAGCCATGATCAGATGTTGTGCGAGACACGTTCTCAAATTTCCTTAGAAAGGCAATACATCCTATAATCTCTTGGTAATGTTCCACTAGTAGAGTGTATTGATTCGTTTTTAAGAATTGTAAAATCTCATCGAAAATCAAAGAAGTGTTTATGTTAGACATTGTTGCTGATGAACTTCTAAATGCGTACTGATAGATTTTTATAATAAATTTTTATTTTAAATTGATGGAATTTGCGTATTTTTCTTTTCTACTACATTGGGATTACTTTTATTATATTCATCGTACTTTTTGAGGATATCAAGAAAATAGTTCTTAAATTTATCCAACAAATTGAGTACATTCAAGTTTTGTTCATCAATGTATGACCTCAATGTTTTATCGTTTTTTTCTAATTTCTCATCGATGGCAAGAAGACAATTTTTTAATACTTCATTCGTTTGATTATCGACATAGCTTTTTGATGTTACGTCATCTTTGTCAGCGGGTTGTTTAATGTTTTGCAAAGCTTTATGCTCACCATCAAAATATCCACCCGGATGCAGTTTTAACGTTTTCGTAGTTTCAGTATTTATGGTCTCCACGAGTGCAATAAAATTACTATCAACATACTGTCGAAGAATAAATATTGATTTATCTTGAAAGTCAATATTATCATCAATATATTCCTTGTTGGCCGCCTGGTATAGCGTAGTGGGTTTCCCAACATTATCTATGAATTTTCCTTCAATATTAAAATTACCATTCGGTAGTAGTTTAAATCCTTCACCGGGAGGTCCTTGAGGACCAACTATTGGTCTATAAAATCGGTTGGAGCTTCTTCCAAACTTATCGACACTCATTCTGTTAAATAATGATGTGCTTGTCAAGAATTTTGGTTTAATAAATGATATTTGATTCACGCAGCTCTTCGACAATTGAGTTTATCTCATTTTGATGATTATTATTGCCGGCTCTTTGAGAGGCAATTAAAAGTCTTAGTCTATCTACGAGTTCATTGGGATCATCCCAATAGATATAATCAATAGGATTATTTGAGTATATCATGTTAGATGAATTACTGTATGCTTTACCAATTTTCCTTTTGAAAGGTCTAGTAATTTTCCTACCATCTTTCGGAGATCGTTCTTGAATTAAAGTTCGAATAATTTGCTTATACTTTTGACCTCTGTTGCCTTTAATTTGTTCGTTACTATCAAAGTTTTTCATATGCACTTTTGTTTTTTGTAATATTTTCTGATACTGATCCAAATCATCATTATTATACTTGATTTTTCGTGGATTTTTGTGGAAAATTAACTCATAAAGACCATCTGTGCCCTTGAAGATTTCATCGTCAATAACGAAATCATTTTGCTCGTTAATTAGAAAACTTGATCTACCTAGCTTCGTTGAATTTGACGGTACATCGAAATAGGGACCATAGATTTTGTCGCGATTCGCATCTGATGGTGTTGATCGATTGAGCGGGGTACTTTGATCAAGATTATCGCTATCGAAATTTGTAGGTGTTCTAAATGATAAATCATTGTCGGGTAGAAATGATTCTGGAGAAGTAAATTCAACACTGTCCTTTAAATTATGTCTTTCTTTTGATGGTGATGACGAGCTTTGGAAATGTAACTGTCATCGTTTACATTTCATCGTTTCATTTGTATCTTTCACTGTATAGCTATTTCCAGTGTTGTCACTTTTGACATTTTTCACGATTTCTTTTAAGGGTTCAACTATTGGTTTAAAAGTACGTTCAAACTCTGTTTCTTTCATAATTCTTCCAGTCTTGAGGAGTTTATATTTTTTCTGCAAGGTTTTCTTAGAATTTTATAAGATCTTTAAGTATATTTTCATCGGCGTCCATTTTTTTAAGACAGGGTGTCAAACAGTGCGGTTCCAATAAAAAATAGGGTCGGTTCTAAACAGGACGGTTTCAAACCGAGATATAATCATATGAATAGATGTTTAATGACTGAATAGCTTTACAAAGAAACAATTTCCTTAAATGATCTTCTATACCGCCCTTTCTCTATATTGCTATCTTTATCGATGACTAAGAACCCATACGCATCTTTCCAGCATTTGGAACATAGCTCCTTGAATTGATTAAATGTCATATCTGAATTTATATGATCATTATGTATGTGTTTAAGATTAAGTTCATCTTGTTTAAAAAGAATTATATAGTTTGCATTGTCTTGAATCAAATGCTTTGTTATGTGTGTATAAGATTGACACAAGTAGAAACTATCCACTCCATTATGTCGTCCCATACAGAAATAATCCCTTATGTTATTTCGTTTGTCACAGGCTACATCATCAAATATAAATATTGAATTTCGATTCGCTTCAGCAGGTGACATAATTTCACAATTATTTGAAAATTCGCTGTATCCCATTTCTTTGATAGATTTTATTATTTTTCTCAAGTATACATACTTTGGTTGATGTAGAGACTTTGAATATATGTAAAGGTTTTCAAATTTTAAACCATTGGGATCTAGAAGAATGCTCAACATGACATTTGTTTTTCCACAATTTGATGGACCCACAATGATCCCTCGAATACTATTTGGAAATAATGGTCCGTGTTTCTTTTTTTCTTTAATGTTTCTACTCGTATCGAAATTCTTAACTTTAATGATATTTGGTTGCTTTATAAACCTCATTTTACTGACTGAAGTAGATGAGTATAAAACATTATGTTTTATAATCAATCAGTTCATAATTGATTAACACGTACAACAATAAAGTGATATAATGATAGATTATCGAGTGAATCACATCAGTTGCAAACAATCATTCCAGGGATACGGACTAGTGAATTCCATAATTAATAAATTACCATTTGAATTACATCTTTCATCGTATAATTTTTGTGGTCCCGCAACTAAGCTAAAAGAACGACTCGCAAGAGGTGATCGAGGAATTAATCAATTGGATGAAGCGTGTCGAGAACACGATATTGCGTATGCAAATAATAAAAACTTGAGCGATAGACATATTGCAGATAAAATTTTAACCGAAAAGGATTGGCAAAGAGTAAAAGCTAAAGATTCATAAGTATCGGAAAAAGTAAATAGTCTGTTGGTTACGAATATTATGAAGGCTAAAACTAAGCTTGGTATGGGTATACAAAATATTAAGACTGGAAAACAAAAAAGTCGTCATCGTCATCGTAAACCTTTAAAGTGTAAAAAGTTAATTTATTTAAAGAGGCAGTTAAGGAGGCAAGAATTGCTATAAGGAAACCAAGAAGCGAGGACCCCTCCGTAATTGTAGGAGCTGCCTTTAAGGCAGCTAAAAATGTTCTTAGAAATAAACGAAAGAATATTATAATTCCACGGATAATACCATTACCAAAAATTGGTGGCTTCTTACCATTGTTACCTATCTTTGCTGGACTATCAGCGATTGGATCTCTATCCGGAGGAGCTGCTGCAATAGCCAGAGCAGTAAAGGATACAAAAGTTGCTAAGCAACAGTTAGAAGAGAATAAAAGACATAACCAAGCTATGGAAGCAGTGCAAATTAAGAATGGTAAAGGACTTTATCTACAACCACATAAGAATGGATTGGGACTTTTTCTAAAACCACCAGATTCAAGAAACTATTAGAATCGCTACCCAATCGTCCCCTATCAAATATTGACATTACAACCTTTGGAAAGGAAAACATAGCACATTTTCGTGGTGTTTTCATACGAAACACATTACCAGTAAAACCTTTTGTGAACGAATGTGGTGTAATTAATTTAGATGATGAACGCGGACTGGGCACTCATCGGGTAGCATACACTAAGAAGAACAAGAGCATTAAATACTTTGACAGTTTTGGTAACTTAAAGCCTCCCAGTGAAGTTGTCAAATATTTAGGCAAAGATATAAATTACAACTACAACAACTGTCAAAAATTTAATACCTACATATGTGGTCATTTATGTTTGAAATTCTTAATTGATTCAATAAATAAATAAATCAAAAAGAAATCTCTTTCATTTCTATTTCAATAGCAATGTCGTTAACACTTACACTAAGCGGAAATAATTCCACTCTAACTGCGGACTATTTCCCCCCGATTGTCTTAAATTCTGATTATGTGTGTGGTTTAATTGATTTTCAAACTTATAATTCTATACCTAATGTAGATAATGTAAATAATTTACTACATATCGGTGAGGATGTGATTGCACTTCCTATCGGTTCATATGAGATTGAAGATATTAATAACTTTATTCAAGAGATTCTCAAACAAGTAAATGATGATGATGATGATTCTGAAAAAAAAACCCATAATCAAAATAAAAGCAAACAATAATACTTTAAAATGTGAAATTTATAGCACTAAAGAAATTGATTTCTCTCCACCTAATACGATTGGTTCGCTTTTAGGATTCAGCAAGAAAAAATTATCTGCAAATGTAACACACGAATCAGATCTCTATGTTGACATCAATAGAGTGAACATTATTCGAATTGATTGCAATTTAATCGATGGAACATTTATCAATAATCGTCCGGCTCATATACTACATGAATTTTCTGTGAAGATTAGCCCAGGGTATAAAATAATTGAAGTACCAAGAAATGTCATCTATTTACCCGTGAACGTTAAGAGGATAAGTTCTACAACTATAAATCTCTTTGATCAAGACGGAAATCTTATAAATTTCAAAGGTGAAACCATAACTGTTCGATTACATCTCAAATCTTAATAATGATAATATATGATAATTCTCCTTTACACTCATCAAATCATTTCTATAAAAGAATGCAAAGTACTATCAATTCTATCAATATACTACCAACAACTGGTGGGCGAACATCACAACAACTTACTATACAAAATCAACAATTTCTATTATCTTTGGGATATAAAATTGATAAATTAAAAAACTAAAATCCACCATCAAAAGAGACAGAGAAAGAGAGAGAGCGAGAGAGATGTTGAATATATTTGAAGAACCAACATTTGATGAGAGTATTTCAAAATTGGAATATCATACATACTCACCATATTTGAATAATTTCGAGAAAAATTATATTATTCAAATTTGTGTCCAACATCAAAATCTTAATATTTTACCTTCAGAAAGCTACATTTATATTGAAGGCAATGTTTCGAAAACTGATGGATCTGCAGTTGCGAAAACAAAACTTATAAATAATGGAATAGCTTTTTTATTTGACGAAATTCGTTACGAATTAAATGGTATTGAAATTGATAGCAATCGTAATGTTGGCATCACATCAACAATTAAAAACTATATATCTTTAAATAGAAATGAAAGTGATATGCTGCTTAATGCATCTTGGTCACCAAATTCTTCAAGCAATGTTAATGGGTTCTTCTTTAATTTTTGTATACCCCTAAATAAATTGTTAGGATTTGCTGAAGACTACAAGCGAATAATTCCGAACGGTCGACATGATTTAATTCTAACACGCTCACGCACTGATGAAAATTCATTAATCGTTGAAGAGGATGAAAAAGCAAAGATAAACTTGCTTAAGGTACAATGGAAAATTCCTCATATTACATTGGCCGATTCTTTCAAATTAAAACTATACAAACCTATTAATAATTGACAAAATATAAAGATTGCTTTCCGAAACAGAAACGTGAAGACAACCTCTCAAATGGAGAAACCACGCTACATCATCCTTGCTCTGCAAACCAATAAACGAAATTTACTTAAAGGAAATCCAACTAGTTTTGATCATTACGATGTAACTAATGTGAAAGCCTATTTAAATTCGGATGCTTATCCATGTGAAGATTTAAATTTATCATTTGATAAAAGTAATTACAGTTTACTTTACAATATGTACTGTGATTTTCAAAAAACCTACTATAATCGACTAATTGCTGAACCGTTATTATCAAGAGATGCATTTAAATCTCAAGCGACAATTTTCATAATAGATTGTCGACATCAAAGTGAAATAATTAAAAACGGACCAGTTGATATTCGCATTGAAATCAAAACATCAAAAATAATCCCTTCTAATACATCAGCATACTGTTTAATGTTACATGATCGTATTGTAAACTATAATCCTTTGAGTCAAATAGTTTCTCGCGAAATGTAAATAAGTTAGTTGAACGTCAGCTTTTATTCAGTAAACATACAAACGGACAAGATAAAAATGCATTTAGTTCTCGATGTTCAAGGCTTTAAGGGAGAAAATAACAAGTTTATCCCAAAAGAAGTATCTATACTGCACAATGATCACCATCACCATTTCATTATAAAACCTCCATTTAACTCTAATCAACTATCACCATCGCTAAGGAGACAAGCTAAATGGGTTTATCAGAATTATCATGGTTTAACCTGGGATGAAGGATTCACAGAATTTAGAGAAGTTACAAAATATCTTCGAGAAAAAATCAAAAATTTTACTGTTTACGTTAAGGGGACTGAAAAAATTCAGTGGTTGAAAGAATTACTTCAGGATGAAAATGTCGAAGTAATCAATATTGAAGAAATTGGTTGTCCTAGTCTAAGACAATTGAAGAGTCTCTATCCCAATGAAATAAGATGTCTAACTCACAGCAAATGCTGTGCATTGCAAAATTGTTATCTGTTAAATAAATTCTTATGTGGAACTGAGCGAAAATAAAACAAATTTTTTTTTTTTTTTTTTTAAAATAACAATTTGGTTTTTTATTCAAATTCTTCTTCTTCTCCTAAAAACTTCGTCACAAAGTAACATATTATAATCAATATAATAATCAATATTTCAAGATAAAAATGATAAACAAACTGTCTGAGAGAATACATTTATTTTGGATTGTTCCATGAAATTTTGTATAAATAGTAAATTGGACTTATAATTCAAATCAGTCAATCTTTAAACATGGACATTGAAGCTGAATTAAACGTTTTAGAAGTTCCAACTAACTTCAAGCCAACAAAAAAACTAATAGATCTACCGATGCTAACACCACTAAGAATATTGGGAATGAAAAAAGTCATTACAAAATACGGTGTGCGAATGGTGGTCGAATTGGAGGAGTATCAGGTAATTAATTTTTTCAATGGATTTTTTTTTTTTTTTATATAATTCTAATTAATTCCAAAATTAATTACAGGTGTTTCTACCAATTCGATATAACACTTTAAGCAGTAGAGCGATAGATGGTATAAATGAGGGTAATCACATCCTCATCTTTATAGAATCCATTGGAAGATCTGCGCAAATCAAATTAATCCGGGCAGAGGATTAATATATTATAGAATCATACACATACCAATTTTGTCCCCAAGCCAAAATAGATAAAATTCCAGAAATAATATCAGCAAAACGATAAGGAACAACATGTTTAAATGTATTGCATTAATATGAATAGAAAAAGTTAAACACAAATAATGAAATGTTGATTGAAACTTTTTTTATTTCTTTTTTTAAAAATATGTGTTTACAAATTAAGTTTCTTTATTATTTAATATTTTGGAATGACCCCAAGCATAGGTACTTATTCCATCTCTACGTATATACCTCTTAGTGTCATTATAACTTAACGCTAACTTATTAATATTTTGCGTGTAAATGTTATGTAATTTACCTCTAAATATAAACATGGACTTATAAATATTTTGTTTTTTTATTAAACACTTATGATAATCCCTTATATCTAAGCTATTAGTTACAGATTTTTTTATGCCCTTTGCTTTTTTAATTACTTCACCGTTATCTACGCTAAAGGAATACATTTTTGCTCTTAACCCAACAAATTCCAAAATTTTTCGAGAATTATTTTCATCTTTGAACTTGCCGAGTACTTTACCATTTGTTAGCGGTAAATTGTGAGCATTTTCTTCGGGATACTCTGAGGTGTCAAACCTAGATTTCTCTGAATTAATGACATCGTCATATATATCAGCATAAAAATCATCTGTCGTCAGCGAATAAATAAATGAATCTGTATCCATATAGTTTAACCGAACTGATTCATTAAATTTTTGTTTCATATAATCATAATGAAAGTCATACATTAACCACTTTGACAGTTCTAACACAACAAAACCTAAATAGATGGGTTTATCGAACTTTACCTTTCCTTTTCTCATTTCAATAGCACACATGTCTGGTGAAAATATAGATTGACTATGAAAATTGGGATTTGTAATTGGACTTCTAGCATTCAATCGAAATTTTTGAGTATCCCAAATTGTTACTATTTTCACATCCTTTCGCTTTTCTACATTTTCCATAGTCTTTCCATAAACGCTATTATTCATTAACTTGAAAAAATCTTTTTCAAACTTATTTACAGCTCTCATTCGATGTTCAGTATATAGTGTTATATATTCCTGTAACCATTTAGATTGACTGAATGTCAACACTCTGTGTACTTTGGTGAGAATTAACCCATTTTTAAGACATTGCTGTAAATTCCTCATATGAATAACATATTTCTTCTTTGAATACAAATTAGCTGTCAATTTAGGAAATTTACTTCCTGGAGTTACAATATTCTCTGGACAAAATGGAAGATCATTGTGATCATCGTGAAGTGTTGTTGGATAAGTCAAATCTACTTCCAAAACACAAGCAACATTATTGTCTTTAAAATTTGAAATAAACTCAGTTGTGTAAATCTCAGGATCATGCCATCGAAAATTACCATAGGGAAAGAGTTGTGACATTGCCCAACCATACAAGTTATTCGCATCGAAATACATAAGGAATTCCTTTAATTTTTTTGAATCATAAGTGGTAATATACTTATTGTTAGCCAAAGCATATCGATGACTACACTGACATAAACCCCCTCGTATACCTCGTTTAAAGAAGTTATACATGTCAACATCTGTTAGAAGCTCTTAATTTATTTTCGTTATTTTCAACATTGCATCCCAAAATTCTCAAAAATATCCGCTAACAATAAAACACCACTTTGCAGATATAGAAGCAGGTAATCTTTAAAAGTTTCACACTTGAAATGCTCCCATACTTTTTGCGCATGATTGTAATCATTTTCTAGACACTCTTGATCGGTCATTTTGTTGTATAACCTAGAAATTGGTGGAAGAGAACACTATTCAAACCGTTCCCACGAATCGAGATAATCGTAGGGGAATACGCCTTTCCTAAGCATTAAACTAAAAGATTTATCATTTTTAAAAACTGATTTTGTATGAACCAAATCATCAGTCAACAAATTTTTTGCCAATGAATCTATACTAGATTGAAGGAATCGGTTTGCATCTAAAAACCGCATTTCAAATGAATCGTTGTTTGTCAACGGTATATGTTTAGAAAGTGAAATGTAATTCTCTTTGTTTTGCGGTATTATTTTTATGTCTCCGTTAATTTTAGCAAGACTTTGCACAAAAAGATGGCAATCATAACCCGAAAAATTATGTAGTATGATTGGAAAGAATTTTTTTTACGGTATTCTAAATTACATTTAGCATGTGCAGGTCCTCTATAATTACCAGTGAAGTGACAATGATCCCTAACTCTTAACTCAGATTCCTTAAAATTACTTTTACATATACTGCATAGAGGTGCTGTGTTCTGGATGTAGTTTTCAATGTTGGTCAACGGATTCATCGGCAATGGCTTCATTATGATTTCCTTATGCAGGAATATTAGATCTTCTACCAACATTTCAATAAATTTGTCCGGGGCATTTTCTCCTAAAAAAAAAAAAAAATAATAATGATTGAATAAGTCTAAAATTTTTCTTGATTTTTTTTTAATTTCTTACCAACATATGTTCTGTTGTGTTTATTGTAGTTATTATCAAACGAGCACTTGATGTAGTGGCGCATGGTATATGTTGTTGTACATCTAATGTTGATGAAGTTTCTGGATTTGGTGTACAATGACTTATGGGATCTAGGATGGACTCAAATTCGGCGTATACAGTAAATGGAACATGTAACTTTCTTTCATGTCTCTCAAATTTAATGTTATTCTTCCCTTCCTCAGGCATTATCGTAACCAGTCTGCGGCACTCACTTTTGTGTTTCTCTAATTTCAATTCGCTGGAGAACCGTAGTAAACACCCATTACAGAGATGCATTCGCACCTTTTTCTTTGTTATTTGATTTCCCAACAACCTCGATATATTTTTGATGTAAACATAATGCGTTCTAGCCTCATCATTTTCACAGAAAAGCAAGTTTATATGAGTCCTCTTCTCTTCACCGGTATGATATATGGACCAATGATATTGAAATTAGTAGAATTGTTCATTTCATATCCAAAAACATTCACACTAATCTCTGGGTTATTGGTTTCGAAGATTTTCACATCTCTAACTACAAGAGGAAATTTCATATTGGCAAAGTTTATTACTATTCCATTAACTTCTACTGTTTCCTCTCTTATATCACGCCTCTGATGATTACATACAACTTTTTTATCTAGAGCTGATATAACAGCCCATTTGAAACAGTATTCATCAACATTTTGCACATTTATACACGCTTTCTTAATGTCAATTACTGAGGGCATTTTAAAATATGAAGAGCCTCGAAGAGGTTGATATTTATTGATATTAAGCTCAATACTTACAAATGAAAGCAATGCCCAACCGCTATCTTTTTCTTGAAATTCTTCCAATTTTACTTTAATATCTACAACCATCACATTTATTATTTCCGGTAAATCATCTATATCTAAGATAACATTTATCTTGGTTTGCATACTTTTAAATCCACAATCATTTTGTCTTCATCGCGATCGTTTTTCACAAACTCACAAAACAATTCTATGTTAAATTTTATGGCTTTCAACACTTCAAGTTCACTTTCCAATAATTCAACTATCACAGCCATATTTTTTTCGAAGAGTATTCCAACGTCTAAAATGGATTCGTCTTTCTTTTTTATTGAAAAACTTTTTACTCTATTCTTGAATGCTCAACTCATATAGCTCACATTTTCCCTTAAGACCTGTTTTGCCCTGTCTTTGTGATTATTTTTTCTTTGATGTTGCGCCCATTTCAATTTCTCAACATCTTCTTCACAGATTAAACAGCGCTTATAAACAATGGATTTTACCATTTTATTAACCAATTCTGAAGGTTTCTGTGGGGAAAGCTTCCTCTTTTACATGGTTCTTCTTGAATTTTCTTCTTCTGCCACTCTGGACGTTGATGGCAATGACGAATGATTAGTTCTCAGAGGTGTTGGATCTATTAATAGATGTTTCACATTCATGTGATGCTTTAAAGTATCATTTCTTGAAAATTCAACTAAACATTTCTCACACTTGTATTTTTTCTTTTCCGCGCTATGACACAACTGTAAGTGGCTTAGTAAAGAATGCTTTTCACTACAAGATTTTTGACATAATTCACAGAGATACATTTTTCTTTTTTTCTTTTAAAAACAATCTTAATCAAAACTTGTCCACTTTCAACCACTTAATGACAATTTCTAAGATATAAATTAAAAAAAACTTTTTTTAATTTATAAAAAAAATATTTTTTCTTTTAGAGGAGAAGCCTCTTCTTTATTGAAATTCAAAAATACAACTGACTTACAAAACTAACATAAAGAAACTTATCACCTATGTTCACTTAAATAATACGTGCTGGAATGTGGGAATTTTGCAATGGGATTGGGATAGGGTATCGTCTTGCGTTAGCTCCAGACGCTGGCTCAGCAGCATGAATGTGGAGCGTGGTTGTTATCGACTGTTGCTATTGCTGCAGGTGTTTTTGTGTCAAGCACGAGGCGAATATTGGGTTACACATGGCGAATGTGTTTTGTAACATTTGCTGTGTTAACTCCTCCCTGCTTAGAATCAAACGTCCTCGTTTGACCTTAATTCAAAAAAGAGGTATTTGGCTTATTCGTGTAGGCTTTGCTGTTAAGACTTTTTCTTGGGTCTTGCTGGTTTCTTGGCAAGGAGTTGCCATATGCGTGTTTTCCTTCATCTCAATTTGGTTTTCTGGATCAGGTCTATTGTTGACGTTGATATGAATTGTGCGTTTTTTCCATACAGTTTTTGCTATAAAGGCTAGAGCAATCGTGGCTATGGCTATTGCTAATATGATATTTGTTGCTTTGATGGTATTGTGTTTTGATTCCAGTGTTTTTATGTCTTCAGTGTTGCTGGAATGGAGTTCTTTTACCATTTCCAATGATAGCATTTCTTCTGTGTCCTCCGCTGTAGAAAATTGAGCGATTGCAGGTAATGGTTTTAATGTGGATATCACGGTATCAGATGTGTAGGTTTTATTTTCTATGGTAACTGTTGAGTTTTGAAACTTAACTATGAATGTGCCCGTTAGTGGTAATACATTTTGGTGGTCTTGTTGCATTGTGCCGTTAAACCGATTGAGAAAAATGAGTCCTGGGAAGATTTCCTCTACTGTAGGAATATGTTGGTTGTTTATGCGGGTGCAATTGGCTTTTATATTCAGGAGTAGGTTAGGGATACAGGATGTGCTACTAATATCTAATATGTTACGATTAGGACATATTTCTAATTTATTATAGGACTTACAATCTAACTTTAAACCATACATTTTTTCTTGGCATTTTAAAATTTGTTCATATTCTAATTTGTTTACAAAATTTGTCTTCTTTACAGGTTTTAATAAAAGTTTACTGCAAGTGTTTAACTCTAAGCTTGGTATACTTATAATATAAATTATCGAACTTGTGTTCGTGGCAACTTTTACTTCGGCAAAATTTAGTGCCTCATCAATATTACCGTAAGGGATATTTTCCCTCTTAATTATTTTTTCAGCTATGTTAATTTCTTTAATTGATAAAATATATGAATTTATAATTCCTTTATTCGCCCAAAGTATGGCGTATTCTATGTTGACAAGTTCTTCCTTAATTAGCTTAATTTTTTGTTGAGTAACAGATATAATGGTATTCATGAATGGGTCATGATTTTTCATTTTCGTTAGTATTTCATTAGTTTTCTTTGTTATTTCATTAATATTATTAATAACATCTCTGTTAATAAGGACCTGTCTATTGTTGTTTCTTAATACATTATTTATTTTGTTTCTTATTATTCGGAAATCGTCATGGTCAGGGCTTCCAGCTATCCACTTCCATGCGCTTCCTAAGAAGTTTAGTGACCTTTTGTTTTTGTTTTTAGGTTTGAGCCTATTGAGTATATGTTCTAGTTCCGAAAGTTCGTGAGAAAGGAAAGGATAGGAAGGGTGACTCTTATTTATGCCGTGTTCTATTGTATTTTTGATGTTGTTAATTATGCTTTCGCATGGTTCCAAGTCTATGGTATGAATCATTTTAAAGCTGCCATTTTGGATAATTGCCGTCCCGGTTTCTATCGCAACTAATTCACTGGATGAATAGTCCAAGACCTGGATATCGGCCAAGCAGCCTACGGCGTACAGCCTAGAAGGGAAAAACAGTGGAAATAGTTTAAGCTGGGTTAGTTTATAGAAGGTTGCCTGATCCTAGTTTCGTATGTGACTCTTGTGGATTATCTTTCCTGACCGTGTTTTGACTGTGGTTGTATAATTTTCCTCGACTATTTCTTTCGCATATCGCTTTGTCAGTTTAGAACCTAGCCTTTTATTTTGTTTTACATAGATTATGTCTCCTGGGGTATACCTTTTGATCTCGGTTCTTTTCTTATTGTGGTATTTTAGATCTTTTTGCTGCTTCTGGACCAATTTCTCGATATTGCTCAACCGCGTTTTCTCATAATCTTCTGGTCCAAAATTGACTGTTCTTCCAAAAAAGAGATCAACTGGTCTCTTTTGAGTAGTGGTGTGGAAAGAATGGTTGTATTCACAAACTGCTCTTTCGAGTAGTTCTTCAAAATTTCTATTAATGACGTCCTTTTTCAGACATCTCATTATTTCTGCTAGAGTGGAATGGAACCGTTCCACTTGACCATTCACTTCACTCTTGTACGGGGGTGTCGTGTAGACAGTGATTTTGAGTTCGTCTTTTAACATGAAGAGGATCGACGCTGAGTTGAACGACTTCTCATTGTCGAATATTATACATTGGGGAACTCCGAATTGAAAAATGATCTCTCGAAGAGGTCGTCTGACATCTTCAATCGCTTTTGATTTAATTAATTTGGCAATTGCAAATTTGGTGAACTTATCTATTGCGGTGAGAATTAAGTGTTTCTCAGTGGAGAAAATATCTAAGTGTACAGTATGACCGGGATAGTTCGGTATGGGGGTTTCGCCAAGCATGGGGTTGTTAGGGTGACGGTCATACTTATTCTTTTTGCAGGTTGAGCAGAGTGTGGTGAATTTTTTGATTTTCTTAGCCATGCTAGGGAAATAATACCTTTCCATAATTTGGTTCTTGTTCTCATCTGGACAACGATGAGCTCTGTTATGAGTTTCGATAATTATCTCTTCTTGTCTATCCGTGGAGGAAATGTCCTCAACAAAAGATTGGGTATACCTTACCTTGTAGTTCGAGAAATACAAAGGGTAAATTTCTTGAACGATGCCCATAACTCTCTCTGGGGCTAGCAGTCCATTTAGCACTCTTGGGTCTAAGAATCGTTTAAAGATGGATATGAGTTTTTCTTTAGTATATTCAGGTTCCTCAATAACATGTCTTCGGAAGTTTTTAAATGGGATTTGCATCTGATGTTGAGTCACATCACTTAATTTGAGGATTACCTGATTCCGGAAAACGTTTATCGGAGCTTCAACAGAGGGAATTAGATTCTCCGACGAGCTTTCGCTGCTATGCTGAGTTGGCGTTAGGGAATTAATCTGAGACTCCTGTGGTGGTCGTGACAGAGCATCCGCAACTACGTTGCATTTACCAGGTTTGTACTGGAGAGTATAATCATACTCCTCTAGGATCGCCTTCCACCTTTTCATCTTACTATTGTTGTTCTTATTGCTAAGAGCAAATGTAAGGGGTTGGTGGTCCGTGTAGATGTTGACATGAGCAGAACCATATAGGTAGTTCCTTAGCGAATTGAGGGCCCAAATTATCGCCAACATTTCTCTTTCGTTTGTGGCGTAATGCTCCTCCGCCTTGCTCAAAGTCCTAGATATGAATGTTATTGGTCGTCCGTCTTGGGACAAGACTGCGCCAATAGCGAAATTGGATGCGTCCGTAGTGAGCTCGAACTCCTTGTCGAAGTTAGGATACGCGAGCATAGTATCCTGCGATGCAAGCGAACTTTTAATTTTGTTAAAGGCTTCGACAGCCTCAGAATTCAAGTAAATTGGCTTTTTGCTGGAAAGATTTTTGGAAATTCGACCTTCTTCTCCTCGGAGGAGGGATGATAGAGGCTTTGCAATTTTTGCATAGTCCCTAACGAATCGACGATAATAGCCTGAAAGGCCAAGGAAAGAACGAAGATCCTTCAACGTCTTGGGTTGTGGGAAATCGACTATTGCTCTTACCTTCTCTGGGTTAGACTTAATACCACTTTGGGATATGATGAATCCTAAGAATTCCACTTCACGTTGGTAGAAACCACATTTGTCCAGCTGGACTTTCATATCAGCCTCACTGAGGGTGTAAAAGATTTGCCTCAAATGCTCAGCATGCTCCGATTCGCTTTTACTGAATATAATAATGTCATCGATGTATACGTAGCATATCTTTCCGATATGCTCGTGAAGAATATCATCGAGAGCTCGTTGAAATATAGACGGTGCGTTCTTAAGACCGAACGGTAGTCGAGTAAACTCAAACTTTCCGTTATTTATGGAGAAAGCCGTCTTCTCGATATCGGAGTCTTTTAAGGGGATTTGATGAAATCCGCTCTTGAGGTCAAGCACAGTGAAGTATGCGTTTTTACCCAGTTGAGATAGGACCTCGTTTATCTCGAGGATCGGGTATCGATCCGCGATCGTGACCGAATTGAGCTTCCTATAATCGATCACTAGCCGATATTGTTTGTTTCCCGCGGAGTCGGGTTTCTTGGATACTATCCAAATAGGGGAGTTATAAGGTGATCGGGATGGTCTGATTATGCCATCCTCAAGAAGCTTGGTAATTTGTCTCTCGACTTCGTCTTTGAGCGACATGGGGTAAGGGTAAAATTTCGAAAAAATAGGAGAATCCGTATTTGTTCGGATTTCGGCTACCACCTTTGTGGTGAAAGTTAGCTTTTCATCAGGTTCGGAGAATAGCTTGGGGACATTCCCAACAAGCGATTCGACGATTATTTGTTGGGTGTCGGATATAGAATTGATTTTGGAACTTAGTGAGTTGATTGACTGCATTTTCATTTGTTTGATTCTGATTTTAGGTCCGCCAAGAATGGACATGTAGCTTTCTTTAGCATAAATGACTGCTGACAACTCTTTCAAGCTATCATTGCCTAAAATCGCATGGAAAGATTTTAAGGTAGGTAGGAGGAAGAATTTGATCTTTGGATCTTTAAGGCCGAAGAGACTTGTTTCGGTATGGTGTGTGATTCTGGTACTTCCACCTATTGAGTTCGCGTTAAAGGATTCATTATTTGGGATGGGATTCTCGACAAGCGACGGTTGGATGTAATTCCGATTTGAGATTGTATCTATTAGGATTTTCATTATTTTGCCACTCTTCGTCTTCCCTTCAATGTAGGGTAACGAAGAGTCCGTTAGCCTAAAAAATGCAGGGTGGTGAAGTCCTCGATCAGGCTAGCCTCGGTGTGGTTGGTATCATCTGCTTGCTCTAGGGGCTGAATGTATTCTTCTAGAGTCTGTTCATACTGGTTCGTCTCGTCTTCTGTGGCCTGGTTATAATCACGATAGATATCTGTATCTATGTGGAAATTTGTTTGCCAATTATTCTGGTGAATTTGGTTTGGCCTTGATGTACCTTGCTGGGGTACGGGTGTCGGTCCCCTTGGTGTGAATCGACTGACCTGCTGTGACCTTGGTGCGTAGTGTTGGGGTACGTACTGATGGGGTACTGGCATTTGTCCTCTTGGTGGGAATCGATTTGGCTGATGCCTGATTTGGTGACTCTGACTTTGACCCATTGGTTCCGATTTAATGATCGGATTCGCTGCGAGCGCGAGTGGCTGCCTTGGCACAAAAGATGGTCGGTAGTCTTGATTCCCAAATTGTGGTGTAAAGGATTGGCCACGAAATGCAAAAGCAGGCTGGTTGTGGTATAAGTTACGCGGTGGCGCAGCACGGGGCGGTTGCGCTTGTGATTTTCTTGGAGCTGCCTGATTATTGTAAGCATGGGTTGTCCTATAACTCTGGTTCTCCAACTTAAGGCATAAATTTAGCGCGTGAGGTAAATCTAGGGGCTCTCTTATGGCAAGAAGGCTCGGCAAATCCCCTCTTAGCCCACGTATGAATGTATCTAGTGCCTTGTCCCTATACGTCTGGGTCAAGAGGCGCATGGCGTCGGGGCTCGTGTCCATGCAAGATACTCTATTAAGAATCAGGGAGAGATGTGTGTACACCAATTGGTAGAACTCTTGCACGGTTTTATTTCCTTGTATGAGAGATGCCATTTGGTACTCCAATGTGGTTACGTCTCTCTTATCGGCGTAGTGCATAGCTAAACACCTTGATATCGACTTCCAATCGAGCGGAGTATTATATGACTCCAGGGCTATATCCGCATTTCCGGTGATTTTATTGCGTATCACGCTTAAAATCCCGTAGTATTTGGGAGTGCCCTTTAGGGGTTCATAAACTTCAAGGATGCGCTCAACGCTCTTCCTCCAGGAGCTAAACTCTCCTGGGTCTCCGGAAAATGTCCTAAGACATCGGACCACGTCCGGAATTCTATCCATGTCATTCAATTGATTTATGTGTTCATGAGCGATTGCCTGGTCTGTGCCAGCGAAATAATCAGCATTGGGGTTTAAACAATTTTGGACGAGGGGTGGAACCTTGGTCTCTAGGACCCGATTTACTATTGACAAAATAAGGGTGTCTAAGGCGGAAGTCGACCCAACTTCTCGGTTTGCATCCGTATGGGATGTTGTAGATTGGAAAGAGTTATTTTGATTCTGACCGCCCAGAGAAATTCTCGGGGGGTTGTCCGTTGGTGGAACATTTCTACTGGGGGGATTTGGTGGATTTGGTTCAAAGAAATGTTCGTTGCTGGGGTTTGTGGATACTCCTGAACGGAGGTCGGGCATTTTGGTATATTCAGAGTTAAGAAAAAATTAAGAGGAACTGAACTTGACACGTCTAGCTTTAGATGTGGTTAATATTAATATGTTTCACTTAATTAGTACTAGTAATGGGTGATATGTCTCACTTGATTATTCCTATATTCTACTTTACTGTATTTCTACTTAAATGTTGATTATTCTTATATTCTACTTCACTGGATTTCTTACTTAAATATTGATTATTCTTATATTCTACTTCACTGGATTTCTTACTTAAATATTGATTATTCTTATATTCTACTTCACTGGATTTCTTACTTAAATATTGATTATTCTTATATTCTACTTCACTGGATTTCTTACTTAAATAATCTTAACAATTATCCTTACAGAACTAAAGCGGCGAACATCCCACGTCGGTTGATTGATAAACTCCTTTTTGCCTTGCTTGGCTACTGCGGTATCGCCTTCAACACACTTACGTGGTTCCTTTGATCTAAAGATTTCCGGTGATGTCGCTGACGGACCCGGCACTGGGAGCACTAATGTTCTTTTCCAAGTTCACTTCTTTGGTCACTCACGGCGAGCTATTTTAGGTCGGCTTACGCTTGTAACTACTTCGCAACGATTTTAACGCATTAATGTTCTTTTCCAAGTTCACTTCTTTGGTCACTCACGGCGAGCTATTTTAGGTCGGCTTACGCGCGTAACTACTTCGCAACTATTTGAACTAGTTAAAATCGTATTAAATCGCGACGTGACTACTCCCGTACCAGGTCCCTGCTCGGGCGCCAATTAAAAAAAACTTTTTTTAATTTATAAAAAAAATATTTTTTCTTTTAGAGGAGAAGCCTCTTCTTTATTGAAATTCAAAAATACAACTGACTTACAAAACTAACATAAAGAAACTTATCACCTATGTTCACTTAAATAATACGTGCTGGAATGTGGGAATTTTGCAATGGGATTGGGATAGGGTATCGTCTTGCGTTAGCTCCAGACGCTGGCTCAGCAGCATGAATGTGGAGCGTGGTTGTTATCGACTGTTGCTATTGCTGCAGGTGTTTTTGTGTCAAGCACGAGGCGAATATTGGGTTACACATGGCGAATGTGTTTTGTAACATTTGCTGTGTTAACTTATATAATGGACAAAAATAAAAAAAAACCTACCGCAATTATACATACAGTATAGATAAAGAAAAAATGACACTTTTTCTTATTCTGAAACCGTGAGAAAATGCAACCACAACCTTGACTTACACACAATTTCACAGATAACAATTTCACAACCCACCCAATATCCCAATACCCCATTCCCCGATCCCCGCTCCCAGATCCCAGATCCCAGAACCCAGATCCCCGCTCCCAGATCCCAGATCCCCGCTCCCAGATCCCAGATCCCAGATCCCCGCTCCCAGATCCCAGATCCCAGATCCCAGATCCCAGATCCCAGATCCCAGATCCCAGATCCCAGATCCCAGATCCCAGATCCCAGATCCCAGATCCCAGATCCCAGATCCCAGATCCCAGATCCCAGATCCCAGATCCCAGATCCCAGATCCCAGATCCCAGATCCCCGCCCCCAGATCCCCGCTCCCAGATCCCCGCTTCCACTCCTAAACTATTTCACAACTATACTACATTCCCGATAACCTCCCCTTCCCGCCCTCCCCGCCCCACACATAACACAACCCCACCACCCAAAATCACTAAACACTGATAACACAACCATACAAACCCAAAAAAATCCAAACTAAACTAACAACAAAACCACATATCCACAAAAAAAACCGATGAATCACCTCGCAACACCAACATATAAAAATGGAAATTTCCTATCGCGTCACTGATAACAACCATTCCGACCTTTGGACAGCACCAGCACCAACTGTGCCAGAAGCCCCCACTTCCCTCTACTGAAGTGACCCGTAAGAGCGACAGTAAGGTGTCTGTAGTCTTTTCTACTAAGAGATAGCAAGAATGCCGCGGATTTTTTACAGACTTCCAGATCGAACATAGGAAAGGTATCCAAATGTAGTCCCTGATACTCTCTAATGTGTTCACGTGGATGAGCCCAAACCTGAGAGTGCAATGCTGGAGGTTGACCCAGCAGAAAGATGGACCCAGGAACTGCCCCAATAACACAACAGGAAAGCAAATCAACTGAAGATATAACAAAATTGTATTGGCTTAATTCAAATCAAATTAATATAATTAAAGCAAATGAAATGTAAAGGGTGGTTAAATTTTAAGGGCCGATGTTGAATGTGAACCACACCTAAACGTCAAGTTTTTTTCTGCATTTCATTTGACATTTCTCAATTTCAGACTAACTCAATTTGAACCATGGAAAGATACACAATCGAGCAACGCGTTAAAGTTATTCAGGCTTATTATGAAAATGGGTGTTCAAATCAAAATGCATATCGTGCATTTCGTGATTCTTTCGGTCAATTTAATCGTCCAAATGTGCGTACAATCGGAAAAATTGTGCAAAAATTTGTGCAAACCGGGTCTGTAGGAGATGTGAAAACACCAGTGCATGCTCATACAGCTCGTACTGCAGAAAATATTGCTGCTGTTCGCGATAGTGTGGCTGAAGAGCCGTCCACCTCAACTCGTCGTCGTGCCCAACAATTGCACCTCTCACGCTCGTCGTTGATGAACATTATGCATAAAGACTTGCATTTACGCGCTTACAAGGTACAATTGACTCAAGAACTAAAGCCTCTTGACCATTTCAAGCGTCGTCAATGGTCACAATGGTGGCAAGAAATGGCAACAGTGGATGATCAATTTTCGAAGAAAATCATCTTCAGTGATGAGGCACATTTTTACCTCAGTGGATTCGTCAATAAGCAGAATTGCCGCATTTGGGCGAATGATAATCCAAGAGTGTTTGTCGAAAAACCAATGCACCCACAAAGAGTGACTGTTTGGTGCGGTTTATGGGCTGGCGGCATCATCGGGTCGTATTTTTTTCCAAAATGAGGCCGGTCAGGCAGTTACTGTGAATGGTGTTCGCTATCGTGAGATGATAACGAACTTTTTATGGCCCGAATTGGAAGATATGGATGTGGACGATATGTGGTTTCAACAGGATGGTGCCACTTGCCACAGAGCTAACGAAACAATGGCTCTTTTGCGCGACAAATTCAATGGCCGTGTTATCTCACGTGGTGGCGATGTCAATTGGCCGCCAAGATCATGTGATTTGACACCGTTGGACTTCGTTCTTTGGGGTTATTTGAAAGAAAAGGTGTACGTCGATAAGCCAGCAACAATTCAAGAGCTAAAGGATGAGATAATTCGGCACATTCACGGCATAGAACCTCAATTATACCTCAGCGTCATCGAAAATTTGGACCATCGGATGGAGGTGTGCCGCCGAGGTCGCGGCGGCCATTTGGCCGATATTTTGTTCCATACATAACTGAACCATACCAATATTATCATAATAAAAAGAAATGACAGTAATTTCCTAAATAATTTTTGTTTTATTCAAAATCAACATCGGCCCTTAAAACTTAACCAGCCTTTATAATACCAATTGTACAAAGTATGCTCTGGTTGGATTACTGTAGAGAATTAAGGAGCATCTTTAACTAAGGCACATAGAGGCGTAAAGCCATTGCCGAAATCCGTAGGTAAGGAAAGTGATCAAGAAAGGAATAAATAACTTTATCACTAATGGAAAAAATTACTTCTATCAATTATTTCCATTGCTTGAAGAAATAGCAAGTGACAATGGATTAAAAAAGCTGCAGCACGTGACAATATGTTTGAAAAGATCCGGATCAATCAGTATAAAGAAAAATTAAATAGAACTCTAACAAACATACGACTTACACTGATGCCAGTAATTACGAAAATTGTGAATGATGACGAAAGAACAAAGATTATACAAAGTTACTATGAACATCCAATCTGAGGAGGCCACTCAGGAATCACACGTACCTTAAGAAAGATACAATAGAAATATCACTGAAAAAACATGGCAAGGGACGTTATAGAATACGTTAAAATATGCGACAAATGTCAAAGAAACAAGTCACTGAAAAACATAAAAGAACCAATGATAATAACTGAAACAACAGCGGCTACAAAAAATGGCAATGCGTATGCAGTCACAGTAATATCTGACTTAACTAAATGTTTGATATCAGTGCCAGTCGCTGATAAGCGATCTTTTACCATTTTATACTAGTTTACGGTCCCATGAAAAAAATAATCACTGACATGGGCACCGAGTATAAAAACCAAATATTGAACGAAATCTGTAGGTAGGGAAGAAATGTTATAAAATATATTATTTTAAAAGGAATATGCATATATAAGAGAACATATATGAAAATAATACTTTAAAATTTGCAATACTGAAAACTAATGAACATTATTAAAAAGTAAGCTCAATAAAGTGACTATGGGCAAGTAACAGTCCAAAATAGAGACCCCGAGTGTCAATGTTAAGTAGATGAACGTAAAGTAAAAGTAAATAAACAAAAAGTCAGTTACGAAAAAGGCGCGTCTCTTGCTAATTGAAAAATAAAAATCATAAAATACATAAATGTACATTATAATACGACCTCGTAAACATATATGAAGGTTGGTTACAGGCAAATGGGCCTTACTGGATGATAGGATTAAACAAAGTTTCACTGAGTACTTATTTTAATGTAGGAGAGATATGCATAATAGAAAAGTCCATTACCTCAAAGACAGAGCCAAATAGATGGAATAGTTTAAGATTGACGACAAATTGCTAGAAAATAAAGAAGTTCTGACTTAATACAGATAGACCAATAAGTCGGAAAACTTTAAATAGATATCGAGGTATTAGTACATCACCTAGAAAACATTAGATTAATATCAAAGGTAAATTATTCAAGGCTAACTAACCAACATAGTGACAAGGCCCACGAAATATTTAGTGACTGTACAGACAAAGTCCATAGAGCAGCTTCACGAGGGTATATACCTTAGAATACCTGTTACACTTCATGAGAGGGTAATAGTCGATATCAACACCAAGCCAGAAAAAATAATAGATAGAAACCGAGACATTACTAATACAATGAAAATTATTCCGAATTCAAACATAATGTCACAAACCCCTGAAGAATTTTTAAATACTGCATCGAAAACCGTTTCGGAATTCGAGGGCACCGCAGAATACCTGCAGAGTTTCTTATCTGCGTTAGAGTTGATAAATAGCATAAACGATGGCAACGACATCGTTGCTATTAATTTAATAAAAACAAATCTAAAAGGAACTGCCATAAATCTGATCTCTGGATCAGAAAAAACCATAGCACAAATAGGTTGAAAATTAAAAACAACAGTAAAGGGCGAATGGGTCGACGTCATCAACGTTAAGTTGATGAACGTCCATCAAAGCTCCAAGCCGGCAAATACCTACGTAAAAGAGGTTGAAAACCTCACCAGAAAATTACGAACCGAGTATATTTCGGACGGGTTATTACATCAATTGGCTGAAATATACTCCATCAAAGCTGCCATAAAGGCCATGATCAAGAACTCAAACCATGATAAGATAAAACATTTCATGGAGTCCGGGCAATTCAGCAACATGAACGAGGCAGTGACCAAATCAAATGTCAAATGTAATACTGCATTTTAGAGATAATTGCAGTAGAAATTATTATCAAAACAATAATAATCGAAACAAAATCAACTTTCGTGGACGTGGACGCTGACGCGGACGCGGACACGGCCAATGTCATGGACGTAGACGCGGAAATTTTAATAACAAAAGTTTAAATGCTCTGAACAGAAATGATCGTTGATTCATTTCTTATTAGCGAAACTTGACCCGGACACAAAGCAAGCTTGGGCAGAAGAAGTCGGTTCTCGAGATGATCGTTCGATAACAGATTTAATTGACTTCCTTGAATCCATTGCAATTTGAGCTCATGTAGCAAAGTCATCTTAAAGTCGATCCGTCTTGGGACCATGTGTAAAAATGACCATATCATACACCAATGTTCTCGGTTTATTGCTTTAGACATTGAATCGCGTAGAGCATTCTTAAAAAATTATTCACTATGTTTTAATTACCTTCGAACTGGCCACTCCTCCAACAAGTGTAAGTCTTCGTTTCGTTGTCGCGTCTGCAAGGCTCGTCACCATTCCTTAGTTCACCAGAATGACACAAGAGACATTCCCGCTACGAAATCGTCTGATCTGCATCAGCCTCTCTCAGCAAACTTACATGCTACGTCACCATCTACGTCTCCATTCGTAACCAACCACTCAATCAAATTTAGCCTTCGAAAGCAAACCGTACTTCCAACCATTTTGATGGTCGTGTTTTAGTCGACACGGGATCACAATGTTCGTTCATCACCGAATCGTTTGCCCAAAGACTCGGGCTTCCGCGTAAGCACTCTCGTATTCTTATCGTTGGGTTATCATCCCAAGAAGCAGGATATACAAAAGGATGTATGACACTACAGCCTTGTTCTCGGTACAATTTGGAGTCGCTATTCCCTGATCCATTCATTCTTGGGAAGTTGATATCCAATTTACCATCCAACTCGTTTGACATATCTTCATGGGAGTATATTAAAAATTTAGATCTTGCAAATCCATATTTCAATGCTTCCAGTGCGGTCGATCTGGGCTATTCTGAAAGCAGAACAACTTCATGGACCCCAAGACTATAGCACAGAAAACATCGTTTGGCTGGGTTGTTACCGGAGAGTTAGTCGATATGAAGGTCGATCGTCGAGAATGAACTTCTTTTCACACAACTGTTGACCTAGATTTTCTTCTACAGTGGTTTTGGGAGATGGAAGAAGTTTCCACAAACAAAGCCAACAATATTTTAAATGACCCAGCTGAAGAATATTTTCAAAAATCTGTTAGCCGCTCAGAAGACGGAAGATATGTCGTTTCACTCACATTTAAAACCCCTTGCCCAAGTTTCAAAGACACTCTACAATCTGCAATTTCGAGTTTGCATTCAATGGAACGTGGGTTTAAAAATAATCCCCAGTTGCACAATCTTTATTGTTCGTTTATGTTATGGGATGTTTGCAATTTACATATATATTTTTGTTTGCTCTCTGTAAACTAAATCAATTGTACTCTATATATAGTCTAAAATGCTCTCTCGCGCTCTCGCATCGTCTACATGCACCGTGTGGGTGGTCAGCACTGCAGCTTAACTATGCGACGATTTTCTTTTTCTCGGCCACCGGCTAAGTATCCCTACGCTATCTCTAGACTCAAAAATAAGAAATTATTGTATCCATAGGGCGTCTTTTTTTTATACACTCTTTCCTTTTACTTTTTTTATTTTTTTTATACACACGGGTGCGGATATTTCTACAGGAAAGAAAGGACAAATTGAGTATTTGCATACACTAAACATGTCCGAAACCACAAGTCTACACGGCATAGGTCAGGGAATAACCAAAACCTTAGGAAAAGTCTACATACACTGACTTAAAATTTGAAAACCTGCTACCAGCGCATAAATTTCATGTCCTTAGTGATGATTTTCTAATCCCATCCGACGGAATAATTGGTCTTAATTTTGTCAAGAAATACCATTGTATACTTAACTACGACAAAATTCAAGACTGGCTGGTACTAAGGCCAGATAATTTTGACGACATTGCAATACCAATGTTGTGCTCACCAAATAGTTATTCAATAACAATACCGGCATGATCTGAAGTTATCAGACAGGTCAACATCCAATGACAGGAAAAAGAAGTTCTTATTCCACAACAACTTCAAGACGGAATATGTGTAGTAAGCACAATTACAACAAGCACCAGAGAAACCGTCCGAGTATTAAACACAACAAATGAAAATGTATTGATACACCATGTTCTATTAAAAACAGAAAGTCTAAACGACTATGAGAATGTATCAATACAGAATTGCCAACCCAATGACCTAAAATTTCAAAAACTGTCCAGCAATTTTCCGGACTTCATAAAGTCTGATTTAGACAAATTCTGCTCGGAGAACATTGATATATTTGCGCTCGAAAATGATAAAATAACTATTAACAATTTTTATAAGCAAAAACTTCGTTTAAAAAACAACGACCCAACATATATTAAAAACTATAGATACCGCACACCCATAAAAGTGAGATCACCAAACAAGTTGACAAATTGATATAAGATGATATAGTGGAACCATCCGCATCAGAATCCAATACTATTAGCACCGAAAAAATCTTTACCAGGCAATAGCCAAAAACGGTGGGGATTATAGGAGTATAAACAGCTAAGTTCCCGTTGCCAAGAATAGTCGATATTCTTCATCAATTATGCAAAACTAAATATTTCTCTTGCCTACCTAGCGTCAGATTTTCATCAAATTGAATTAGATGAAAACTCCAGGGACATTACGTCCTTGTCAACTGACAAGGGTTCATACCGATTCAAACGTCTGCCCTATGGCCTAAGGCCCAATCTCATTTCAAAGAATGATGACAATTGCATTCTCCGGTTTAACACCAACGCAAGCATTCTTATATATGGATGATTTAGTTGTATTGGGCCTTTCAGAATTTCATATGCTAAAAAATTTAACAGATGTATTAAAAACGTGTAGAAAATAGAATTTAAAATTACATCCTGACAGGTGTTAATTTTTCAGTTACGAAGTGACACACTTAGGTTTTAATGCACAAACCGAGGCATTCTTCCAGATGATAGCAAATTTCAGACAATAATAGATTATCCAATACCCAAAAGATTCGTTGCATTTTGCAACTATTACAGAAGATTTGTTTCAAATTTCGCTGAACACTCAAGACTCTTACCGGGACTCTGTAAGAAAAATATACCTTTTGAATGGACGATGGAGTGTGGTAACGCATTCCAATACTTAAAACAGGCGCTATTAAGCCCTAGCATTCTCAAGTATACAGATTTCCAGAAGCAATTCTGTATAACCACCGATGCAAGCAAATACGCATGTGGTGCTGTGCTTAGTTAAGAGTACAATGGATACCAACTTCCGGTAGCATACGCCTCAAGATCATTTACAAAAGGCGAAAACAATAATTCCACTATTGAACAAGAACAAGCTGCTATTCATTGAGCAATTAAACAATTCAGACCCTACATATATGGCACTAAAGTCTTGGTTAAAAGTGATCATGGACCACTATCATATCTATCTATACGAGTATATATAACCTGTCTTCTAAATTAACACGCATGAGACTGGATCTCGAGGAATATGATTTTACTGTAGAGTGATTGAGGGGAAAAGAAAACTATATATATGAGGGTGGCCGTGGTGTAGTAGTAACATCATCGCTTGTCACGCTAGAGGTTCACGGTTCGAATCCTGATGTCTATAATCATCTATTTATTTCGCATGAAATAAATAAAAAGTCGATCAATTGCGAAAGCTATGTCAACTCTACTGCGAAGGCATAACACTGGCAGTAGGGCGGTCATATGGCTAAAATGCAACTTGATCGTGATGATGATATCAGGTGGACGGAAAAAAATACTGTGAATCATGAGCAACGACAAAAGCAAAAACAAACAAGCTCCCCAGTTATCTGGACAGCCACCCTTGGAGTTCACTGAAACTTAATACCAGCTGAGTTTCAAACCAACTGCACCAATCCGTCTTTCTCTCTGTCTCTTCCCCTTTCCTCAAAAAAAAAAGCCCGTGTCCTAAAATTAGTATAAGGGTATTCATAAGCCCTTTCACACGTGCAAATTATAAAAAAAAAATGCAGCGGACGCATTGTCGCACATAGATTTTGAAGAAGTCAAAAATAGAAAAAATTCAGCCAACAAAATATTAAGTAGAATTGACAACCGAAAATACAGAAAAGTCATTATCAGAAATAAGAAAAACAGCGCCAGGCTAACTATTAATGGCGAATGTTTAAAAATTATAAGGAATAAAAAAGTGATCACGAAAGGAATAAATAACCTTATCACTAATGGAAAAATTGACTTGCAACAATTATTTGCACTGCTTGAAAAAGTAACAAGTGACAATGGATTAAAACAGTTGCAGCACTTGACAATATATTTGAAAAGATCTGGATCAATGAGTATAAAGAAAAGGAAATAGAGCTCTAACAAACATACGAATTGCATAGACGCCACTACTGAACCTTATTCTTAGCAGAATTCCAAAATCTTTAATTTATCCTAACCTTAAGTATTCAGTTGAATGACGCAACTATTCAAATACACTAAATCATTAAAAAACAACTTATCACTAAATATTCTAGATAAGGAAAATTTGAAAACTGTAAGGGACTCAAAAAACTGTATGCTGGAATTTCAACCAATTAAAATTAAACTTATGGGACAATTTCGAGAAAGCTTGGAGTTACCCTTATTTCCGATCTTCAATGCCTCAGCGAATTTGTATTTATTTTCTGTACAGTGTAATAAAACAACCGTTCGATTCTGAATCTTCTTTTTTACTGATTATATTTTCTTATCCGCAAATATTCTGAAAGCATTTATTAACAATTATATTTGTAGCCGAAATTGTATTTGTAATAATGAATCATTTTGACTATAGGAACTTAAATTGTAAGGGAATTTTTAAGAATTTTTAATATAGTGCATAAAATTGTACATATTATAGACAATTCCATACAAATTATTGTTGAAATTTGTCATCCTATTTCTAGGTCCTATTTCCCAAAAGTGGAAAAAAAATTAGCTGCGCTGTGAGCCGGTTTAGGCTCATATCATTTAAACTAGGTGCTCACCTCATTTGAACTTAAATTATAGGTGACACGAATTCCAGATAGCGATCAGTGAATTAAGCGGGATTAACCATTTTGGTCTGTCATAAGTATTAAGTATGACCGTATTTTCATCAGCACGGAGGGGTTGGTCCTTTCTGAAGCGTTGACTTGACGAGAGTATACGCTGTGCGCGCATGTTTGACTCCGTATTTTCCTAAAGACCTGAAAACAGTTATGAAATGAACTAGATGTACTCCGATATGCCAAAAATATGAAACATGCTCTCTTCTAGGTATTTCACTGCATCTACTGCCGTTTTATTTTGCCATAAGCCTACACATTCTCTAAGCAGCATTCCACAATCCGAATGACACAACCATATTCAGAAACTGTGAACGCTGTCTTTTGCCTTGAATTGAACTCCAAAGGAGAATACTAAAGAACCATAAAACTTTACGAATTGCAACCTGAAATATAAATGGACTTTCCCAATACCTAACGGAAGTGTATATAATGCAATGAAAAATTTTACATGTGTCTGATTTCGGAGACCCATCTTACACAAGAATTCCATATTCGATTTGCTAACTATATGTGCTATCATATTCTAACCTGCATTACTATGAAGTAGTTAAAATATCAAATAATTTAATGCTCTCATATAATAACTGCAATTAGCATCGAAACCAAAGACAAGGAATTTAAAATAGCACCAATCTTTTACTATATTAGCCTCTTCAGGATGTTAGGTAACAGCTTCGTAATGGGGGTGATCTTAATGCTAAGCACAATTACTGGGTATCGAAATGAACAACGATAAAAGGAAAGCAACTATACCAAGCAGGACGTACCTTCAAATGCGACTTCTTCTCAACGCGTTTTCCAACCTATTTGTCATCTGAGCAAACGAAAGCACCGAATCTTATAGATTTGCAAAAGTTGCAAAAAACTAACGAATAAACCAACTAATTGGCGTGAATGCAGAGTAAACCAGGAACGTTTTATTAACCTAAGATCGCCATTAAATATTATAAGACCAAATTGGAATGAAAGTAGAGTAATTTATTGCTGATGTCCAAAAAGCAGCGGAAGAAAGCAAATAGGCAAGGAATACCAAAAGTCAAACCATAATAAAATATACAGTGGACATCAAAGAAATGATACTAGAAATGAGAAGAGCGCATACTCGTACATACTGGCAAATGACCAAATATCCAGAAAATGATTCCATGAATAGATTCCTACGTAATTTGACTATAATAAAAGTACTGATTATTACCTATGGAAAGCAGTGATATATTTAAAAAGGCCTCAATTAGAAGATCCAATCCGATGGAAAACGGGTTGGAAACCCCTGATCTTTCCGCAGAACACCTGTCAGGAGCTTTTAAACCTTTCCCGCTTGACTTAGTGAATGAAAATTTAAAATTTGTGGAAAAAATTGATGATGATGAAATACCCTACGTCACTATAAGAGAAATAAGAAACAAGTGCAGGCTTAAAATATCGAATAAAAAAGCGCCAGATTATTACCACGCAAATTTTGAAAGAACTACCGAACGTAGTAGCAATATAACTTAAGCTTCTAATTAATTCCTGTTTTAAACTAAGACCTGTACCTAACCACTCGAAGATCGCTAAAGCAGTCGTAATACCGAAACAAGTTTAGCCATCTGTAGAAGTTGGACAGTATGATCTCCTTTGGTGTCATAGGAGAGAGCAACAGCGCTAGATGCTCTCCAGTGGTGCTGGTGACAAAAAGTAGGCAAATTGTGCCTGGACTCTAAAAATTGTGTCATTCAGACTGTGTAATGCGTTCAGAGAATCTGTAGGCTCATGAACAAAGTCATACCCTCTCGTCTGAAAGAGTATGTTTTGTCTGTTTGTTCTCCAAATTGCGAGTCAGAACATGACCAAATGTCTGATGAAAATCGGTCTTACTATCGACGTTGAGAAAAGCTGACTTTCTAAACGATTTTAGATGCAGTGTATTAACCTCTGGTGTAGGGAGTGTACTCTTCCAGATGGAGACGGAGAACAACAATTCTGCCGAGCGGAATTCAGAGTAATGGAACTCGAATGGCATATGGCCGTTTCGTCAGTGAAAAAGTTCAGGAGCTACTTGGAAGGATTACCTTTCACTATCATTACAGATCAAGCGAATTGGCTGGCCATTTGGCGAATCTGTCTGACCATTTGGCTAGAGGCGCTCAATCCCGAAAGGATTTGCTTATAACCGAACAGACTTACGAACTGGTGATATTATACAATAGGACAGAGCATGAAAACTATTGATTCAGAAGGAGTTGCGTGTAAGGCGAAAAGTGATTACATAAAAAGGGAGATCAGCAGTGCGGTTGACCAAAAATCGATGTGGAAAGTGATTATGACCATAGTGTTAAGAGAAAGTGAATATTCAATAGATAAAATTGATTTTAGTAATATTACCCATACCGACAGTCTTACTATAGCTGGGAAGTTTAATACCTTTTTCATAGAGAGTGTTAAAGAAATAAGCAACTTATTTCCGAATGTCCGATATTGTAATAATATTTTGCGAAACCTTGCCGCTTTTAAGTTTAAAGAGATCGCTTTGGGTTATATTAAGTGTGCGTTAAAAAATATTTCAAAGAAAAGAGATTTCAATTTCCCAATCCCAGATATTTTTTTAGACGTTTTCGATAACATCAAGCATCCTTTAATGAGACACTTCAATAATTCGCTTGCCCACCTAACACCTATCCACAAAGTGAACAGATAAAATAAGTGTGAAGATTTTAGACCGATTAACGCGTTGCCACTTTATGAATAAATGTTTGAAAAACTGGTTCATGATCAGTTAGAAAGGTTTTTGAGCAACACGGGTTATTTATGGAAAATCAATCAGGTTTCAGGAAAAGTCATTCATATGAAAGTGCACATAATATGTGGACGCGAGTAATGATTAAACCGATGTGTTATAAAAGAAAAAAAAAGATACAAAAAAAAAAAGAAAACTACGGCTTCATAACGCAAATTATTTACAAAACAGTTATCCAATTCCGAATGAAAACACGATTAAAAAGCGCGAAAGAAGAAAATGTGTGTGGTTTTGACGTATACCACCACACCAGCGGTCCTTCTCGCACACTTCAAAACTTTCGATAAGAAAACAATTAACGAAAGAGCAAATCACAATCGAAGGATTAGATGAGGAGGAAAAGATCATATGTGAAAGTGTTATACGTTCCGTTTGTAACAATTTCTGTAGTATAGTTAGTAGTAAATACTTTTTGTGTGAAGTAAGGTATGTTACGTTGTTATAATGTTCGAGTTTATGTAATTATGTTAAATTATTAAATTGTTATATAAAGACAAGGTGTCGGCGGTCGAGAACTTCCCGATACCGAAGACCCCAAGCAACTTCGTAAGTTCCTAGGGATGACAGGTTGGCACAGACGTTTCATTCCCAATTTCGCTTCTGTACAGGCTCCCATGACCGATTGCCTCAAGAAAGGACAAACATTTATAATAACCGATGAGGCGCTGAGGGCATTCCAACAGCTCAAAATGTCCTTGGTGACAGCGCCGATACTGACAAATCCAGACTTCACCAAAAACTTCTACATACAATGCGATGCTTCGACGTCTGGTGTGGGGAGTGTGTTGTTTCAAATAGACGCCGAGAAAAACGAACGACCAATAGCATTCATGTCCCAGAAGCTTAACTACGCTCAGCGAAATTACAGTGTGACGAAACTTGAATGCTATGCGGCCGTGCTGTCAGTAAAGAAGTTCAGGGCCTATGTGGAAGGATAACCATTCACTATAATCACTGATCACGCAAGTTTGAAGTGGTTGATGACTCAGAAAGATCTGTCTGGTCGATTGGCCAGATGGAGCCTGAAGCTTCAGGGTTTTGGCTTCGTGATCGAACATAGGAAGGATGTCCAGAACGTAGTCCCTGGTACTCTCTCGCGTGTCCATATGAAGGAGCTCACTCCCGATATAGTAATGTTAGAGGTAGACCTTAGTTCGCCATACTTCACTTCGGGGGAATATGACGAATTTAGGAAGACAATTGACACGAACCAAGAAAAATTACCAGACGTATGTGTGTCCGACGGATTTGTCTACAAACGGACTGACATACGGACAGGTGACGAACTGCAAGAGGATCGGGCATGGAAGCTTTGGGTACCGAAGGAGTTGCGTGGGAGTCTTCTGCAATCTGCTCACGATTCTCCTGCTGCAGGACATGGGGGAATAAGCAAGACGTTAGCAAAGTTGAGACAGAAGTACTTCTGGCCAGGTATGGCATCAGATGTACAGGCTTACGTAAAAGTGTGCGTAACCTGTAAGTGCAGGAAATCACTAAACGTGATATCCCGACCGCCGATGTGACAACAAACGATTACAGAACGACCTTTTCAACGCCTCTACCTCCACTTCTTAGGACCATACCCACGAACGAAGGCAGGACATACACACATATTTATAGTATTGGACCATTTTAGTAAATATATTTTATTGCGGCCTATCTGCAGAGAAACGGCAGCTGAGGTAGTTAAATATTTAGAACAAAATGCCTTCCATGTTTTTGGTGTCCCCGAATTTATCCATTCAGACAACGGGAAGCAATTCGTTTCAGAATTGTTTTCCAGCTTGCTAAACAAATATGGGGTAAAACACGTTCGCACCGCGTTCTACTCTCCTCAGGCAAATGCCTCCGAGAGAGTTAACCGTTCCTTACTGGCCAAATTACGGTCGTATATTGACGGGGACCAGGAGAACTGGGACCTGCATGTCAGTAGTGCGGCATTCGCCTTAAGGAGCGTAGTACACGATGCAACATCGTTCGAGCCCTACTATGCCGTATTCGGTATACACATGGTACAACATATAAGGATCCAAGGGTACATATTGAGAATAAGACTGATAAATTAGCTTTAATAAAATATTCGAGAACCTAAGACTGTCACACCGAAAATCCACCAAAGTCTACAACACGAGAAGCCGAGAGGTCAAATACGCCGTAGGGCAAACGGTCTATAGGCGTAACTTCACACAAAGTAGCCTACCCGATGGCTACAAGGCCAAACTAGGCCCGAAGTTCCTACCATCGGTGATTTTGAAAGTGATCGGCAACTCGCTGTACGAAGTAGGCAAGCAGAGAGGTGAGGTGGTAGGCAAGTTTCATGCCAGAGACCTTCACGTATGAAGGGTAAGAAGACTGTTATATACCTGACGCACATAAGCTGTCGTTGCTACAGTAATGATAGTTTATAAGTAGAGATATAGATATTTATTTATGTAGAGGTATAGTTTTTTATTTATTTATAGAGATAGTTATTTATTTATATAGAGGCATAATTTATTTATTTATTTAAAGAGATTTATTCATTTAACCATAGTTATTTATTTATCCATAGTTATTTATTTATCCATAGTTATATACTTATTTATAGAAGTATATATGTATATGTTTATAGAGATTTGTTTATTTAGTCAGAGATTTATTTATTTATTTATAGAGATTTATAGATAGTTATAGAGTATATTTATTTATAGATTTGTTTAACTTAGTTATTTATCTATATATAGGTAGAAAGTTAGTTATTTGAAGAGCAAAGTAATTTTTTTTATAGTTTTATTTGTGTAATTTAGAGATTCTTATAGATAACTTAATATACCACCAAAAGTGAAAATGAAACGTATAAAATTTCAAGCATTCATACAGTAACCCAAAGGTTCATGACTTAAAATGATAGCAATTAGCACACACACATACGCGAAAGTTCAGGCGGTTGGTAATAATTAAATGAACAGAGTGACGAAAACCTAAAGCCCGGACTAACGGTAGAACATGAGACCCGTAGACCCAGAGCGTGGGCCCTTGCCACACATCAGTCGTAAACGCGCGCATAATAATAAGAACTGATGAAGGTGACACCAGTCACCAAAAGTGACACCAGTCGCGAGATCATCCAAATACAAAACAAAAAAAGATAGACAGAAAAGTACCAATCCCAACCTATTCACAGATACCTCCAGGTCTACATCCGCACGGGCACAATTGTCTCCAACTCAGCAAATTTGTTTAGTTTTTCTATTCGGCAAGGACAAGTGTCGAATGCAAAGGAAAATGGGGTGGACGCGAGTAATGATTAAACCGATGCGTTATAAAAGAAAAAAAAGATAAAAAAGAAAAAGAAAACTACGGCTTCATAACGCAAATTATTTACAAAACAATTATTCAATTCCGAATGAAAACAGAATTGAAAAGCGCGAAAAAAGAAAATGTATGTGGTTTTGACGTATACCACCACACCAGCGGTCCTTCTCGCACACTTCAAAACTTTCGATAAGAAAACAATTAACGAAAGAGCAAATCACAATCGAAGGATTAGATGAGGAGGAAAAGATCATATGTGAAAGTGTTATACGTTCCGTTTGTAACAATTTCTGTAGTATAGTTAGTAGTAAATACTTTTTGTGTGAAGTAAGGTATGTTACGTTGTTATAATGTTCGAGTTTACGTAATTATGTTAAATTATTAAATTGTTATATGTAGGCATATTTAAATATTTGGATAGGTAGGGTCACTCATTGTGACTGGATATCATCTTGACGTAGAACATTGGCAAAAGGAATTTCTTCCAATGTTCCGAAAGCAATATGGATAACGATAAGGGACGACCGACATGACAAAAAAAGGAGACAAAGAAAACATAGATGGACGAAGAGAAAGATAGGCAACAAATGAAAACGAAGGGGTAATGAAATGACGATGATAAAGATAAAATTGAGAAAGGCAAGAAACTAGGGCAAAAGAGCATCGACCATTGATCTCTTTTTGGATTAAATCGAAGGTGAACGGTCGATGCCCCTACAACAACGATAGCAGCATAACCAGGGAAATGACAGTGGTGCTCAAGAATAAGGAAGGCAACTTTTCGAATAATCTGTTTGCGGTAGATAGAAAGGACAGATACAGGAGGGGGGGCAACAGCATTCCTTGAGGAGAGGACAAGTCAGAAATAAGGTAGCAGAGGACTTGGAAATACACCCAAGCCTCTGCAGTGATTTTTATTGGGTAGACCCAGTTTTCTGTCCGTAAGCAATGGCTAGCGGAGACCGCCAATCAAAACGCAAGACGGCCAAGCGGTATCCTCCAAAGGGGCAAGATACAGCAAGGAGCAAAGGCCACCCAGGGACCTGAAGGGAGGTGCTCCGCTCCAAGGTTCAGTACTATAACTGCCGCAGCTATAAAAGAAAAAAAAAAAAAAAAAGAACAGCTAGGGAACAATGCAAAGATTTTTTTTTTTTGAGTGCAAACGCAGTATAGAGAATTAGTTTAGTTTTTAGTTTAGTTTTTTTTAAATTTTCTTGCGAATTAAGTGTAAATTAAGGATAGGGTGAACAGTGAACTCTGCGCTTAACCTTTTTTTAAATTGTGTTTCACGATAATATAGCTGGGACATCAGCAACTACAACTCTTCTTGTGCTGTCGGCAGGACAACGGGGGACAAAAAAAAAAAACCGTGAGTAACCTTTTTTTTATTGCTTTTTTTGATGAATTGATTTTAGATAATAGGTTAGGACTTCTTTTGTTACTTAGGATAGGTTAGGGTAATCTGAATTTAATTGAATTTCCCAGATAAGATTACAGTTATAAATTTGCAATCCGAAGAGACTATAGGAATAAATAAATGTATGATGATAAAATCTCAGTGGTCGTAATATCATGATAATGATGTGCTGATGAAGATTTTTGTGCATAGATAGTGTGTGGGGGAATGTGAAGGCCGTCCTTTCGCTGATCAGGTGCGACTATGACCTGACTGTGCAAATGCACAAAGACCGTACATAACGACCTTACGCACTTTAAGTACAGAACATTATACAATAGTGGCTGGATTGAGGTATTAGGGGCCATCTCCAGTGAATATTGGCCTTTCGATGATCAGGTGCGACGATGACCTGACTATACAACTGCACTGACTTGACAAAGACCATACATGACGACCTTACGCACTTTAAGTACAGGACATTATACAATAGTGGCTGGATTGAGGCATTAGGAGCCATCTTGATGAACCCACATCATGGAGAGACTAGGGGATACAGATGCCGTAGTATAGGGCTAGAATAGGATAGTTATAAGTTAGTTTAGGTACAGGTTAGGGGTTATCATAAGTTTTAGAATAGATTAGGTTTAGATTAAAATAGTTAGGTTTAGGTTAGATCTGGCATACCCTCCTTTCTCCAGGATATGGGCATAAGCCCTTGAGCTTCTTCTTCTTCTCCTGTCTTCTCTCCTATCTTTTTTAAGCCCGTCTGTGGTCTAATAAGGTTAGCTTCTTCAATTCTCTATTAGATTCCTTTTAACACACATATGGCACAATATTTTTGTGTTTGAGCAGGTGGTGTGAGAGTGATGGGAGACAAGAACCAGTCCCGTCCGACGCGTTAAGCCGTGCAACCGCGTGCGTGTCACCGTCCCCTTCATCCACACCGAAGATGCTTCCGTGGCCTGCCCCTAGCTCATAACAGATTTTGTTACAAAAATTAGAACAATATGGAGTACGTGATAATGAACTACAATGGTTTTATGTATACCTAACAGGCCGGACCCAAAAAACATAAGTAAATGCGAAATTATCAAGCCCTGTGCCTATGAATATTGGTGTACCGCAGGGTTCAGTTCTTAGAATATTGTTATTCAGCATTTATGTAAATAATATAAAGAGTGTAATTATGCATAGCAAATTATCGCTGTTCGCGGATGATGCGCTTTTATATATTACATGTAAGAATTTGAATGATGGTGTAGTAAAAATGCAAGAAGATCTAAATCTTCTAAGTATGTAGCTTAAAGCAAATAAACTAAAAATAAACGTTGCAAAAACAAAAGCGATGGTGATTAATAACATTAATAATTATGCGGTAAACTTATGCATTGACAACGAATATACTGAAGCAGTACAAAAAATTAAGTATCTGGATGTAATATTGGACAGTGAGTTAAAACTTGAAGACCATGTAGAGTATATATCGAAGAAAATAGTCAAAAAATAGGTTTTTAAAGAGAATTCGAAGAAAGATATCAGCTATTTGTGCAATAAATATTTATAACGTCAATATTAATCCTCATTTTGGGTATTGTTCTTCTATACTATTCTGAGGAAATCAAAATATATTCGACAAATGTTAAATCTTGCAGAATAAGGCAATGCGATCTATAATATATTAAAGTGTAAAATATACACTCCGATTAATTTCATGCTTAATGCGTTATTGTAGTTGAGTGTGAAATAGAGGATATATACGAATGTGTTAATTTTTATTTTTAAAATAAAAAATCATTGTATGTCACTGTATTTGTCGTAGTATATTAACTACGTAGATGATGTCCAACCATACAGCTTAAGAAATTTTAGGCTTCCAAATTACCGGAGAACAATGTCTCCTAATGAGCTGACTTATAAGGGATTACGACTTGCCTACTCTTTGAATAACGCCATCAAATAAAATTAATAATTCTTCAGCGCGCAGGCAATTCAAAGGAAAACGCAGACTTGTACCAACATATTGTAATATGCGAGCTACGGCTCGAGTAGATAAAACGTTATTCTGTGAGATTATTTCTTTATTTTCTAGTCTATAGAACAATTCAAGTTCGCACTATACTGTTCTTCGCAAATTCTTTCCTTACAAGGTCTCTTTCTTCTCAAATCACTTTATCTCATTTCAATTACTTAATTCACAAATCCAAACTGATTACTTCTTTTTGTTAACTCTCAACTTTCAATTTACCACAAAATTACAACTTCGCCTACTATCACTTTTCCAATCTCTTCGTGCGGTTCGAAAACCAACTGCCTTGCCTCGATCGCCATCTGTCCTTATATAGTCGCATTTCTGATAGCCAGAAACTTCTAGCAAATTCTTCGACCACTGGAACAAGAAAATTCTGATGTAATAATTCCAAGATAACAGCTGCAGTCAATAATCTCTTGCGGTTATAATTCTCTTGCGGTTATAATTCTTTCTTAATTCCGCGACGTCGCCTTAGACATAATCCGTACACGAACCTCGAATGAAAAGACACTTCGGAATGTGTTGCCTGTTTGAGGGCGTAGTTATTATGCTACATTATGTTACAATATATTTTTCGCCGACATGTTTATGCCTTATGTCAAAACTAACTGAAATTATTGCAAGCAGTTAACAACTAATACATTACTCGCTCAATTCTTTGAGTGGCACTCTCAGTCTATATACTCTTATTAAATGGTAACTTAATTTTCTTTTTTGATTTTGTTATATATTTTTATCCGTACGAGTATTCTAAAATTTATTTATTTTTCCTCTCTCTTCTATTTATTTGTTTTCTCCTCTCTTTCACTTATTATTTTTTTTTCAGTTTCTCTCTCTCTATATATATCTCTCTATCTCTTTCTCTCTTTCTCTCTATCTCTCTCGCTCTTCTTCTCTTAAGGAAGGTACAACTTGTATTAATTTAATTACGATCATTAAAGATATTATTATTTCTTTTTATTTGTCTGTTAATTATCCCGGCTGGAAATCACCTCTCCCAAGTTTGTGGAGTAAACAAACAAACCTCCGCAACCTGTGCTAATTGTAAGGGAAAGCACCCGGCAAATTATAGAGGCTGTGAAGTAGCGAAAGAGTTACAAAAACGAAGAGATGCGCTCCTTAAGCCCCTAAATGCAAAATCAAAACCGCAAACTAAGCCAAAGCGTAAGGTCGCGGAGGAGAAAGAATGCAAATTAAAACTACAGGGTTCAGAGCGCAAAAAGGTGAGTTAAAGAATGACGAAAAAAAAGCCCTCGACCTCTATTCCTAAAAGAAACGGTACAGAAAAGTTACCATTGGAAAAGCGACCGGGTAATGACCTTCGAACAGCAGGAGTGCAGACTTACGCTCAGGCCGCGGCATCCGAAATACCAAAAAACATTGAAATTTCGAAGGACCCTGTTTTTCATGTTTTTTTCAGTTATTCTAGTGAAACTTGAAGAACAAAGCAAAATAAGTAAAATTATTCTCGATAGGCTGGTTAAGCTCGAAAGTAATTCAGGGAAAACGCTTACCCCAACTAGAATATGAATGAAAAACGAATGTTAAAAATATGTACTTGGAATGCAAACGGACTTTTGCAAAAACTTGACGAATTGGAAATATTCTTGCGTGAAAAAGATATCGATATTTGCTTGATTTCTGAAACCCACGTAAAAAACGAACCGCATTTAAAAATAAAAGGCTATAATAATTACCAAGCTTGTCAAGCTTCGTGAAAAGCGAGAGGCGGATCAACATTGTTTATTAAAGACTGCATCGAAAAATCTGAAGACCTAAAGATCGAGCTTGAAACTTTGCAACTGTGCACGATTCGAGTAAAAATTAGTCAGCGTACTCTTAAAATCTCATCTATCTACTGCCCACCGCGTTCCGCGCTTAAAAAAAGTGATTTTACTAACTTGTTTAAATTGCTGAAACCTAATTTCATTATTGGCGGCGATTTTAATGCGAAACATACATTCTGTGGCTCAAGACACAGCACGCAAAAAGGCAGAATGCTCTATGAGGCAGGTATGGAGTACAGTTGTGATTTCCATTCGACGGGTAAACCGGTCGTGAAAGGAATTTCTACCAACCACATTAAAGTTGAAGAGAGCTTTGATCTGTCGTCTGACCATTCCCCAGTTGTTTTGACATTGAGCGAAAAACTAGTCTATACCCAGAGCCAGCGAGATTAACCGGTAGAACAACTAACTGGGAAGGCTTTAGGAACGAAATTGTAGATAATATTGAACTGAGCGTTCCACTTACGACACCCTATGAACTTGAGTTTGAAGTTGATCGCTTCGTTGAGATCGTACTCTTGGAATAATACTCCCAATCCAAGGAAAACTCCGGACAAATACGGTCTACGATATCCTAGGGAAATAAAAGAATTGGTCAAGGAAAAAAGAAAAGCGCGTAAGAAATGGCAACAGAGTCGTGCTCCGCAACATAAAGCTCACTTGAATCACCTGAGCAATTCGTTGAAGAAGACTATAAAGGGTTTTAAGAATCGTGCGATAGGCTCTTATCTTGAAAGTTTAACAACGAAAAAAGATTCCAATTATTCACTTTGGAAAGCTGTAAAAGGCACCAAAAGGCCCAAGGTCCCCGCGCCGCCAATTAAATTAAATCACAATGAATGGGCAAGGGAAGATAAAGAAAAAGCGGACGTTTTTGCGGCCCATCTGCAAGACACCTTTAAACCGTACGATGGTCAAGTGTCTTACGACAATATCAATAGGCCCGATTTACCATCTGACGATTTAGCACTTACAAGTGCAACGCTAAGGGAACTCAAACATGAGATCGGGAATCTAAAACCTAAGGAAGCTCCTGGTTATGACTTGATCACGGGAGAAATTCTCAAAGCTTTACCTAGAAAAGCATTGTTTAAGCTTCTTCATATTGTAACATCGTCTAAAAGTATGCAACAATAATGTAGAATAATAACTACGCTCCTACAGCCCATTCCAAACTGTACTTTCATTCGAGGTTCGCAATAGCTGACAACGTCACGGATAAAGAGAGAATTATAACTGGAAGAAATGATTGTCATCTTGGAATTATTTCCAGTGGTCGAAGAATTTGCTAGAAGTTTCTGGCTATCTGAAACTTCTGCTATATAAGGACAGATGGCGATCAATAGGAAAGACAGTGATTTTTAAACTGTGGCGAAGAGATTAGAAAAGTGATAATAGGCGAAGTTGTAATTTTGTGATAAATTGAAAGTTGAGAGTGAACAAGAAAAAGTAATTAGTTTGGATTTGTAAATTAAGTAATTGAAAGGAGATAAAGTGATTTGAGAGGAAAGAGACCTTGTAAGAAAAGAATTTGCGAAGAATAGTATAGTGTGAACTTGAATTGTTCTATAGAGTAGAAAATAAAGAAATAAATTTCACAGAATATCGTTTTATCTACTCGAGCCGTAGCCCGCATATTACATTGGTGTCAGAAGCTGGGATAAAACTTATTCTGTGAATAACTATTTCCGTGGTGTGAAATTGCACAAGAAAAAAAAAAAAAAAAAAAAACGATTTCTGCGTTGAGTTAATTAGTTGCGCAAAATGGGTCGCAAGCTGGGAAAACTAACTATAATTCAACTAAAGGCAGAACTCAGTAAGCGGAATCTCGACACAACTGGGGGAAAAGATGCCCTACTGATTCGTCTGGAAGAAGCAGTAACGCAGGAAGGTGAAAATCCGCATGACATAGAGTTTGACGTGGAAGAGGAACCAGCAAGTACAGTAGCCGACCCGGGTATAACAAGTCTGCTCCTGCAACTTAAGTTAGTCATGGATGAACAAAAGAAAGCAATAGAAGATCAAAGTCATAAGCTCGATGACCAAAGGAATTCTCTAGAACTTAAGTTGGATGAACAAAAGAAAGCAATGGATCAACAAAAGAAAGCAATGGACGAACAAAAGAAAGCAATGGACGAACAAAAGAATTCTCTAGATGCTCTGGAAAGTAAACTTGATGAGCAAAACAAGAACTTGGAATCCAAATTCGAAGTGATCGAAGAGAAAATCGAGAAGGTAGAGACGCAACTCGAAAAAGTCGAAACTAGATTCGATGAAAACTTTGAGAAGCATGAAACTCAGTTCGGGAAAATAGAGACTCAGTTCGAAAAAGTAGAAAAACAAGTCGAAAATCTTACTAAGGAACTCAGCAACGTGAAGAGACAGAAAGCACGGGAATATTCCACCGACGGTCTGAGAAGAAAGGAGATGCAGCCTCCTATCTTCGATGGTCAAACATCATGGCCAATTTATAAAAGGCAATTCGAAGCGGCCGCAATGACCAATAGCTGGGACGATGAAGAGAAGTCCATTGCACTCACACTTGCACTGAGGGGTCCAGCTGCGGAGCTCTTGCAGACCATCCCGGAAGATAAACAGCAGAACTACGACTCTCTGGTTCAGGCTATCGAAATGCGGTTTGGGGATGAACACATGCAGCAGGTGTACAGGGTTCAGCTGCGTAGTCGAGTCCAAAAAAGGGGGGAAACGCTCCAACAGTTGCAAGCGGATATAGAGCGACTAGCCCATCTTTCATACCCTAAAGCCGGTGAGGAGCTTATCAACGAAATGGCGGTGGAAGCTTTTATTCAGGCCATAGAGGACAGACAACTGCAAATGGCTGTAAGGATGGCTGAAAAGCGAACACTCCCCGAGGCATTGGCATTCGCTTTGTCAATGAAGGCTGCGGACCAAGCATACCAGGGAATACACCGTGTCAGGGAAATGTCCGTCGTGGAATGCTCATGCCAGAGAACAGCCGTCATGGATGAAGACAGAGCTCGCGGAAGTCAAATCCGTTGCTGGAATTGCAACCAAACCGGACACCTACAACGGCAGTGCAGAAGTGCACCTAGACGAGGAAATTGTCCACATTGCGGAAGTAGGAGAAGCAGAGAGGAAGCATCTGGAGGTGATAACATCCATCCTGTCAGTCAGACTTCCCAAAACCAGCAGTCGGGAAATGCGTAAGGACCAACTTCGCGGGGCAGAAGTTGGTTACTGGAATCGAGGCCCCCAGGACCACCATTCAAGTTTCGCAAACCAAACGGGATAACAAGAGCCTGACAGTGGAGGCACTAATCAACAAGAAGAAGTGCGTAGCCACCATCGACACAGGTGCCACTGCCTCCATTGTAAGAAGAGATATCGTCAAAAGCTCCTGGCTGCACAACACCAACAGCTACTGCCTGAAGACTGCAATAGGGGAAATGGCGAAGGTATTTGGAGAAGTTCGTCTTACGCTTACTCTGGCAGGACTGACGTTCTCCCATGCGTTTCTGGTGGCAGACATATGCGACGAGTGCATCATCGGAATAGACTTCATGAAAGCAAATGAAGTAATCTTGGACATCGGGATGCAAGTACTGAGGTATCGAAATGTGGAGATTCCGATGGTGTACGGAAACGAGAATGCCGTAACTCTCAGGACAGTCATCAGCAAAGACGAAGTTTTGCCGCCGTCTTCAGAGACAATCATTTGGACGAAGCTGGAAGGTGATCTTGGGAGCCACCGATTCTACATAGTAGAACCAGACCCGGAGAAGAATTCTCAAGACTACATCGTGGGAAAGACGTTAGTCGAACCAAAGAACACCATGGTTCCAGTGAGAGTTTTGAACGCAAGACCACACACTGTCAAACTAAGGCGAGGGGAGGTGACTGGAAAATGCACGCCGATTACCGCCGTCGCAACAATATCTGAACGTGGTCCTCCAAAACCTCTCCCATCACCTTGGACAGCGGAAACGAGAGAGACGATTCTCCAGTCCAGTGAGCTGAATCAGGAGCAGCGAACTATGGCAGAGAATCTTATCAATGAGTACGCTGATGTATTTGCCTCACAGGACGGAGAATACGGCCGAACACACCTGGTACAACATCGAATAGACACTGGTGATACTAGACCAATTCGTCAGCCTGCTAGGCGCCTTCCATTGGCAAAGCAGACAGAAGTTGCAGAGATGGTGTCGGCAATGGAGAAAGAAGGTGTGATTGAAAGTTCCAAAAGTCCGTGGGCATCACCGGTTGTACTGGTTAAGAAGAAAGATGGCAGCACGCGGTTCTGCGTGGACTATCGGCAGCTCAATTACGTCACCAAGAAAGACAGCTACCCTCTGCCACGGATTGACGACACGCTAGACACACTATCAGGAGCCCGATGGTTTTCCACTCTCGACTTGAAGAGTGGCTACTGGCAGGTACAGATCCATCCAGAAGACCGGGAGAAAACCGCCTTCACCGCAGGAAATGGGCTATGGCAATTCACGGTAATGCCATTCGGGTTGTGCAATGCTCCGGCGACTTTCGAGCGATTGATGGAATGTGTCCTGCAAGGGTTAACATGGAAAACCTGTTTGGTATACTTGGATGATGTCATCGTCGTAGGAAAATCATTTGCGCAACACCGAGACAATCTAAGGGATGTGTTTCAAAGGCTTCGAAGTTCCCACCTGAAGCTCAACCCCAAGAAGTGCGCCCTGTTTAGAGCGGAAGTCAAGTACTTGGGGCACATAATTTCAGCGAAAGGAGTGAGAACCGATCCAGAGAAGGTCGAAGCGGTGAAAAACTGGCCAGTCCCCAAGGATAAACACCAACTAAGGAGCTTCCTGGGCCTAGCCACCTACTACAGACGGTTCGTGAAGGATTTTGCCGGGATCGCAAAGAACCTGCACCAGTTGACGGAAAAGGGAAAACAATTCAAATGGACAATTGAGTGCGAGAAGAGCTTCAAGGCACTTAAACAACGGCTATGCGATGCCCCGATACTAGCTTACCCCACTCCCGGGGAAACGTTCATTGTGGATGCAGATGCTAGTAATGTTGGGGTAGGAGCCGTACTCTCCCAGGTGCATGACGGCCAAGAGAAGGTGGTTGCGTACTTCAGCAAGGTGCTCTCTAAGCCAGAAAGGAACTACTGCGTGACAAGGAGAGAACTTCTAGCTTTGATCTTGGCTACGAAGCATTTTCACAAATACCTCTACGGGAGGAAGTTCGTTCTTCGCACAGACCATGCAGCCTTAAAATGGCTTTTACAGTTCAAGAGTCCTGAGGGTCAGGTCGCAAGATGGATCGAAAGGCTGCAAATCTACGACTACGAAATACAGCATCGTAAAGGGAAACTCCACTCTAATGCGGATGCACTGTCCCGGAGACCATGCAGAACGGATTGTAAACATTGTGCGCGTCAGGAAGAACGGGAGCTGGTTTCCATCCAAAGAATGAGAGCCGAACCTATCGCCGGCTGGAGCGTAGATGAGATCCGGAACGCTCAGAAGGAAGACCCGGATATCGAGCCGATTCTGGCCTGGAAGGAGAACATGGAGAAACCGGATCATCAGGACATCTCTCACAGAAGCCCGACCTTAAAGGCATATTTTGCGCAGTGGGACTCCCTCCATGTCCAAGAAGGTGTTCTGAGAAGAAAATGGGAATCCTCCGACGGAAAGTCGTTTGTAATGCAGCTTGTAGTACCGCGGACGAGGGTCAAGGAGGTGTTACAGGAAATGCATGGCGGGGCGTCCGGAGGCCACTTGGGAGTGAATAAGACGCTAGAAAAGGTACGAGAACGTTTTTATTGGTTAAAAGCGAAGGAAGATATCGAAGACTGGTGCAGAGAATGCGACGTGTGTGCAGCTAGTAAGGGTCCGAGAACCAAAACTCGAGGTAAGATGCACCAATACAACGTGGGAGCACCTTTCGAACGAATCGCCATTGACATCGCAGGGCCCTTTCCGGAAACCGACAATGGTAATCGGTATATACTCGTAGTGATGGACTACTTCAGTAAGTGGCCGGAAGCGTTTCCGATCCCTAACCAGGAAGCCAGAACCGTGGCGGAGCAGATCGTCTACAATTGGGTTAGCAGATTCGGTGTGCCCTTGGAATTGCATTCTGACCAAGGGAGGAACTTCGAGTCAAGAATCTTCCAAGAGATGTGTCAACTACTCGGAATCAAAAAGACAAGGACAACCCCGCTTCATCCACAGTCGGACGGTATGGTGGAGCGTTTCAATAGGACTTTGGACGAACATCTCTCGAAGGTCGTAGGTGACTACCAACGGGATTGGGACCGGCAGATTCCCTTGTTTTTGATGGCCTATAGAAGTGCCGTGCATAGCACTACTCGACATACGCCGTTCGAAATCTTATTTGGTGGAATAGCTCGTTTACCCAGTGAGGTGAAATTTGGATCTCCTACCAATGAGCCCATAAATGAAGAAGAGTACGTGGCGGACCTTAGGGAAAGGCTTAGGGACATACACCAAAGGACCAGAAGCCAGATTAAGATAACGAGCGACCGCATGAAGACCAGGTATGATGCCAAGGCAACAACGTCAGGATTCCAGGAAGGAGATCTAGTGTGGCTGTATAATCCCCATCGCCAAAAGGGGAAATCACCTAAATTGCAGCGGAACTGGGAGGGTCCATACAGAATAGTAACCCGCATCAACGATGTTGTCTACCGCATCCAGCGAGGACCAAGGGCCAAAATGAAAGTGGTTCATGTGGACCGACTGAGTCGATACAATGGTCGAAGTGAGGACGCACTTGTTCGAGACGAACAAGTCTAAGAGGGGGGCAGTGTAACATCGTCTAAAAGTATGCAACAATAATGTAGAATAATAACTACGCTCCTACAGCCCATTCCAAACTGTACTTTCATTCGAGGTTCGCAATAGCTGACAACGTCACGGATAAAGAGAGAATTATAACTGGAAGAAATGATTGTCATCTTGGAATTATTTCCAGTGGTCGAAGAATTTGCTAGAAGTTTCTGGCTATCTGAAACTTCTGCTATATAAGGACAGATGGCGATCAATAGGAAAGACAGTGATTTTTAAACTGTGGCGAAGAGATTAGAAAAGTGATAATAGGCGAAGTTGTAATTTTGTGATAAATTGAAAGTTGAGAGTGAACAAGAAAAAGTAATTAGTTTGGATTTGTAAATTAAGTAATTGAAAGGAGATAAAGTGATTTGAGAGGAAAGAGACCTTGTAAGAAAAGAATTTGCGAAGAATAGTATAGTGTGAACTTGAATTGTTCTATAGAGTAGAAAATAAAGAAATAAATTTCACAGAATATCGTTTTATCTACTCGAGCCGTAGCCCGCATATTACAATATTGTAAATCCTGCGCTCAGATTAAAACATGTGCCTAACCAATGGAAAGTTGCGGAAGTTATAATGGTTTTAAAACCAGGAAAGCCGCCAAATGAGGTAAAATCTTAAAGACCAATTTCGCTACTTCCAGTTATATCCAAAATTTTCGAAAGGATATTACTAAGGCGTCTCCAACCGGTTATTCAAGGAAATAATCTTATCCCTGACCACCAGTTTGGGTTCAGAAGAAAGCATTCGACGATTGACCAGGTGCATAGAATTATTGACGTAATCGAGAAAGCACTTGAAGAGAAAAAGATACGCTCAAGCTTATTTCTTGACGTCTCGCAAGTCTTTGAATCATGTCTCGGGAATAGACTCTTCCGTGTTAGACATGGATATGAATACTCGGAGCTCAAAGAAATTTCGGCCATTGTACCGCAAGGAAGCGTTCTTGGGCTACTTCTCTATCTGTTATATACTCCTGGCTACGTTTGCCGATGACACCGCTATCCTAGTCGTAGGTAAAACAATCGAAGAAACGACTGCAAAACGGTAAAACGCACTGAATGAAGTAAATAAATGGACGAGGGACAGGCGGATCTCCCTCAACGAATCTAAATCTGTTCACGTGAATTTCACTTATAAGAAAACTAATGTCTTGCCAATTTTCCTAAACTTGGCCCGAATACCTTTTGCAAAAGAGGCCAATTACCTTGGAATGACACTCGACGCAAAACTGAAATGGAATTCGCACGTGAAAATGAAACGTAAATAACTTGACATCAAATATAGAGAAATGAACTGGTTGTTCGGAAAACACTCCCAGTTCAGTATTGAGAACAAACTGCTTTTATACAAGCAAGTGCTAAAGCCGGTGTGGACTTACGGTATATAACTTTGGGGCTGTACCAAGAAAACAAACCCCAATATATTACAAACTTTTCAAAATAAAGTGCTAATAGAAATTGTCCACGCACCGTGGTATACTAGAAACGTTGATATCCACAGGGATCTCGGAATTCCGACAATTGAAGCTGAAATTAGAAGCTTCGCGAGAAAGCATAGAAACCGACTAATCGGACATGTCAACAACACAATCCTAAAAATTTTGGATGAAAGCAATTTATTGCGCTGACTACAAAGGACAAAACCTTTCGACTTGGCGAGATAGGAATCAACCGCGCCTAGATTGCGGAACATGCAGGATCTTTCAGTGGAAAGTAACCTACCGAACGAGTTTTTTTTTTTTTTCATAATAGAAAAATTGATTGATAAGGTCCTTCTTAGTTGCAATATTTAACAAATTAAATCGCAGGGTGGTGTTTTTTTAGTCAGTAAGAATCTAACACTACTATGAGCACGCGCTTGCTATCCTCATAGTGTCTATGGAAGATTTTTCACCAACCCTCGGGGAAAAAAAAAAAAAATATTCGGGGGAGCTACTCGTGTGGTCTCTCTTTAGTTTTATTTGAAATCTCTTTCTTGTCCCATATATAATCACAGCATTATTAATTCCAACGATATCAGTGTGACAAAAGATTTGTTAAATATATTTTGCCAGAGAAAACAAGGCTTGTGCATTTGTTACATCAATGCGCAAAATCTGGCTCTGAAAATAGAACAGTTTAAGGATTTGTTTGGGGAATTGATGCTTTATGTTATCTGCGTATCAGGGACTTGTTTTGTCTCAAATATATATAATATACTAATATATATATATAATATATATATAATATATATATATATAATAATAATACATGCCCTCTTGTACTCGCTCGGTGGGTACAAGCTTTTAAAAAATGATAGATCTGATAGAGGTGGAGGCTTTGCTTTATATATATTCAACAATATTTCATACAAATTCGTACAAGTCTCACAGAGGAATAGTCCCGACGAATTTATTTTCGTTGAATTGTCTTTTAGTGCAGATAAATGTTTAGTCGGATATGTTCACAGGCCCAACAAGTACACTTCGGGACAACATGATAAAACACCCCCGCAAATTCTTACGAAAAAAAAGTGTGCGTAACATTTGCCAATTTGACTCATTAGGTAACAGGATGTAGTTAGACCGCACTGCCATAAAATAATTTCTGGAAAAACCCTATTTTTTATTTTTTTTTTTTTGTTTTGGGGACAAACCGAAAACTGGGTGGAACAAAATGATCGGACATAAAAATTGTTGTGCTTTTGTATTATTATTATTTGGTGCTAACGCCCACTTTTCAAAAATATATCATTTTTCTAAATATTTTTGCTAGAAATTTAAAAATATTGTAATATAATGTAGCATAATAACTACGCCCTCAAACAGGCAACGCATTCCGAAGTGTCTTTTCATTCGAGGTTCGTGTACGGATTATGTCTAAGATGACGTCGCGGAATTAAGAGAGAATTATAACCGCAAGAGAATTATAACCGCAAGAGATTATTGGCTGCAGCTGTCATCTTGGAATTATTACATCAGAATTTTCTTGTTCCAGTGGTCGAAGAATTTGCTAGAAGTTTCTGGCTATCAGAAATGCGGCTATATAAGGACAGATGGCGATCGAGGCAAGGCAGTTGGTTTTCGAACCGCACGAAGAGATTGCAAAAGTGATAATAGGCGAAGTTGTAATTTTGTGATAAATTGAAAGTTGAGAGTTAACAAGAAGAAGTAATTAGTTTGGATTTGTGAATTAAGTAATTGAAAGGAGATAAAGTGATTTGAGAAGAAAGAGACCTTGTAAGGAAGGAATTTGCGAAGAATAGTATAGTGTGAACTTGAATTGTTCTATAGACTAGAAAATAAAGAAATAATCTGACAGAATAACGTTTTATATACTCGAGCCGTAGCTCGCATATTACAATATTTTATAAGTAAGATTTGTAGACGTTGCCTTTGTCTATATTTTGTCCATACATTATACATGGCCACGCCTGCTTTTTAGTGTCATTTTCTGAAAAAAACACCACATGCTGCTTTTTCAAAGCAATCTACTGTGAATCAGTGAAGTTCGGTTACACATTTTAGAAGCTACGCCCACCACCTACTAAGAAAAAGTTCGAGCAACAATTTTATGATAAAATTTCTCCAAAATCGCGGAAATACTTTCTGTGTAGAAAGATGTTATTGCAACTGTGTCAAAACTTCGAAACGCCACGCTCACTTTGTTAGGGGTATATTCGAAGATAAGGGATAGAGTATCCTACGATCCGTTGTAGACGGGTTATAATTGTCTGCATGTTTTTTCCTGCATTTAAGGAGATCTCTCTTATCTATGATAACACCATTATAACTGGATATTTTAATTATAGCTTGTTGGATATTGATAATTTTATCGGCCAGTCCCAATCGTTGCTTGATCTTGTGTTCGTTAATCACTTTGAAAAAGTTGTTTTTTATTAACAGATGTCTGATCCAGCTGACTTAATTTATGTAACGTATGATATACAGCACGAATAATGTCTGTCGACAAAATCATTGATTCTAATAATCTATCGGATTAATTAGGCAGTGTAGCCGGCAACAGCTCTCTGTCTCTAAAGATATTGACGTTGATGAGCTCAGTAAAATATTTCCTTTTTTTTAATTGGAATAAACTTGAATCTTCCTTCAATCAGAGTTTAAAGCAAAACACAGTTCTACATAGCTCTACTCAAAGTAACAGATGACATTCGAGTTTCCATGGGCGCCAAGAATATTTAAATTTTGTCGCTTCTCGAAAGCATTTGGTACTGTAAATAAGTGACAAGTTTGTAAGCCTCTTTATGTTCTCCAAATCAGCAGAGGTATTATTAAATTCCTATTTTAAGAATAGGGATCAAATTGTCTGCGTTATTGATAGAATTCCATCAGCGTTATTGTTTACTAGAGGAGTAACGCAATAATACATTGTGAACCAATCTTATTTTTGTTGTACATAAATGGTCTTTCAAAACATATGGAGACTAATAAAAATAGCAATAGTAGGAGGCGTGGCTCAGTGGTTAAGTGCGCTATCAATCGAAATCGAATCCAAGAAAACACAAAAATAAAAAAAGTTTTCTCACGGTCCCACCTCTCGTGTATATCTGACAAACATCCGAGAGTAAAATTGTCATGAAAAGCTTCTCTCAATCGAAAAAAATTGCCCTTCGGAAACGGCATAAAACTTCAGCTCCCAACCATTCATGAGGCGCACAGCATGAGTGGCTGCGAGAAGCTAGGCCAGGCCCTGCATTGGGATGTTACCGCCAAAATATTTATTTATATTTATTTTAAATATAGCAGTCGCCATATATTTGCTGATGATGTACATCTGTATCTTGCGTTCCCCGTTAATTAAGATAACTCTGCAGTCGATCGCATAAACCATGATATCCTCTATATATCGCAGTGCATTGTACTTTGTTGTTCGAAAACTAAACGTAGCTGTTAGTAACGCAATTCGGTATGTCTAATAAATAAAATATTTAATTGTTCTCTTGATAAATGCTTAGCATTTAGATCGTTTTTCTTTCTGCACAACTAATCAATTCAAAAGTGCAGAAAAAGCTTATTTTCCAAATTACAGTTCATTCTATTACGCGGTGTTTGGTATCCATATGATACAAAACGCGAGCGTGTATGTAGTGAACATGGAAGTTATTAACACGAACGATAAACTAGACTTAATTATGAGTAATATATCCGCAACTCTAAAGCTGTCGCATCAAAATGCAATGAAAATATAAAACGCATGAAGTAGAGATATATAAGTATATTGAAATATTATATGAAGACGAAATTTTAAACGGAGCATTCTTTTAGACAATTATAACGTTAAGCTAGGAAAATTTTAAAATCAATAGTTTTGAAAGCAAAATGGAATACACTATAAGAAATGGGCAATCTGAAGAATGAGAAGAAGAGTGTACCACGCCAAAGACATACACACCTAGATCAAAGTGACATGAGTGCTGGCTAATCTCAATGGCTGACCAAGATCAATCTCAGATATTTTTTTTTTGTTTTATTTATGAAATTTTTTTGTTAGCTTTTATTTGACTCCATTTGTAGATATAGTTATTGCACCAGTCATATTATTTATGCATATTATTTTTGTATAAATATGTCTTTATGTACGTCCATGTGTGGAATATCTACTTAAGAAGTCAAAAATTAATAGCAGTTAGGGCAGATTTGCTACTAAAAAAGAAGACACCAGACACCAATTTGGCGTAGGACACAAAAATGGAAAGATGTATCTCCCTACGAGTACATTACCAAGAAACAAATTCATTACACTAAGCATAAAGATAAAGACAACAAATGAAAAAAAAACCAAGAAAGAATAAAGTAGACAAAGAAAAATACAGGAGATGAAAGTGGAATGGTAGTAGCACGAAGGCAGAAGAGCATCGAACTTCTTGTAACTTAATTATAGTTGATAATCGAAAGCAGCTGGCTGGTGCCCTTAAAAGTTGGATTTATTTGCTCTCTGCAATCGACGGTTGGGGTCAAGAAAAAAACTCAGGCCTCTGAAAAAATTGTGTGCCACTATCCTTCCTGTATGGAAACCGATTGGCAAAGACCGGTATAAGTGGTCGAGCTCCAGTAACAGCAGGTGTACAGTAATTACAACGACGCGTTCTGCATAGTAAATACCTATTGGCAAATATACATATATCACCACTTGGTGACGTGCTGACAGCAAGTGAGCACAAAGGACATTTCAATTATATGTACAATACACACTATAACGAGTTACTTATAACTCGTTTCCAAGTGCAAGAGACCAAGATGCTCTAGGTGTGTGGATGGCCGGTCATGGGTTGCGAACGATGAGGACATAGCGTAACTACTAGTTAACTTTTCTATACTACAATGGTCTGGAGGGCACTCTAAGGGACTATCTCTCAAAATATTGACCAGAGAGATAGCGAATTGTAGCGTTGCAAGACATGACCGGTGGGCTGGTCAGTCTTTGCAACTTCCATCCGGCATAACTCTGGTATTTGGAGAACACTTTATCAAGTACAGACAGTGGGAGAGGTCAGTTGTGTGTTAGGGGTTAATTCTAGGTTAGTTTATGTTAGTTATGTTTTAGGTTATAAATAAATATTTTGGCGCTAACAGCCCAATGCAGCCAGACCTAACTTCCCGCAGCCACTCGTGCTGTGCGCCTCATGAAAGGCTGGGACCTACAGTTTTATGCCGTTTCCGAAGGGTATTTTTTTTTTCAATTGAGAGAAGCTTTTCTCTGCTGTTTGTCAGACGTTCGCGAGAGGTGGAACTGTGAGAAATTTTTTTTTTTTTTTTGTGTTTTCTTGGATTCGAACTTGGACCGATCGCGGACTTAACCACCGCTTCCACTATGGTTTATGTTAGTATTTAGCTTAAGTCGTTAGATTAGTTTAGGTTCGTTTATGCTAGTTGGGGTAAGTTTCGCGTGTTCCTTCCCGATTTATCTCCTTGTCATGGGCATAGGTCCTTGGATATTTTCCTTCTGTTTTCGTTTCTTCTGCTATCTTTTTGAAGTCCATTCTCATTCTACTTAGTGTTACTATTATTTCTGATTTTTTTTTCTTTTTTTGATTCCGGCACGAGAGTTTGTGTGCTGAGCAACACCCACCACGTCCGCTGAGCTGAGCCTAGGAACCGCGAGTGTGCCACCGTCCTCCGCACATACAACAAATTTTCCTCCGTGGCCTACTCTAGCTCACAACAGAAGGCATTTTAAGAAAAACAGTTTTGCCCGGCTGTATTCCTCAAGCTATTACTCAAGCATTTAATAATGTCTGATATTTAGGTCTTGCGAACAAAGTTAGAAAGCTGCTGCCTTCACCTTCCATCCCATTCTATCGAGCTATCTGGACAATCGTAAATTTTATGTTAAATTTAAAAGTTTACCTCCATTAATGCTGGCGTTCCATAGGAAAGTGTCCATTCCTCTACCCACTCTACACAGACTTCTGCAGACTTACCAACGTGTGTCAACTTACTTACTTCAACATTTGCATGACACTTCATTTCTATGTACAAGCAAATCTCCAGCAACTGCATCAGTGAACTAAGTTCACACATAAGGTTTACCTTGACAAATGCTTAGCATTAATGATTAATGATCAGCCAATTCCTCAGCGAACATACTCGTTAACTAATTACGAAGGCTTCCACTTTGACAGAAGATTGTCATGGAAGAGACATATAGAAGCAAACAAATAAAAAATAAAAAAATCAAATTAAAATAAAAATGTATTGGCTTGTAAGTAAAACGTCCCAACTAAGTCGTAAAGCATTACTCTATAAGTCAGTCTTAAACCAATTCGGTCTTCAACTATAGGGTACCACTGGTGAAGGGGAACAAAATTCAATGAATATATGTTATGAGCTAGGGGCAGGCCACGGAGGCATCTTCGGTGTGGGTGAAGGGGACGGTGGCACGCACGCGGTCGTACGGCTTAACTTGTCGGACGGGGCTGGTTCTTGTCTCCCATCACTCTCACACCACCTGCTCAAACACAAAATATCGTGCCATATGTGTAATAAAAGAAACCTAATAGAGAAAAGAAGAAACTAACCTAATTAAACCATGGACGGACTTAAAAGATAGGAAAGAAGACAGGATTAGAAGATTAAGCTCAAGGGCTTATGCCCATATCCTGGAGAAAGAAGGGTATGCCAGATCTAACCTAACTATTCTAATCTAAACCTAAACTATCCTAAAACTTATGATACGCCCTAATCTATACATAAACTAACTTATTACTATCCTATTCTAACCCTACACTACGGCATCCGTATGTGGTTCATCTCCAGGATGTGGGTTCATCTCATCCCAGAAACGTGCCAGGTGTTGATGGCACCGGCATGGCCAACCCATTCTTGTGAAAGACACAACTTTCGCCATCTCCTTGGCCAATATTCACTGGAGATGACCCCTAATGCCTCAATCCAGTCACCACTGTCTGCTGTTCACTTAAAGTACGTAAAGTCGTCACGTCTGGTCTTTGTCACGTCAGTGCAATCGTCCTGTCGAGTTATCATCGCACCTGGTCAGCGAAAGGACGGAATTCCCATTACCCCACACACCATCGTTGCACAAACAAATTTTACCGGCACATCACTATTATGATCTTATGAACACTAAACTTTCATCATCATACATTTAGCTTTATTCCTATGATCTATTCGGATCTCAAAATTATGCAAGTAATTCTAACAAAGAAATTCCATTAAACTAAATTAAAATTAACCTAGCCTATCCTACGTAACAACTGAAGTCTGCCCTTAACAACTATATAACCTTATTTAAAAAAATTCTTAAAAAAAAAGGAAAGCAAAAAAAGTTTACTCACGTTGTCCTGCCGACAGCACAAAAGAGTTGCAGTTGCTGATGTTCCAGCTATGTATGTTTTCGTGAAACACAATTAAAAAAGTTAAGCGCGGAGCTCAATGTTACCCTATCCTTACTTAACACACGATTAGCAAGAAAGTTTAAAAAAAAACTAAACTAGAAAAACGAAAGTAATTCACTGCACTATTGGATGCACTCAAAAAAAAAAGGTGTGTTGCTCCCTCGCCGATCTTTAATTTCTGCTGAGGAAGTAGCGGTATGAACCATCTGGGGCGGAGCATCTCGCTTCCGCTCTTGGTGTGGCCTTTGCTCCTTGTTGTACCTTGCCCTTTTGGAAGATACCGGTCGGTTGACTGTATATTCGCCGGTATATTTTACGGTTCCTACTTGCCGTTGTGTACAAAAAAAAACTGGGCCTATCAAAAAAAATCTCTGCAGAGGCTTGGGTGTAGCGGCTAGACCAAAGTCCTGGAAATTCCACCAAAAGTTACACCGATTAAATTATCTGTCTCGTCGAAATCGATTTTTATATGTACATACCTCTGCTATTTCTTTCCCAGTATGTCTTCTTCACGAAGGATTCTATTTCCCCCCGAATCTTTCCTTTCTGCCTACTGTCTAGAGAAATTATTATTATTATCTCTTTTTTCTAGCACGACTAGTTACTTTAACTTACCCGAACAGATAAAAAAAAATTGCTTTCCTTTGTTTTGTGTGTGTCACTGTATTCTAGACTTTTCACTATCTCTATAGTTGGTGCATCGACCGTCCTCATTTGAATTAATCAAAAAAGTGATCAACGGTCAATGTTCTTTTGCCCTAGTTTCCTACCTTCTTAATTTTTTTTTCTCTTTATCATGGTCATTGTGTTACCTCTTCAATTTCATTCGTTTCTTATATTTCTGTTCGTCCATTAATGTTACTTCTGTCTCCCTCTTTGTCCATGTCGGTCGTCCTTATCAACTTCCATATTGCTTTCGGAACATTGGAAAATGGAAATTCCCTTTGCCAATATCTTTCATCAAGAGGGTAATACTTAGATATAACATTTTAATATTGTAACACAATGTAGCATAATAACTACGCCCCAAAAAGATGCAACACATTCCGAAGTGTCTTTTCATTCGAGGTTCGTGTCCACGGTAAGAGACGGATTATGTCTAAGACGACGTCGCGGAATTAAGAGAGAATTATAACCGCAAGAGAATTATAACCGCAAGAGATTATTGGCTGCAGCTGTCATCTTGGAATTATTACATCAGAATTTTCTTGTTCCAGTGGTCGAAGAATTTGCTAGAAGTTTCTGGCTATCAGAAATGCGACTATATAAGGACAGATGGCGATCGAGGCAAGGCAGTTGGTTTTCGAACCGCACGAAGAGATTGGAAAAGTGAAATGGGCGAAGTTGTAGTTCTCCGCGCTTGTTTTTTTTTTCCTAGTTTTATTCAAATTTTTTCTTTTTGTATTTTCTTTTTTTCATTTGCACTACGGGTTTAGTTCGGTTCGTGCATTCTAACTTCGTCGGTATTTTCTGTGGATACGGAGATCCACATTGTTTTGGTGTTTTTTTTTTTTGCTTTTTTTTTGTGGATACGGAGATCCGCATTGTTTTGGTGTTTTTTTTTTTTTTCTTTTTCTGTGGATTCGGAGATCCACATTATTTTGGTAATTTTTTTTTCTGTGGATTCGGAGATCCACATTATTTTGGTGGTTTTTCTGTGGATACGGAGATCCACATTGTTTTAGTGGTTTTTCTGTGGATACGGAGATCCATATTGTTTTAGTGCGGTGATTAGGACGATCGCATCGTGGGACGTCTTGCACTGGTGGCAGCCGAGGATTCATGTGCCCAGACTCCACCATGAATGTGGATCTGCTGCCTCCTCTTTGGTCGGTGTTCGAGGTACCTTTTTTTTTTGTGACTTTATCCTGGGTGTGTTATACGCCTAGAGTATTATTCTTTACACAAATAAATTTATAAAAAATAAATTGCTCTAATTCTGACTAAATAAACTCTATATATAAATAAATAAATAAATCTATACATAAATATACTCTATATCTAACATTAAATCTTTCTGAATAAATAAATAAATTTCTGAATAAATAAATAAATCTCTATAAATATGTATCTACCCCTATAAATAAATAACTAACTCTATGTATAAATAAATAACTATGGATAAATAAATAAATCTCTATAAATAAATAAATAAACTATACCTCTAAATAAATAAATAAACTATCTCTATAAATAAATAAAAAACTATGTATATCACTACTTATAAACTATCATGACTATAGCAACGACAGCTTATGTGCGTCAGGCATATCACAGTCTTCTTGTCCTTCATACGTGAACTTCTTTGGTATGAAACTTGCCCACCACTTCACCTCTCCGGTTGCCTACTTCGTGCAGGGAGTTGCCGATCACCTTCAAAAATCACCGATGGTAAGAACTTCGGGCCTAGTTTGGCACTGTAACCATCGGGTAGGCTACTTTGTTTGAAGTTACGCCTATAGACGGTTTGCCCTACGGCGTATTTAACCTCTCGGCTTCTTGTGTTGTAGACTTTGGTGGACTTTTGATGTGCCAGTCTTAGATTCTCAAAAATTCTGCCTCTAATTAAAGCTAACCTATCAGTCTTATTTTCAATGTGTGCCCTTGGGTATTGATCATGTCCAGTCTGCACAGGACTAAATAGGCAGTAGCATGCTGCACCATGGGTATCCCGAATACGGCGTAATAGGTCTCGAATGATGTCGCATCGTGCACTACGCTCCTCAAGGCGAATGCCGCACTACTGACATGTAGGTCCTAGTTCTTCTGGTCCCCGTCAATATACGACAGTAATTTGGCCAGCAAGGAATGGTTAACTCTCTCGGAGGCATTTGCCTGAGGAGAGTAGAACGCGGTGCGAATGTGTTTAACCCCATATTTGTTTAGAAAGCGGGAAAACAATTCTGAAACGAATTCTTTCCCGTTGTCTGAATGGATAAATTCGGGAACATCAAAAACATGGAAAACATTTTCTTCTAAATATTTTACTACTTCAGCTGCCGTTACGGATAGGTCGCAATAAAACGTACTTGCTAAAGTGATCTAAGACTATAAATATATGTGTATGTCCTGTCTTCGTTCATGGGTATGGTCCTAAGAAGTCGATGTAGAGGCGTTGGAAAGGTCGCTCCGTAAACGTTTGTTGTCCCATCGGCGGTCGGGATATCACGTTTACTGACTTGCTACATTTACAGGTTACGCACGCTTTGACGTAAGCCTGTACATCTGATGCCATACCTGGCCCGAAGTACTTCTGTCTCAACTTTGCTAACATCTTGCTTATTCCCCCATGTCCCTTTATTTTTATAATTTGCGCGTGCCAAATGGGATATGAATACCATTAAATTATTTCAGGGCACGGGCGTTTGTATAAATTGAGAGAGAGAGAGAGAGATAGATTGGTGTAGTGGGTTTGAAACTTAGGTGGTATTAAGTTTCAGTAAACTCCAAGGGTGGCGTCCAGATAACTGCGGAGCTGTTTGTTTTGCTTTCTGTCGCTGCTCTTGATCCACAGTATTTTTTTCCCTCCACCTGATGTCATCATCACGATCAAGTTGCATTTAAGCCATATGACCACCCTACCGCCCATGTTATGCCTTCGCAGTAGAGTTGACTAAGCTTTCGTAATTGATCGGCTTTTTTATTTATTTCAGACGAAATAAGGATTTGAGATCAGGATTTGAACCGTGAACCAAAAGCGTGACAAGCGTTGATGTTACCACTACACCACGGCCACCCTCTGCAGCAGGAGAATCGTGAGCAGATTGTAGAAGACTCCCACGTAACTCTTTCGGTACCCAAACTTCCATGCCCGATCTTCTTGCAGTTCGTCACCTGTCCGTATTTCAGTCCGTTTGTAGACAAATCCGTCGGATACGTCTGGCAGTTTGTCTTTGTTCGTGTCGACTGACTTCCCTAATTCGTCATATTCCCCCGAAGTGAAGTATGGCGAACTAAGATCTACCTCTAACATTCATGTGTCGGTAGTGAGCTCCTTCATATGGACACGCGAGAGAGTATCAGAGAGACTACGTTCTGGACACCCTTCCTGTGTTCGATCACGAAGTCAATACCCTGAAGTTTTAGGCCCCATCTGGCCAATCGACCAGACAGATCCTTCTGAGTCATCAACCACTTCAAACTTGCGTGATCGGTGATTATAGTGAATGCTAATCTTTCCACATAGGCCCTGAACTTCTTTACTGACAGAGCAGCCGCATAGCATTCATGTTCCATCACACTGTAGTTTCGCTGAGCGTAGTTAAGCTTCTGGGACATGAATGCTATTGGTCGTTCGTTTTTCTCGGCGTCTATTTGAAACAACACACTCCCCACACCAGACGTCGAAGCATCGCATTGTATGTAGAAGTGTTTGGTGAAGTCTGGATTTGTCAGTATCGGCGGTTTCACCAAGGACATTTTGAGCTGTTGGAATGCCCTCAGCGCCTCGTCGGTCATTGTAAATGTCGGTCCTTTCTTGAGGCAATCGGTCATGGGAGTCTGTACAGAAGCGAAATTGGGAATGAAACGTCTGTACCAACCTGTCATCCCTAGGAACCGACGAAGTTGCTTGGGGTCTTCTGTATCGGGAAGTTCTCGACCGCCGACACCTTGTCTTTGTCCATTCGTAAACATCCATCCCCGACGATATATCCGAGGTACCTTATCTCCTTATAGCAGAACTTACTTTTTTCAATATTGATCGTCAAACCCGCTTCCCTTAAATATCGCGCTACCTCTTTCAACAATCTGGCATGCGACTCAAAATCTGGAGAACAAACCAAAAGATCTTCAAGATAAACAAAGACATTCTCCTTTAGCAGAGAGCGAATGACCCTGTCCATCAGCCTCCACATTCTCTGGGCGACATTGCACAGTCCGAACGGCATAACCGTGAACTGATATAGCGACCGTCCAGGGACTGTGAAGGCTGTTTCCTCCCTCGACTTGTTCTCCAGAGGAATCTGCCAGAAAGCATCCTTCAGGTCAATATCCGATATGAATCGTGTATCCTGAAGTCTGTTCAATAGGCCCTCCAGACAAAGTCTATTTTTGCCGGGTTTCCGCACCAACAACTGCCGGGTTTCCGCTCCATGCGCTGTTACTCTTTTCGATGACCCCGAGGGAAAGCATTCGGTCGAGTTCATCGAAAAGCAGCTTCTGTATTGCTGGCAAGATCGGGTAATGCCTCTGTTTAATGGGAATTTGCTCGTCATCCACCTTGATAACATGCTTTTCGAGGGAGGTCTTACCCAGACCTTGCACTGCAAACGATGGGAACAGTTGCTTGATTCTTTCCAGTTGTGCTGTTTTTGCGGGTGACAATGTCTGGACAGCAGAACTCTCTACCATCGGAGATGGCTTTTCCAGTTCGTCAATGATGTGATTAGTGATCTTAAAAGCGCTCCAAAAATCTACCCCTAAATAGAGTTGCTGCTGCAAACTAGGTACAACATTTAGCTCCATTTCTTGGGTTTTGCCACCCCATGAAACAATAGTTGTAAATCGTCCTTGTATCCGCTGGTGGTTCCCGTCAGCGGTCCTAATGTCTGTTGCCATCTTAGTTAACGTTACGTTCGTCCTAGCTATGAATTCGGGTGCACCTTTCCCCAAACAGCTAATAGAGGCTCCACTATCTAATAGCGCTAGAATCTCCTCTCCTTCTATTCTCACTTTTGCATAGGGCCTATTATCGTCCGAGGTACATATTACAGATGCTTCTATTTGATTCTTCCGTCGTCTATATATTGCAACCTTTTCCCTAAGCCTATGTATCTTTCTAAAGTTTCGGAGATTTGAAGGTCGTGTTATCTCCTCTCCGAAAATTCGTCGTCTAGCTTCTTCGTACTCTTGCAGTCGTCTGTGGAGGCTCTTTCTCGGAGGGCTCTCCTTTTCGTTGCGGTATCCTCACCATATGGGTCCCTCTTCAAGAGTTGGACTGCCCCGGTTTGTCCTGATTCTCTGGGAGTGCAGACGCCATCGACGAGTGATTCCCGGACGCACCGCCGACCTTCAAATTTCCCTGACACTTCGAACAGTTGAAGGCGAAGTTACCCTGCCCGCAACTGAAATATATAAAGGTGTGAAACGAGGAGGGGCATGCTGGTGGAGTTTGTTCCGTACTCCTAGTCAAGTCTGTTCTGTTCGTGAAAGCATTTGTTATTCTGTTAGTAGGGTCTGTGTGTAAATAGTTTGTTGGTCTGTTCGTTCTTTTGTTCTGGAGTGCCGCCACTTCAAAATCTTCGTCCTCTACATAAATCAGCATACCTCTCCGTAAACTACGGTCTCCTTGGTCGTCGGCTATTTCGTTGACGCTGCGCCTCATTGATTAGAATCTCTCGCCGCCATGTGCTTTTCGGCACGTCTACACTCCTCCCTCAGCTCCTGTATACTCCTGATGGTACACCCGAATATCAGTGTAGATACCCTGTCTTTAATGTTTTGTCTGAGTATGGCTACCAAGTCGTCTTCGTGGGGTCGGATTTTAATTTGTAAAGTCAAAGTTCGTATGTCGCTGTATAAGTCATCAAACGTTTCATGGGGTTGCTGTCTTCTGTCCATTATTGTCCTTAGAATTTCGTGGTCTCGTTGTTGATGTTTGAACTGGCTTACCAGTTCCGTCTTCAAATGAAAATAGTTAAGCAGTTCATCGCCTTTATTCTCCCACATATACACCCAGTACCACTTTTCCGCAGGCCCTGACACTAAGTGGTGGAAGTTGGCGAAAAGCTGCTCTTCTGTCAATCCATATTTTCTTCTGAGTGTCTCTACTCGGAACAAGAAGCTTTCTACCGACATCGATTTCGACGAACCATCAAACTTAACCCCCCATTTGTAAACTTCTACCGGCTTTCCAAGACTTGGAGGACCATTAAGCTCACGCCTCCTGTCTTGTCTAGGTATGGAGCTAGGCCTGCTGAACGTTGGAGTCTCTATTCGCGCAAGATAGGTAATGTCGAATGGATCTGTTGGTCTGTAGGAGCTGAATGGCTCCTCTTTCCAGGTCGCAGATCTTATTTTGTAGCAGGCTCATATTGGCCTGGAAAGTCGCCATTACTTCACTCATGCTCTCGGTGAAGACCGACATGATCTGCTTCTCGCTTTTCTGAACAGCTGAAGAAACCACTTCCTGAAACATTCGAGACATTCTCCGGTCCTCTTCTCTCACATTGGGTAGATTGAAGTCTGTGTCGTTCTGTTCTTGTCGTAGGCCTTCACTACCGACTGCCTCTGCCACGTTTTCCGTCTCTTCTGTCTGAGGTGGCAGGCTGAAGCGTTCTTGTCGTCTATAGTCTCCGTCTTCCCCTGGGATCCCTGTCGGAGTAGAAGTCTGTCTGTTGTGGTCTGTCTGTTCTTCCCTAGTCTGTAGCTGTTCCCGCCCCGATTCTTCCTGAATCACCAACAGCGAGGGCGGTGCTACTTGCACAGTTTTTGCCGTGTTCCTTACTGTACGTTTAGTTTCGTAATCGTTCGAGTGTGCTTGTCCCGTCCTTAAATTTGGGTCCCAGTATTGGAGTTAGTGGCCTGTTATGTTTAAGTCTTGTGATAATTCAGTCCACGTAGCGGGGCGTCTGTCGGCCTGGTTTGTCATTTGGTCCTGTCCTTGTCTCTGTGCCATTTGCCGAGTAAAAATACGTTCAAACAAATTCACCTATCAGAATGCAAGAAAAAACTAATCAAAAAAAATTATAGTAAATGTAGCGAAAGGATATCAATTCAAAAGAATAATTCTACCAGAATATGCACCTAAGGAATTAAAAAATTTAAAAGAAAACAAAATCCAAAACTCTAAGACTCAATTCAAACGCTTAAAAAAACTCAGATTCAAAAAAAAAATAATAAAAAAATAAAAAGCTAAGAGAAAAATAAACTACTAATAAAGAAAATTCAATAGATGAATCAGAAAAACTAACAATAAACGAATCAAAAAAAACTCCAATTAAACTGTGAATAGAAAAAATAATAGTCTTTCGAAATTTAATTTGACTAATGATGTGCGATGGTATGTGAATTCATGGTCGAGTTCTCCAGTAACCATTCCGCTGACTAACCAAGTTAGTTATTTACGTCTACGAGTCTATTGTACGCTATATGTCCTTGTCTACTTGTGGCTGGGTCTATGGGACTTGACGAGTGGTATCATAAATCCCTTCTGTCCTTACCACTACTAGCCATCAGGTAAACTCCAACAGCTGGCTGGCTAGGACTTTCAGAATATACTTCAACACGGTTAGAGCTTTAAGACCCATGCTCATGCCTCACCGATGATCTGGCAAAAGTCTTGACCCTTGGACAGCCGCTTTGCATTAGGCCTCTCCACCCTAACATACTCTTTGTTTCTTCCTTGACCTCCGACTACTTCACGAGATCCTCTGGCTTTTGACCTGAAGATTGGACAGCTGTCTTTGGCCTAAGATGGAACAAAGAATTTGATCAGCCCTTGAACTGAAAGTAAGACGGGAAAGTAAAGTTGTTTATAAAAGCGGAAATATACTAATTCGCGAAATGAGGCTGATTGATATGAATCCAAGGTGACAACTTTTGAAGAGTGAAAATCGTCCCCTTTGGCCTCTAAAACCATTCGATATCGTTGGGCGCCATTGTTATGAGCTAGGGGCGGGCCACGGAAGCATCTTCGGTGTGGGTGAAGGGGACGGTGGCACGCACGCGGTCGTACGGCTTAACTCGTCGGACGGGGCTGGTTCTTGTCTCCCATCACTCTCACACCACCTGCTCAAACACAAAATATCGTGCCATATGTGTAATAAAAAAAACCTAATAGAGAAAAGAAGAAGCTAACCAAATTAGACCACGGACGGACTTAAAAGATAGGAAAGAAGACAGGATTAGAAGAAGAAGCTCAAGGGCTTATGCCCATATCCTGGAGAAAGAAGGGTATGCCAGATCTAACCTAACTATTCTAATCTAAACCTAATCTATCCTAAAACTTATGATACGTCCTAATCTATACATAAACTAACTTATAACTATCCTATTCTAACCCTACACTACGGCATCCGTATCGCCTAGTCTCTCCAGGATGTGGGTTCATCTCATCCCAGAGACGTGCCAGGTGTTGATGGCACCGGCATGGCCAACCCACCCTTGTGTCTAAAAGACACAACCTTCGCCATCTCCTTGGCCAGTATTCAGTGGAGATGGCCCCTAATGCATCAATCAAGCCACACTGTTCACGTAAAGTACGTAAAGTCGTCACGTCTGGTCTTTGTCCCGTCAGTGCAGTCGCCCTGTCGAGTCATCGTCGCACCTGGTCAGCGAAAGGACGGCCTTCCCATTACCCCACACACCATCGTTGCACAAAAGAATTTTACCGGCACATCACTATTATGATCTTATGAACACTAAACTTTCATCATAATACATTTAGCTTTATTCGTATAATCTCTTCGGATCTCAAAATTATGCAAGTAATTCTAACAAAGAAATTATTTAAAAAAATTCATCAAAAAAAAGGAAAGCAAAAAAAGTTTACTCACGGTTTTTTTATGTCCCCCGCTGTCCTGCCGACAGCACAAAAGAGTTGCAGTTGCTCATGTTCCAGCTATGTATGTTTTCGTGAAACACAATGTTACCCTATCCTTACTTAACACACGATTAGCAAGAAAATTAAAAAAGAAAACTAAACTAATTCACTGCACTATTGGATGCACTCAAAAAAAAAAAATGTGTGTTGCTCCTTCGCTGATCTTTAATTTCTGCTGAGGCAGTAGCGGTACGAACCATCTGGGGCGGAGCATCTCGCTTCCGCTTCTTGGTGTGGCCTTTGCTCCTTGTTGTACCTTGTCCTTTTGGAGGATACCGGTTGGTTGGCTGTATATTCTCCGATATATTTTACGGTTCCTACTTGCCGTTATGTACAAAAAACGGGGCCTATCAAAAACAATCTCTGCAGAGGCTTGGGTGTGGCACCTCGACCCAAGTCCTGGAAATTCCACCAAAAGTTACACAGATTAAATTATCTGTCTCGTCGAAATCGATTTTTATATGTATATACCTCTGCTATTTCTTTCCCAGTATGTCTTCTTCACGAAGGATTCTATTTCCCCCCGAATCTTCCCTTTCTGCCTACTGTCTAGAGAAATTATTATTATTACCTCTTTTTTCTAGTACGACTAGTTTCTTTAACTTACCCGAACAGATCAAAAAATTGCTTTCCTTTGTTTTGTGTGTGTCACTGTATTCTAGACCTTTCACTATCTCTATAGTTGGTGCATCGACCGTCCTCGTTTGAATTAATCAAAAAAGTGATCAACGGTCGATGCTCTTTTGTCCTAGTTTCCTACCTTCTTAATTTTTTTTTCTCTTTATCATGGTCATACCTCTTCAATTTCATTCGTTGCTTATATTTCCCTTCGTCCATTAATGTTACCTCTGTCTCCCTCTTTGTCCATGTCGGTCGTCCTTATCAACTTCCATATTGCTTTCGGAACATTTTAAAAGGGAAATTCCCTTTGCGAACAATATAATAACACAACATACCTTACATTAATATAACTAACCTACCCCAATTAACCCAACATCTATTTACTATGTCAGTACTCGAGAACTTACTACAAAGAAAACGCATTTCCGTTTGATTTTTCGCTTGAGGTTTTCGTTCGTCCAATTTTCTTTCCAAGAGGGAAAGCTTAGCTGTGTGCGAACAGGACCACTAGCGTGTCCGTTTCTGTCAAATAAGTCAATTTTATCGTTGCCGTCAATCTGTTCTCCGCGCTTGTTTTTTTTCCCGAGTTTTATTCAAATTTATAGTGCTTTTTTTTTTTTTTGTATTTCCTTTTTTTATTTGTACTACGGGTTTAGTTCGGTACGTGCATTCTAACTTCGTCGGTATTTTTTGTGGATACGGAGATCCACATTGTTTTGTTGTTTTTGTTTTTCTTTTTCAGTGGATTCGGAGATCCACATTATTTTGGTGGTTTTTCTGTGGATACGGAGATCCACATTGTTTTAGTGCGGTGATTAGGACGATCGCATCGTTGGACGTCGTGCACTGGTGGCAGCCGAGGATTCTTGTGCCCAAACTCCACCATGGATATGGATCTACTGCCTCCGCTTTGGTCGGTGTTCGAGGACCTTTTTTTTTGTTTGTTTTTTTGTTTTTTTTTTTTGTTTGTTTGATTTAGTGTAGGTAGTTGTTTATCTTTTGTGTTGTCCCTTGGTGACTAGTACCACGTTGGTGGCTGGCGTCACCTATCGTGAGACCTTTAGTGACTGGTGTCTTTTTTTTATTTTTGTTTTGCGTATACATTTCCTTTTTTTTGTAACATATATGTTTTCGGTTTAACTGTAAAAATCTCTTTTACAACAACATATTTCTAGCACTGACAAAGGATAATGTGAAACTTAGTTTCGTACGATATGAATACTTATTGTTAGTTCTTTTAGCAAGAAATTTTCAATAAACAAAATTGTAATAAAAAAAATTCTAAAATTCCACTTCATAAAAAAATTACAGCACTGAGAAATCATCGTAGTGGATTTCACAATTTTTCTGGTGATGTCTGCTTTATTTATATCAATTTAGGGTCTCCGTTTGGCTGCATGTGACCTGCTAAACCTTATTTCGTTTGCGTGGTTTGTTAACGGTTAAATCGACTTTATCCGAAGCTTGTTACTGCTTCGTATAGCAGGGCAGTTAGCCGACACACAACCTCCAACCTTTAGGTCCAAATCCTTAATTAATACTTCTGTGTGGGTAACCCTCTGTGAATTCTTAGATTTAATTAAATCTATAAATTTCTCAGTAATACGAGTAGCAGTAGCCATGCGATCATCAGTCACATCTAAAAATTTATAAAATCATGCCTTCGCAAAACTATAAACTATAGATGAGACAGTATAATAAAATTTAGTTTATGTATACTAAACTTTGGGCATTCTTCCATTGTAACTTTTAACTTTATACGATATATAACTTTTAACTTTTGCAAAAGATGTATGCAGTGTTTCCTGATCCAGCAACTAATTCAATAACTTCGGGATTTCGTAAAAATGTCACTTTTCGTCATGTGTATCTATGTACATCTGTCTAAACTAAGTTCCGAGATCTTAAATAATCAAAAATTATGAAAAGGTCAAAAAAGGGATTATATTTAGGTTCACGGAAACACAAAATAAACAAAGAAGTGCTTTCAAAATTATTTTACGATTCCATTGGATGAAGTGCAATTTTTGATCAATTTTTATTTCTATTATAAACCATAGAGACAGAGTTGATAAGAAAGATAAAAAGGCATAGTACCAAGCGAGTTGTCAATCGGGTTACACGCACAGTCAGCGCGGTATTATTATTTCTCCAAACAACGGTTTTTTATCAGTCTCTCTCTAGTTAAATACTCACATTATATAGTGCAGTTTCTTTCTCTCTGTTCCAAACAAAACTCTTGGAAGGTGTTTAACAGTACATTAATCTTTTAATAAGACTATCAAACGATCGCCTATCTGATTTCTGCAAAAGGTTAATAAAAAACAAAACTCTCGCATTAAGTTTAACAAATAACTCCAGCCGTCATGGCGGCTAAATCTACAAACTGGTTTTGGGGAAATAAACCCAGATGACCCAATGCAAATTGATAATGTGGTAAAAAGAAGAAAAACAAGTCGAAGTGCACATGTTTCAAATGATCAGTGGCCTATTCTTAATTCTCCTATGAATACGACAAGATTCCTTATAATTTATAACGCATCGTCCGATAGTGATAAAACACCAATTGCCAATCGTAATCCTATAATCATAGGCAAAGATATAGATGCAATCAGTTCTCAATATAAAGACGTCAAAACTCTCCGGAATGGTGACCTTCTAATACAGGTGAATAACAAAGAAATCGTAAATGGGTTCATTAAGTGCAAATCCTTCGGTCATATTCCGGTTGATATCAAGTACCATCAATCACTCAATTCCTGCCAAAGTCGGATATATTCATAGAACATTACTTCTCTAAAAGAAGCAGATATCTTAGACTATCTTAAAAATTTTAAAGTGACGGAGGTAAAGAAACTTTTCAGAAACGAAGGAGGGGCTCCTAAAGGAACGTGGGCCGCTATCATCACATTTGATGCTCCTGAGACCCCAAAGGAAATCAAGCTAGGATGGCAGATATTGGAGGTGGATCCATATTATCCGAATCCTATGTCCTGCAGGATCTGCCAACGAATTGGACATACTAAAATTCACTACAAAGAAACTACAATTATTTGCCCAACCTGCGCTGAACCTTCTCCCAACATGAATGAATGCAATAGGTCGTTCTGTGTAAATTGTATGACCGATGACCACTCATCGAAAGATCGAAATTGCCCCATTTTCTTGCGAGAAAAAACTTTGATGATTATAGAAAATCGGTGCACTGTTAAAGAAGCCAGGGAGGAGTACAAAAAATCGGGATATTTATATGCAGCAAAAATTCAGCTACGGGAAACTAAGAAATCACTGGCAAATGATATGAAGGAAAACATATCCCAGAATACTTCCACAATTCCACAGGTAACTAACATCAGCCCAAGCCCTAGCAATTCTTTGTCAACAATAATAGATATCAGCACAATACTCTCGAAAACAACAACAATTTCATCACCCACAGCGCACAAAATCTTGACACATAACACATCACACTCACATCTCACTACCACAACTGCAAAACAAATCCACAAAACTGATGGAAATAAAAACGAAACTATTACAACTCGACCCTCACCAGCTACCACCTCACAAAAAATCTGTAACATTTCTCACAACTATATGGAAACTGATACACCTTGTTCAACAAGCACAAAGCAAAATATCTCCATTCATGCATTAAATAGAGCTTCTTTGCTTTCATCTAATCAATTATTTCCCGAATCGAAAAATTAAACAGTTCAGCCTGACAGTCAAATCGACTGAAAAACTTTCACAAACATCGCTCTCCCAAACAAAACCAAACCAGGTATAAACAAACCTAAATTCATCATTTCAATATCATTATGGATAGACAAAATAATAAAATAAATCTAAAAATTCTTCAATGGAATATCCAAGGATTTTATAATAATCTTCCCTACCTGGATATTCTCATCCAAATATATTGTCCCACTATAACTGCGCTACAAGAAACGAAGGTTCTTGAAGAAAAAGCCTATGTGGCCTATTTTAATAATAAACCACATAATCGCAATTAGGACGGCACAGCCATACTCATAATATCATTAATTCCACATTCATACTCAGGCTCACCTTCAGGATTATTGACTCAAACACTTCAAATCGACTTACTGGAACCAATAACACTGCAAAATATTTACAGACAATCGTAAGAACCAGTGTCTCAGAGGGAGTACCTAGGTTTGGTTGGAAATCATTTATCGCACAGTATTGTGCTGGGTGACTTCAATGCCAATAACCCCGTCTGTGGCTCGCCACACATCAATAGTGCAGGACCTGCTGTAGCTGACTGGCTACAACAATTCGACCTCGTTTTATTGAACAATGGTTCACCCACTCTATTCTCAACGAGGAATACTTTCACTGCCATAGATTTAACACTTGCCTCACCCGCTATCGCATACGGCGCTAGCTGTAAAACTTATGATTCTTTATTAGGCAGCGATCATTTCCGTATATTAATTGAAACATCAGAGCTACTTACTTTTCGCCAAATTTTTCATTTCCGATTTGTTGAATCCAAAGCTGATTGGCCCAAATTCACAAATGTGGCTACACAGGTAGCCACAATAACCCCAATATCTCAAAATATAAATAAGGAAGCAGCTAATAAAAAAAGATTGTCAGAAGAGCCGCGGCAACATCGATTCCGTTCACACACCCACCTATAAATCAGTTGCAACTTATTTGGTTCAATCGGCATATAAAGCAGTTGACCAGGGACAAGAGAAAGGCGTGGTCCACCTTTAAGAGACATCCAACCACCGAAAACTTAATTACATATAGACGCTTAGCTGCAACTATAAAATGTACGGTTCGCAAGGTTAAGGCTGACACATGGTCGCAATTCTTGTCTTCTCTCAATCCTTCCCTAGATTCGAAATCACTTTGGAATAAAGTAAAGGTTATAAATGGTAATAAAGCACGTCGTGGCATAACTGTAATAAAACACGAATCCACTTTATTAAGTGACACAACAGATAAATGGTCCGGATATTGCGCAGATAGAAACTTTTCCCCTCTGGTTCTACAATATAAGAATACCTTCCTACTTGATTCAGTTTCCTTGCTTAGCCACAACTCTAGCGAAAGTTTCTCTCCCATAACTCTCCCAGAGTTTATGGAATCGCTTATAGGTACAAAAGGTTCAACGCCAGGTTCTGACAAGATAACCTTTAAAATGATTAATAACTTACCAACTGAAGCAATTTTGAGGCTAATCAGTTTATACAATAACATCCTGGATTCTGGCATTTTTCCACATGAGTGGAAAAAAGCACATTTGATTCCAATTCCCAAAGCTAACAGTGATTATCAGTCACTTGATAGCTTTCGTCCAATCTCTCTCCTTTCTGGAAACGGAAAACTACCTAAATGATCAAAAGCATGGATTTAGACCAAATAGAGGCACGGATACTTTGCTTAATGTGCTTGATCACGCAGTCCACACTGAATTAGCCTTGCGGAAATACTCTGTTCTCCTCTACATGGACTTGGAGAAAGCGTTTGAAAGGGTAACCTGCTTTGGTGCAATAGAACAACTTCAGAAGTGGGGAATTAACCAACAATTATTACGGGTTATCTGCTCTTTTATGTCGAATTGGGTAATAATAGTCAAAGTCAAAGGCCACCTATCACGAGCAACTTCTGTTGAAAACGGGGTTCCTCAAGGGACTCTAGTTTCCACTATTTTGTATAATGCCTATGTCAATTCATTCCTGACAGATTTAAAAGTGTTGACGTACACCGACAACCTATTTATACTGGCATCATGTGAACCAGGAGCAGTTGCCGACGCATTAAGTCATGCTGTTTCAATTGCCCGACAAAGGTGCAAAAAATCAGGTGCCAAACTACCAACAAACAAATTTGAAGTATTACACATATGTTGGAGGCACAGGTGCCCCAACACAGATATTAACTTTGGAGAAGTCACTGTCCCCCTTTTAGAAAGAATGAGAGTCCTCGGTCTAATATGTACTAAATCATGGAAATGGCATGCCCACACAAAATCAATCACGGAGAAATTAGCGAGAAATCAGAATTTTCTAAAACTTATATGCAGCAAACACAAAGGATCCAATATACTCGTAAATACAGCAGTGAAAATTGCCCAAAGACTAATCAGAGGGGTTACGCAGCATGGCATTTCTGTGTATTCCCATTGGACAAAAAGAAACGACCAAGAAGTTTAAACGAAAATAAATGCAATATTGCGTATAGCTATCGGAGTATTTCCATCTTCACCTATTGACTCCTTGTTGGCGGAAACACATACTCCCTGCTTCCAAGACATGAAGACAATCGCACAAGTCAAACTTGTCTCAAAGAGCCTCATTAATATTAAACATCCACTACACATAATTTGCAGATATGTCTTGGACGTCGCTAATTCCACGTCTTTTCAACTCCATCCGCTGTTTAAAATTTGCAAGAATTGTGATTCCTGAGTCTTTGTATTATGAGACAACTACACCGCCATGGCTGTTCCCATCTCACCTTATAGATACCTCACTAAACGTTACGCAGAAGGAACAAACACCGGCACTAGTCTATAGAAACAAGTTTGTCGAATTACTGTTTGCAGGCAATTACGAGTGCATTCTATATACAGATGCCTCTTATCAGGAAGGCATAACTGGCTACTGCGTTTACAGACTTGACAGTCAAAGTGATAAAGTTCTACTCCAACAAATCACCACTCCCAACCAGAACTCCTTCATTGGAGAGGTGATGGCGCTGGTTGAAGCAATAAAATTCTCAAATACAACAACCAACAGGACTGCTATATGCAGTGATTCCCTCAGCGCTATTCGAAGTATTTAAAATAAGAAAAATAAGATACCAATCATTCAATAACTACGAACTGTGATCTCCCTTAATTCACCACGGATTCACGTAATATGGACACCTGAACATATAGAAATATCAGGAAATGAAAGGGCGGATGTTGGGGCTCGTCAAGCTATTAGGTTGCCGCTAATATACTCTTTACCACCTTTTGCAAAAGCCTTATAGAGCCAAATCATCAATCAAATACATGAAGAAGCAGGTCAGCGCTGGACTTAATCTAATTCTTTTCTAAGGAAGCACAAGCCTTTTCTTCTTTAATTCTTTAACCAGACTACATTCAGTTCAACTATGCAGGCTAAGGCTTGGACATGCTTTGTTTAATAAAGTCCATCTGTATAAAAAGGAAAATTCACCATTATGTTCCACTTGCAATGTAACCTTCACGATAGATCATGTACTACTAGCCTGCCACCTGACAAGGGAATACTTCAGAAATCGAGTACCATCACTGGAAGAGCTTTTTGATCTTGATATTTGTGCTTGTCCCTCGAATAAAATAAAATAAAATAAAATAAAATAAAATAAAAATAAAATAAAATAAATTAAATTAAAGAAAATAAAAAAGGCAGTGATACGTGGATGTGTCCCGAAACAAATTGTGTTACGGTGCCCAGAGAAAGAAACAAAAGATACTCGGTAAAGGGACAAGCTATGAGTTAAAGCTTCAAACCAGCCAGTTAGTTTCGGAGGTGCCCAAAAGCACCTCAATAAAACACACTTGCTCATGTGGATATATGAATAACTACTAATTGATTACCATATGTCAGTACTCCTAAGAAGTTCTATCTGTATTTACCTACAGAGGAAATTTGATGTAGATGCTTTGAAAAAAAGCTGCCAAGACGCAAAATATTATGTAGCAGCCCCAGCAGTTAATTCAAAGTTGCAAAGAATGCATTAAGAAGGGATAAGTAATATTCACATATTTCAATTTGTATTAACTTTTGAAAACGGTACGCTAAATGAAAAAATCAGTAAGGCTTTAGATAGGGAACACCCGCTAGAAATGACCTTTAATAATTATAAACTCACAGCACATATTAATTCAACACCTTCCCCCATAAACCCGGTGAATCCACGAACACACTTACTACCACCGATAAATGATAGACTGGCAGCTCCAAATATTTCTTCCTTGCAACACCCTCCAACCGGTATTTGTTTCACCTCAACCAATACATTACGCCATTTCCCAAGCGTACCGTAATGAATTAAAACCACCACTTCCCGATTTTAGTTCCAAGTCTATTAATCAATTCTGCAACTCTGACATCGGAAGAATCAATATAACCTACAGCTTCTGTCGATAGTGGAGGCATACTTACAAATACGTACATATAGTAATTGCATTAAAAGAAAAACTATTACATTCTTTATGATTTGCAGAACTGATAATAATGAAATGTGAACAACTCGATGTCATGCAGCAACTGTTTCAGTGATCGAAACAGCAGCAGCGTTTTATCTGCAAATCACCGCCCAAACTGCGAACACACGCAGGGTCTATTTCGAATATACGAAAAACCTGCGGTTTTGTGGTCGATGAGGCCATGATGTAATGGAATGCCAACAAAAGCAGACTTGGGTGTTAACATAACTAAAGATGGGTTAGTAAAAATTGTACTAAGTGAACCTGTTTGTGTACCTGACGCAAAAGGTAATAGCTGTACCAATAAAAATACAGGAAGAAGTGATCTGCCTAGCTCAAGAAGTAAACGCGGGACGTTACTTATCTAACTGCTTATTGGATATAGTCCCAAAAGCTCTAATAGAAAACCTAACCTCTGCTAATAACATGATTAATTTTACAAATGATTCCTGCTAAAGGCCACCTGATAGTCCCTCTGGAAACCGAAGAAAATCAAGTTTCAGAGGCGGAAAATTTAAATATACCACAATGCAACATTTCGAAATACTTATAAATCTGAAAATAACCTGCAACGTATGGATGAAAAAAGTCTATTATAATGTAGATCGCTGTTGTGTTCATATTTTCACCCTTTTAAAAGTAGGTATATGGTTGTTGTGCCTTCAAAATCCGACAAACAGAAAACCACAAAATAGTTAAGAAAAATAAATTTTCAAGCACTCAACGCATTTCCTAGTGAAAATAAAGGGCACGTCTGTGTCACATCTACTTGCTTCATATGTGCTGTTCGTTTGTATGTATATTGTTCGGATTCAAAATGTATGCAATGTTTAAAAGAAGCAAACAAATTCTTGTTTTTTAAAAATGGGTTAAAAGGCAAAAAAAAAAATTTTGACTACATATATGTTTAAATTTGAATACAATGAAATAGTTGGCGCCGTTTCCGCGATAAAATTTCCCAGATTTTAAAAATTCATTACCTTTAATTTTGAGGTATATAATATATATAATATGGTAGTAATACAAAAATTTATACAAATATTTGCCCAGAGGAACACGTAAAAATACAATATATGGCAAATTAATCCTTAACGTCTACGAAATAGTTTCCTATAAATTTTGTTTTTATGGAAGAAAAACCGTCAAAGAAGGTTTCATAGGTATGTGCTGTTCGTTTGTACGTATATTGTTTGGATTTTAAATATATGTAGTTGTTGCCTGTCGTCGTGCGCGCACGTAGTGAAAGATCGCTACAAACAAAAAAAAACAAAACAAAAAAATAAAAATATTTTTATCGACAATTAATAACTGTTCGCGTCAGTTACCCGAACTAACACGCCAGCCAACTGTTCCCACGCCTCCCCGTAACTCCAGCAAAGTTCATCAACAGCAGCAGCAATATACGTAAATGCAACATAAGCGAGTTCATCACCCCAACAGCAGCAGCAGTTATTATATTGAATTGTATTGAAACATGATAGTATTAATTTAAATTGTACTTGCACAGGTGATTAATTTGTAGAATCAGCGTCTGCTGTGTTTCCGGCGTAATATAAATTCATTTCCAAATTTCTTAAGAATCACCAATCACAAGTGATTTGTAAATAAAAATTGTATTTTGCTCAGTTGATTAAAGTTGTTCGAAAAGAAAAGTTGTTTTTTTTTACCTCAAGCTGAGGGATTGAATGTAACTGGAACAGTCGTCCGGAACAGCGGACGGTTTTTAGTGAAAAGTGGAAATTGTTATTCGATTGAGTCGCGACAAAACCTTTAGCGATTTCAAAAAAAACTCTGTAAGTCCACATTGTGTCGCGAGAAAACCTTTAGTGATTTCAAATAAAACTCTGTAATTCCACATTGTGTCGCGAGAAAACCTTTAGTGATTTCAAATAAAACTCTGTAATTCCACATTGTGTCGCGATAAAAAATTTAGTTATTTCAAATAGAAACTCAGTGATTTCACATTGTGTAGCGAGAAAACCTTCACAAGGTAACTCGGTATAGCATCGAGCGGTATAAGTGGCACAAACATTCTACAAACTAAATTCCGGCGGGTTTCAACCCCTAACCACTGCCGAACCAACCCCAACTCAACCTGATCGAACGACGTCACGACTCCTCTGTAATGCTTATGATCATCGCTTTTATTGGGTGCTTGTAAGTGAAAGAGTTGTATGTGATATATATTTTTTTTTTTTTTTTTCGATACTCCGATTCTTATCGAAAGGCACTCCAGTTAAAATAAATAATAAAAGAACTGCGATTATTATTGCAAGGCACTCTAGTTAAAATAAATAATAAAACAACTGCGATCCTTAATGCAAGGCACTCCAGTTAAAATAAGTAGTAACAAACCAATAAAAATTTAAATATATAAAAAAAAAAATAAAGAATAAAATAAAGTAAAAAATAAAAAATAAAAAAAATTATATGCTTATATTAAGAATTTTTTTTTTTTTTTATGAAAAAGACTAACAGAGAATACAAAAAAAAGAATACATATATATATTGCATATAAGTACAATCACCAACATATAAATTATATATACATATCAGTGGCGTGGGGTGAAATTTCACGAGAGGGAAGCCGACAAAATTTTAAGTAAAATGTTTTATTCAAGACTTACCATTTTGATGCTTATTCGAAACACAGACTTAAGATATGCAATCTAAGCCACCTTTGTTATACTTAAAGTCATTGGAATTTACGTAGACAATAAGCTCATCGCATAAAAAAAGTGGCTTCGAAAGAAGCCGTTCTGGGCGGAATAATCTATATAAGTTATCGATAACTCGGAGCGTTGTTAAATATTATACTCTAAATATTTGTACTCTAAAGCTATCCTACGATTCTTTTTTACCAATTCTGCTAAAACTCTTTCATACAAATTTGAGTCATTTTTAATTTCTAAAAGTAAGTGCTTTTCTATAGATAAAAGTGTCAGGTCTGTTTCGTCTTTGTGGAAATTTCTTAAGTGTGGACTATTTTTAAAGTCGAAAAAGATCTTTCGACAGAGGCCACAGTCAAAGGCAGGGTTAAAAAGATTTCACACAATGTTAGAGCTTGAGAAAAAGTATCTCTAAGAATTTCCTTATTAAAATGCTTATAAAGTTGAAAAACCACAAGCTTTTTAAGTGAAGGGGTAGTTTATAAAACTTTGAGTTCCTTTTTTTGAAGTAGTGAAATTAAAAATTCCATGAAATAGCGTAATTAAAGAAGATATTTTGTAATCCGGCATTGAATTAGAAAAATATCAATATTTTGATTTGTTTAATAAGTCAAAGAAAATATTTCAACTAAATGAACTATACCTATTCTTAATCTGGCTTGTAACATTATCTATAATTGCTACAAAAATTCGGCTATAATTTGTATTTGAATCAATATTAAGTAGTCGGCGCTTGCGTGGAGGTTCTGAGCAGTTACTTACGCTCTCAAATGAGTTTAAAAATTCAGAATGAATCCATGACTCAAGACGTTCACTATACGCGCCATCGAGTCTCTGATACCCCGGAATGCCAGCTCTTGTTTTCCTAGAAGAACTACAGTGTCTATGAAACGCTCCATTAAATCGCGATTGCGATCAACTTTTCTATTATGAGCCTCGTAAGAATTCTCTAAAGAAGTCTCTATGCGATATTCGCCAAATTCATGCAAATGCAAGCAGCTGCGTATATGCTTTTCCGTTTGAATGTGATTTTTGGAAGAATTAATAAAATTGTTTATATCAAAGAACACTAGGAGAATTAGAAAAAAGAAGACAAGGAAAACAAAACATTCTATTTAATTTGCAACTGCAAATCAGCCATGGATTCTTTTTGTAAAAAAGACTCATGAAAATGTTTCTGACACCCATCCTTTCGCGTATAATCAATTTTCATTGATGGTGTCGAGCGACCTAGTTCTATGACTTTTTTTTTTTACAAAAAAGAAAGCTTACTGAACTCGTGGGTTTCTTTTAGAAGAAAATTAGTTAAACAACACTCAAAATTAAGTAGAGACATCTTGTCTAAGAATAATAAGAATGTTCAATGGGGCACCTCTTGAGTAGATTTATAATTACTTACTTGGTATACAGCTAATAACTATTCACTTAGCTCACTCACTATTTTATAATAATTTAATAACTTAAAACACTAACTTAACTACCAATATGTAATTGCTAAATTTTTAAAATTTTCTAATAATTAGCAGTAACAAAAATCACAAAAATTTGCATCCAAATTTTCAATAAATCACTCACAATTACACAACCGACTTGCAACCGTCATTTCAAATTTGCAAAAAAAAAAAAAAACCCAACAAGTAAGAAAAACCTCAAACGCCGTCCGAACTACTACATCGCCCAATAACCCGATTTTCGTGGACTTATTTTGTTGCCTACAATAAAAAAAAAAAAAACTCCCTAACTAAAACCTTTCTCCTCCACCAATGTTCATCCACAAAAGCCGAGCAATCGCGGGTTATTTTCCTCATAAGCGAATGTATGTTAGACAAAGAAATCGCAAATAAACTTCTACTATATGCCAGAAAGGAATAGAGTTGAAAGTTCGTACTGTGAAGAAATGAATGCATAAGCCGGAAAATGAACGGCTTCTCAAAAAAATTCATTCCACACTCTCTCGCTAGAGGAGTTCATACTTGTCTCGCCTATGTGTGCGAGTTTGTGTATGAGTAAAAATGAATAAACAACCGAAGTTGTCCCAGCATTTCATCTTCGAGCGTGTATAAAGTTATAAAAATGGTTTGATGAACAAATAAAAATAAAAATAAAAATTTTTGATATTTGAAAAGGGAAGCCGGAAGGAATCGGCTTGTATGGACGCCACGCCACTGATACATATATACATTATCTATTAATATCAAATATACAAAAAATCAAAGGCAATTCAGATTTGGCCCCTACAACCTGAGAAAACTCTCGAAAAGCCTAAGCTCGATTCCGGAAAACACTAGATCTTCTAGCACTTATTCCTCATCTTCTAACCTTCTCAACGATTTTAATAGTCTTATCAAGTTGCCTGTTGATAACAGTGACGGTGTATAACCACCCCAGACAAGTCAAGTAACTAATCAAGTAGTCAATCAAATCGAAATCTTCAATTAGCTAAGAATTCCGAATGCAATTAAGGATCTCCAAAAATTCGATGGAAATCCAAGACTCCTATACGAATTTTTGAATAACATCGAGGAAATCCTCCTCTATATCAGGGGAAGGGACAAAACCCCTTATGGCCAAATACTACTCAGAGCCATACGAAACAAAATTGAGGACCAAGCGAACGAAATCCTCAACATGTACGGTACGCCACTCATCTGGGATTAGATTAAAAATAATCTTACCCTACACTATTCAGATAAACGCACAGAGACATCACTGATAAGAGTTCTCCACAATATTAAACAATTTAACAAAACTGTAGAATCTCTGTAGGGAGAAATAATTGAGCTGCAATCAGCTCTCTGTAACAATATCCAAATTCAGGAAACTGACATAAATGTCATAAAAGCGAAAAAAGATCTCTATGCAGACATGTGTCTCTACTCCTTTCTTACCTGCCTAAATAAACCTTTAGGATCAAGGGTCAGAGCAATGTAACCAGACACATTAGAATCTGCTTTTGCTTGTTGCATCAAGGAACAAAACATATCATATCAAAAATTTTCACAAAACCTTAGCATGCACAAACCCAACCAGTATAATCCGTATAATCCGCAACAAAATAGAACCTACTCTAGATATCAAAACCCGAACCCATTTCGCCCAAACCCGGGATCACCACAATACAGAGAAAACCAAGCAAGACCTTCTTCTAAATATCCCCTATTCAATAAAACAAACTTTAACACTCAAAGTAATAGATACCAAAAACCAGAACCCGTAGTTAATTTCCGAAATAATACAGATTGGATAAGACGAGAACCAAATATTAAAACAAGCCATTCCCAACAAACCAGAAATTTCAAAGGCCAAAATCCCAACTATCAAGAATTGAATAATGTCGAAACCAACAACTATCAACAATTAGATCATTTCTTCGAAATCAACAAAACTAACGTCTGCGTTGAGGGAAATTTTTCCACAACAGCCAGGGTACATAGACCCGAAAAAACACCCTATAACCCTACCCTACATCTATATATCGTCATCCTTCGGCGAGAACTTAGATTTCTGTTAGATACTGGCGCGTCCACCTCTTTTATTAACCCAGAATATATACCAGAAGATAAACAATCTAATTGTAACCAACAATAATAACTACAGTTTTTAAAATGTATAAACTAAACAAACAATCAGTCCTACCAATCTTTTCAGAATTCCACCAGCAAGGGTACCTAAAGTTCTTAATATTTCACAACTTTTTCGACGGTCTTCTTGGATTAGATGCACTTCTATCATTAAAAGCTAAACTCGACCTCGAAAATAAAATCCTCATTACAGAAAATGCTACCATAGATATACAGCTCACACACAACTTCTCCTTAGGTAAACTAACAATCCCCTCTAAATCAAAAAAATTGGTGAAACTTCCTGTAAGCAAACAAAACGGCCAGATACATATCAATGAAGCTGAATTAAAACCAAACCTTTATATAAGCCAAGGCTTGTATAGTGCAGAAAATTGGTGCAGTACAGGTGAAGTGACAAACTATTCCGAAAATGACATGACCATGCTATTAGAACAACCCATAAATGATGAATTATACAACTCCACAGACTTCATTGAATTCAATAATTTCAATAAAGAAAAAAGTGAAGAAATTTCACCAAATGATATCACTAATCTTATAAGAACAGATCATCTTAACGAAGAAGAACGAAAAAAGCTTCTAAAATTTTGTAGGTACTACAGCGACATCATGTATAAGGAAGGTGAAACACTCACCTTCACAAATAAAATCAAACACCACATTAACACAACCGATGATATCCCAATCTACACAAAATCGTATAGATACCCATACATCCACAGAGCTCGCCAGTGTGGGTAGTACCCAAAAAACAACACGCAAGCGGTAGACAAAAGTGGAGAGTCGTAATTGACATTGCCGAGATCCTCGACAAACTGGGTAAATGACTCTACTTCACGACTCTAGATTGGGCTAGCGGGTTTCACCAAATCGAGATGAACTCCAAACATACAGAAAAAACAGCTCTCACAGTCGAAGGGGGACACTAAGAATTCGTAAGGATGCCTTTTGGGATCAAAAACGCCCCCTAAACGTTCCAGAGAGTGATGGATAATGTCCTAAAAGAACTCATCGGTACAAACTGTTTCGTTTACCTTCATCATCATTTTCTCAACTTCCTTACAAGAACATTTAGAAAGCATCGAAATGTGAGTTCCTCAGGAAAGAAATAACTTTCCTAGGTCACGTAATAACACCAGAGGGAATTAAGCCTAATCCTTCAAAAATAAGTGCTTTAAAAAAATTCCCATTGCAGCGGACAAGAAAAGAAAAAAAATCTTTCTTAGGACTAATCAGCTATTATAGGAAATTTATTAAGGATTTATCCAAACTAACCAAACCACTTACCACCTGCCTAAAAAAAGGCGTTAACATCACTCTAGCTAAAAAATATATAGATATGGTAAATCGAAACCTGCAAAAACATACTGCTGAATGATCCAATATTGCAGCACCCTGACTTTAGTAAACCATTCGTTCTTACTACGGATGCGAGCAATTATGCATTGGGAGGTTTACCTACGACAGTCGAAACCATCTTTAGGAACAAACAGAGAAGAACAATGCAGAATCCCCAGTTCTATGAAGAAAATATGGTAACAATTTTAAAAGGCTTCCTACCCCCAAATAAGCTAAGCGCTGTTTATGCAGAGGATAGAGTGTTCCAGATAATAAAATTAACCTACTCCAAGTATTTTTCCCAAAGTATGACCTTCCGCATCGTACCACGCACAGAAATCCTCAAAGTCATCAGACAAAATGATGATCAAGTGGAAATAATAAGAGACTACCATGAACGGTCAAATCACAGGGGAATCAACGAAATTCTTCCACATATTAAGAGAGAAGTGTTTTTCCCAAATAGGAAAGACAAAATCTCCAAAACAATAAATAACTGCGATAAATGTATCGATATCTATACCATAAATAACAATCAAATTCTCGCACTGATTGACAAATTTTCGAAATTTGCGCATGGGTATACCTTAAGCTACAGAAGCGGCGTAACCATCCTTAGTTGTCTTAAGAACTACGTCAGCCTGTACGGCATCCCGAAAAAAATTGTCTGCGACCAAGGATCAGAATTCGTATCAAATATTTTCAAAGATTTTTGTAGTCAATATGATATAAACCTGCATTTTACATCTTTCCAACAAACTAGCAGCAATTCACCAGTCGAAAGATTACATTCAAGTATGACTGAAATATATAGGCTCATTCTTGCAAAAAGAAAAGAGAGTAAACTCACTACAAACCACGATGAAATATTATCTGAAACACTCATTACTTACAATAATGCTATACATTCAGTTACAAGGCACACGCCGTACGAACTTTTCTTTGGTCGGCCCTATAAATTCAATAAAACATTAACTCCCACAAACGAACACGAGTACCTTACAAAGCTGAACGAATTTTTGACGAATTGTACCCCAAAATTAAAGAAAAAGCCGAAAATATAACTATCGCGAGGTTTGAGAAGTTGAATGAATCAAGAGAGGAGTCGGAAGAAGTGATAAAAAATCAAGTCGTTCTTGGAAGAGAAGCTAGGCGCAACAAACTGACACCTATATTCTCAAAACATTTAGCAGATAAGAACCGTAAAATAACAATATTAACAAAAGAAGGTAGAAAGATTCATAAGAGTAAATTAAGAAAAAAACGAAAAAAATAATTTTTATACACAATTCACATAAATTACTGCTCCCGCTAATTAATACTTTCTACTAATACTACTCCACCTTAAGTTTACTATTTTCATTTTAGAATACCACGCACTACCACTCAACTAATTGAAACTTACAACTTACCAAAAAACCACAGTCTATTGCCACTCCGACTGGGGCCTTCGAGATACATCATTAGTTACCAGAACCTATTACACATTATTAATTTAGATGACTATAATATTGAAGACATTACTAACTCTCTTCACCTATTCGAAAGAGGAGGAACCATCACTAACTCTTTCAAAATCACAAGACTAAAAATCGAAGAACTAAATAGGAAATTACAAACACTTTACCCCTTTAAATGAAACAAACGTGGACTGATAGACGGACTAGGTTCTACGATAAAATTCAAAACAGGCAACATGGACGCACAAGACGCATTAAACATTAACACGCAGATACCGAATATTAATAGTAACATTAACAACCTAATAGACTCACTAAGAAATGACCATACACTTAACTTCAAAATGATCGAGAGATTTTTTTTTTTTTTAAATATAACTGAACATATAAATAAAGAACAGACCACAATAGAGACATTTCTTAAAAACACAGCTAACAAAATCAAAAGGGAACACGACATTCTAATAAGACACAATATCTAAATCAACTCAACTTTAACATTGACCTTTCAAACATAGCGGAAGCAGTTATTCTTAGCAAACTTAACATCATCCTCAAATTTCTATTGACCTATGAAGAGCTATTAAATATTAAAAATAAATTACAAAAACAAGATATAAATATTAATGCTCTCGAACAAGTATATGAATTTCTAAAACTTCAAGCAAATTATAATAAATCAAATATAATCTTTAATATACAAATACCTATTGAAAAATACCACTTATATCATATAATACCTCTCCCAATAAACAATACAAAACTTATAAGAATAAAACCATACATAAACAATAATGAAAATCACATACACTATTTCGAGACACTTTGCCCCAAAATAGAAGCAACCTATTACTGCTGAACCCCGATCCTGGAAGAAGACGCTGGTAACTCTGCATGCATCGGGAAGCTGATGAACAACATGGCTGCCCATTGTCCACTCAGTGATGTGGGCAGAATTGAAACAATTACCCAACCGCAACCAAATTTTATTTTATTCATTATCGTCAATAAACTAACATTAAACTATACCTGCAGCTCAAAGTCATTCTCCATAGAGGGCACATCCCTGGTACACTTTAAAGGATGTAACGTTGAAGCAAACGGGATAACTTATCAGGACGACACAGAAACCGATTGGGATACGATACACGTCCCTCCGCCTGCAAGTAGCAGCATCTATTCGAACACAACCACGGACGTGTTAAGCCTACAGAAACTTAAAGACTACAGCTTCACCACCGAAACCAGGCTATTCCATCTAGGGTTCACCACAGAAATCCTAAATTATGCAACAGGGACATCAATATGCCTATGTTTTCTCACCATAATCTTCGTGACCATCATTATAACCAGAAGAACAATCTACAATCCAATCACTCCAGACACCACAACATGACGTCAATTCAGTCATTTTCTCCCTCAATGACCTCACTTTGGCCGTCGCTCTACTCTAAGGGGGAGGAGTTACGGAACCTAACAAGCAGCAGTTATTATATTGAATTGTATTGTAACATGATAGTACAGATAATAAACTACCCAGATGTCGCACGCCCATATAAAAAAATTAAGCATATTTCTGTCCTGACAGACAACGTCCTGGCAGACAGAGAGCTTTCAGAATAAGTACCACAAATAAAGCTTTTTCTTTTTCCTCACTCCGTTCGATTGTGTCGGAAAAGTTATGTTTCTCATGGTGTGTTGTGATGTGACAAACGAACGAGTTGAAGAAGTGTAAAGGGGTATGCGGGAAGGGGCATGAAGATGCATGACGGTGTGATTTCCATACCACCGCAGCAAAAGAATACATTTTCATGAATGGAAGTTTTGTAAACGCGTATGCGTTGTATATGAAGAGAAGGTTTGAGAGATTTTGCTCGAATATCAATCATTTAGATTTTCAGGTTAATTACTAACATACATATGTATTACATACATATACTAAAAAATTAAAAGGCATAAGAACATTGTCTCCAAGGCAAAAATGTCCTGGAAAAGAATGAAGTGCGCAATTGCACACCATTCTATAACCAAAAATGAATTGCCTGATGGAAAATTATTTAAATTTCCTAAAAAAAGGAACAGTTAAATACGATGAATGGCTAGCTTTAGCAGAGGAGTCTCGGGAACACATAAAAAGCCTTAAAAAGCCCTATATATGCAGCAAACATTTTAAGAAAGCCTTTATTGGAAAGAAATATTTAAAAAAAATGCTTACCCTGACGAGTTAATTTGTTTTGATCCAACGGGATCTAAGGTTACATATGAGAACTGTAATAAATTAGTACTGGATTCGAATGAAGTTACAGTGGAAAAACTAAACTTGTCTTCAAAAAGGTTATCAAGAAAAAGATTCAATGATAACGTTGGATTTACTTGCGCCAACTGTGAAACTCATATAAAAAGGCAATCTATTTATATTAAAAGAATTGTGTTTACGTCACGTCCAATTACCACAGTGTGACGTCAGCATGAGATAAAGGGTGGAATGCACCCACGCATGAAAACTCCCCATGTGGGGAAATTTTCCCCTTTTTGACAAATTCAACTGTCATTAAAGAAGTATAAAAACTGAAGATAAAGGGTTAAAATAAAGAACTTCGGTTATAACGGTTTAAACAAGTGGTTTTTTTTTATTCTCAGTTAAAATCAGTTAGTTTATAGAGTTTGTCCGTTTCTTTTAATTAGCTATAAGTCCCGAACATTTGGTCCTTCTACGCCTTTGGAAATTGGAAACCTGCATAAAGATCGAGAATTTCATTTGCATCAGCATCGTAGTTTCTCCATAAAGTGTATTCATCGAGGGATTCCGTCAGCATCGCAGTTTCTCCATAAAGATTGTATTCATCGAGGGATTCCATCAGCTATCGTAGTTTATTCTTCTGGAGCGTGAGTAGTGTGGAAACAACACTGGAACAAACAGCTGAAAATTAACAAGTAAGTGCATTTTTGTTTTGTATCTTACTAAGTGGATATATTTATTTGTTAAGTGTGTTTATAAGAATTGCAATACAAAATGAATTACAGTGAGTTAGAAAAAACCTTAAAACAATTAGAGAAAGATATTGTGAATTTCGCTAAGACAGGTGTAGCCAAGCGTACAGCGAATTACTTGAAGGGTCGGTTGTGTATGTTGGAAAAGACTATAGAAACAGCGGAAGTTCAATATGCAAAAGAACTATCTTTGTTGGTTGATGGCGGTGAGCAAAAGGAAGCGACGATAGAGGCCATTTACGACAAAATCAGAGAAGGCTATTTCGACTATCGCAGCGATCTGCTTGACTGTATTGAAATGGCAGAAGCTTCCAAGAAGGTACCAACGACAAACCGCAAGCTACCTCACAAGCTGTACCAACTACGTCCAGGTCGGCGGAGATAAGGCTTCCAAAAATCAACTTGCCGGTTTTTTCAGGTAGCTACGAGACCTGGCGCGCCTTTCGCGATTTGTTTGTCTCGTTAATTCACCACAATGCGTCGCTGTCTGAAATCTAAAAGATGCATTACTTAAAATCAAGTGTGTCTGGTGAAGCTGATAAACTTTTGGCTCACCTGGGTATGGATAGCGGGAATTATTCCAAAGCGTGGGGAATCTTAAAGGATCGGTACGATCATCAACGTTTCTTAGTGAACACCCAGTTGAAGTGTTTGTTTAACCAGGCATCTATTTCCCAAGAACGTGCAGAATCGATAATATACGTCGATACGTCGATACGTCGATACGTCGACCGAAGTAGTCCACAGCTTGGCTAACTTGAAGGTTCCCGTTGAACATTGGGATGTAATCCTCATTTTCGTACTGCTGCAAAAACTGCATGCAAAAACACAGCAGCTATGGGAGGAGAAGTTAGGATCCAAGGCTGATAGCAAAGCATTGGCAACATTTGCTGAGTTTACCCAATTCTTGGAAACTAGGTTCAGTACGTTGGAAGCAGTAAACCAGCAGCAAGTACGAGTCGCGCCGAATCCAATCAAGCCTATAGCCCACCGAAATGTTATGCATACAGCAGCCAACAATGTAAAGTACTCTTGCCAAATTTGCAGCAAGGGTCAGCACGCTATTAGAAAATGCAATAGGTTTTTGAAATTGAGTATTGCTGATAGGGGTAAACAAGTAAATAGATTAGGCATCTGTAGAAATTGTCTAGCATATAGCCATACTTCTGATCTTACTACTGCCAACAACCACACCATTCGCTTCTTCATTTCAACAGCAATCCGACGGTGGGGCAAGCGAACTCTTTCGCCGCACAAGGACACACTCTAGCGCAATCCACTTCCTCGATGAACGCTGGTGCACCTACTTTTCAACCACCTGAAACAGAAACGTTATTAAGCGGGAATGTTAACCCATTTTATGCACCCAACAACACACGTTTTATTAGCAACTGCCCTAGTCAAGGTGCGCTCGGCAACAGGCGAATCGCTTTCAATGCGAGCTTTGTTAGACTCAGGTTCAGAGGCCAGCTTTAAAACAACATCAGCTGCTCAATTGCTTTGTCTTCCGCAAAGGCCAACCTCCGTCGAAATTTCTGGGTTGGGTTTGGTCAGCAGCGGCATTTGCTCAAAGGTGGTAGAATCTCCTTCACTTCTCACCACTCAACGTTTAGAGCGTGCACTCAAGCTCTCGTGCTCAAGTCGCTGTCTGGGCATCTTCCGACCCAAACTTTGACAACTACAGGTTGGGAACACCTGAATGGTCTCACTTTGGCGGATCCCAAATTCAATCAGTCAGCCAAGGTGGATCTACTGCTGGGCAATGGTGTCCTAGCTGAGATTCTGCTGCCGGAGATGGTCAAACCAAGTAACCAAATTAGGGTGGATTTTATTTGGTAGAGCTCCCATAGTACCCCATCGTATCAACAATTTCCTCCAGACATGTTCCATCGAGACAGAACTGCGTAGATTCTGGGAGTTGGAAGAAATTTCTTACAAACCTTACGAAAGGCCGGAAGACATCGAGTGTGAGAAACACTTCGTAAACAACGTTCGACGCCTAGCTGATGGCCGTTTCCAAGTGGCCCTTCCGTTCAAGAGCGATGTTTATCCTATTCTGGGCCGATCAAGAGAAGGTACTCTCACGCGCTTCAAGAGTCTGGAAAGGAGGCTAGAAAGAGATCCAAGTTTAAAACAACGCTACACAGACTGTCTCGAAGATTACCTGAATCTTGGCCATATGGAAGAAGTAGAGGAAGGCTCTATTACGGATCTTCATCACTATTTTGTTTCACACCATGCCGTTCTCAAGGAGGGGAGCTCGACTACTAAGCTCCGAGTGGTGCTTGACGCTTCGTTCAAAACAACTGATGGCGTTTCATTGACCGACCAGCTGATGGTAGGTCCGGCGCTCCAGCACAACATCACGGACATCATTCTAAGATGGAGGCTCTATCAGTACACCTTTATATAGAGAAGATGTATCGACAAATTAGGGTACCGGAACGGGATGCTAATTACCAGCTAATACTTTGGCGCAAGCAACCATCCGACATTTTAAAGACATATCGTCTCAAAACGGTGACTTTTGGCACAGCACCGGCCCCATACTTGACGATTCGCACACTTCAGGCATTAGCAGAGCAACTCGGAGAGCACCATCCCAGAGCAGCTAGGATGATCCGAGACGAAATGTACGTCGACGACTTGATTTCGGGAGCCGAAACCTTACGAGAAGCTAAAGAAAAGATGGACGTAATTAAGAAGATTTTAATGGGAGCTGGTTTTCACCTACGAAAATGGACCGCCAACCATGAAGGACTTCTCGATAGTGTACCCATTCAGGATCACGAGGCATCCTTCTCGTTACCCACTGAAGGTTCGGATAGGGTGAAGACATTGGGTATACAGTGGCTTCCTGTTAACGACGAATTCTCGTTTAATTACACTCCCTCAGAAATTCATCAGCCAACGAAGCGGACCATACTATCTTCTATAGCACGTCTTTTCGATCCCATGGGTTGGATCGCACCATCCATCACCAAGGCGAAAATCCTCATGCAGCTTCTCTGGGTCCGCAAACAATTCTGGGATGATCCCGTCGATCCTGATATTCTGGAAGATTGGAGGATTGGAGGCGTTTTACAAGGACTTGCAGGCTATTAATAATCTACGTATTCCAAGGTGGTTGCGCGTTTCTGGCAAAGCTAATCGCCTGCAATTACACGGTTTTTACGATTCGTCAGAAAAGCCTTATGGAGCAGCGGTGTACCTTAGAGTAGAAGATGAAGACGGCAACATCCATATGCACCTGCTCATGGCCAAATCGAAGGTAGCACCAGTAAGTCCAGTCACTCTTCCGCGTTTGGAGTTGTGTGGAGCTGTCATGCTTGCTAAGCTCATACACCACATTGCACAAACTCTTGAGGGGAGAGGCATTCCCACCTTCGCATGGACAGACTCCATGATCACCCTGTGCTGGATACGTGTAGAGCCCGCGAGGTGGGTAACCTTTGTCCGAAACAGAGTCGGAGACATCCAACGTTTGACGAAGGTTGACATATGGAACCATGTTCCTACTTACCAGAATCCGGCAGATTTGATCTCCCGAGGAATACTACCATCAGTGCTGGTCCAAGCCACTTTGTGGTGGAATGGGCCCACGTTCTTAAGGTCTGAATGGGACTTCGAATTTCCAGAGCAACCAGCTGACTTGAGCACCGATGAAGGGAAGAAGACCGTTCAAGCTTATCATGCCAACACTAACATCACCGACAGTATTCTTAGTCAGCTGCTTCATCGATCCTCTAGCCTTAGCCGACTCCTCAGAATAACCTCGTACTGCAGAAGATTCGGAACAAATTCTCTAAACCAATAAATCCTTCGGAACTCGAAAAGGCAACAAAGGTTCTGGCACGCTTAGCTCAAGGTGAAATGTTTCCGCAAGGGATAGCGAAGACTAGAGGCATGTGTTCCCTGAGTCCTTTTACGACGGCATTCTTAGAGTCGGGAGAAGGCTCAAAAACGCCGATCTCTCCTATGATCAGCAGCATCCAATAATCCTGGAACCAACGCACACAGCAGGACTCTTCATGGCGGCATCCAATTGATGATGGGGTACCTTCGCAACAAATATTGGATCCTCCAGTTGAAAAGAGCTATTAAAAAACAAATTCACGGCTGTACAATCTGCTATAGGTATCGGAGCAAAACGGCTCACCAATTAATGGGAGATCTCCCTAGCACCAGGGTAAGGATCGCGAAGTCCTTCACACACACAGGGGTCGACTACGCAGGACCTATCGATATAAAAACATGGAAAGGCAGAGGAGCCAAAAGTTATAAGGGCTATTTGGCAATATTCGTCTGACTGACAACAAAGGCCCTTCATTTAGAGGCCGTAACCGATCTAACCACTCAAGCTTTTTTGGCAGCCTTTAAAAGGTTTGCAGCGCGGAGAGGACTGTGCCACGAAATATACAGCGACTGCGGGACAAATTTCGCCGGAGCCGAAGCGGAACTTAAACGGTTAATGGACCACGCAACTCACGACTGGAAGGAGATCGCCGAAGCTTTGGCAAGTCAAGGAACCTGGTGGAAATTCATTCCACCCGCTTCCCCCCATTTTGGAGGGCTATGGGAAGCGCGCATAAAGAGTGTAAAATACCACATCAAAAGAGTTGTCGGGAATGGGACACTCACTTACGAAGAGCTAGCCATGCTTCTGACACAAATTGAAGCATGCCTTAACTCAAGACCTTTGTGTGCCCTATCAGAAGACCCTGATGACTTCCATGCCTTAACGCCAGCACACTTCTTAATCGTTCAAGACGTCTTTACTGTTCCGGAACCGGATTCAGCATCCGGAAAAATAAGCTTGAACGACCGGTGGAAGACGATCCAACTCCGCATTCAGACGTTCTGGAAACAATGGCAACAGGAGTACCTAACACGGCTGCAACACAGGCCGAAGTGGCTAAAACAGCAACCGCCTTTAAAATCGGAGACTTAGTCCTCCTTAAGGACGAAAGACTCCCACCCTCACGGTGGAGTCTAGGTCGCATCGTGGAAACCTACCCAGGAACAGACACACTAACACGCGTCGTCAAAGTAAAAACTCAACAAGGAACTCTACAACGACCAATCACAAAACTTTGACCGCTACCAACAAACGAACCGCAAATAGTCACTAATTCAACATAAATTCAGCACATCCAGGAAACACAAAAACATGCATCAAAAAGAAGAAAATTTTTTTTTTTTTTCATAACACATCAAACACATTTTCAAATACACGGATGGTAACTTGTGCACACCACTGTTATCAGACAAAACATGATTCAAACAGACTCAAATCAAAAACCGAAAGCACTCAACAATAACTTTCAACCGAACTCGTCCGCATAAACCGCAACCCAAAACAAGTACACACTTTCATACAGTCCACTACACCACACTCACTCATTCATTCAATCACCAAATCCAACACACAAAAAAAACCACACAACCAACTCATCATGCACACCCATTCAAACGCATTTCTTCAAACACCCAACTCCATTCATCATTCTCCACACACACACACACACACACACACGCATGCACATCATCGATGGACACCAAGCCGGGCGGGCTGGTGATGCTAAGCTCAGGCGACTGTGGGGGTCACAGGTGGCGGATAGTGAACGGCCTGCAGAAATGGAGGCTAACTGCGAATACCCAATAAGCAGTCCCCGACCAAGAGCGGCAGAGAAGGAGGGCTTGGCTGAAAAGGTTAAAGGAACCCCTATGAACTCTCTGCGACAAGACGAGTAAGCACCGTCTTCCATATATGTGCTTTCCACCTCAAGGTGGCTACGAGGGATACAGAAAGGAGAAAATGGCGAGATCCGGACAAACCCGCCACATCGTAAAATGCGCAGCTTCTTTGCCCAAAAGGGATGCTGCATATATACATACATATATATATGTATATACATAGGTATATATATATATATATAAATAACCATAACCACTACCCTAAAACATTAAGACTGAGCCCAGTAAGGTCTTAATTATGGCATACTGGAAAACGAATTGGAATGACAACTATGAGGGCTGACGTTTGTAGTATTCTGTTACCTGAGTAAGCAAGAGTGAAATCTTGCAGAAATGGCTTTCAGGCTAATGCTACAAGCGCCTCCATCCCGTTAAAACCTTGGCAGGCCTAAAAGTACGTTCAATGTTTCGTCACCATTAAGTTGGTGGTGTAGGTTCAGATGTAACATTCCTGGTTAGCACCGATCCGGCTCTGGCACAAAACCCCATAAGGGCTTGTGTCAACCCTAGCATGGCCTCACTGCTTGCAAAGACAACCATGGGATCCTTAGGTGACTACACATTCGAACATTGATAGCGGCTTTGAGTGGGGATCCACTAGAAATGATTACAACAAAAACAAACAAAAACACCGGAGAAATTGAAGTAGAGGAGAATGAGGAGAACCCCTTCCAGAGGGGATCAAGGATGCTGAGGTCACCAATTGACCAAGTAGCAGCATCACAAAGAAGTGCGGAACGACGCGAGTCACCCGCAATACGAAAGGTGACGGTCGAACCACCAACCCATAAAACTGACTTCCACAAGTTAGGTGAGCAAATTAGAGGTCTGGTAGAAATGCTGGAAGATGGCAAAAGGCGTTCAATCCACCAAGCGATGCGAGATGCTATTGAAAGCATCAGAGCTCTCTATGAGCTCTCGGCGATTCAGCTACACGATGAGGAAGCAAAGCAAGTGATTCGCCGGAACAACTCGTCGCAAACTTCGCCATGGCTAAAAACAACATCTGAACCCAAGAGAAGGCAAGTTGCAGACGACGAACCCCGGAGCCAAAACGAAAACAGCAACAGCCACCGAGTGGCGCGGCAGACAACGAACCACCGAAGCCAAAACAGACGCAGAAAAATACATCAAACGATGTTGCAGGCAAAAAGCGCTCGGAGCCAAAGCGTAAACAAAAACAAACTGCATTGATAAACACCAAGGAGAAGGATGAGACCACCGGCGTAGAGACCCCAGTGGTCAGACCTAAGAAAAAAGTTACAGCCACAAACAAGAAGCAAGCGGCAGGAGAAGAAGAATGGGTAAATACCACCAAAAAGAAGATCGCCAAAAAGAAGCAACAAGAGGTCAAAAGACCTAGACCTGACGCTATCGTCATTAAAGCGACGGGGTCCCTCTCATACGCGGAGATACTACGCAAGGTGAAGGCAGACCCCAAACTGGAAACAGTGGGAAAGGCGGTAACTAAAATCAGGAGGACACAGAAGGGAGACCTCCTTATACAATTCAAGGAGACGGGAAATAAGACAAACGAATTTAAAGGCGTCATTAGTGAAGCTCTAGCAGAGCAAGCGAATGTAAGTTCGATTACGCATCGCACTACCCTTGAGATCAAAGACATCGATGAGGTCACGACTATAGACGACGTAATCAATGCAATCGAAGCCCAGTTTGGAGTGAAAGTTTCACCGGCAGATATTTTGTCCCTGCGGAGGGCGTACGGAGGAACACAAACAGCAACGATCAGCTTTCCCGCAGTAGACGTAAGAAAGCTGTTAGAAGCAGGAAGGATTAAAATCGGCTGGGTTAACTGTCGCATGCGCGAACGAACCCTCCTTAAAAAGTGCTTCAAATGTTTAGAGTTTGGTCATCTTGCCTGGCAATGCAAAAGCGAGGAAGACCGCTCCAAGCTATGTAGGAGATGTGGAGGAGAAGGCCACATAGCGAAGAATTGCAACAAGGATCCATTCTGCATGTTCTGCAAGAAAGACCACCCAGACGCCGCGCAGCATGTAGCCGGCAGTAGCAAATGCCCAGTATTTCGGAGAGCTATTACAAGCAAAATACCATGAAGATTCTACAGATAAATCTTAATCACTGTAGAATAGCACAGGACATCCTAGCACAAACGGCCAAGGACGAAAGCGCTGACGTTATTATGATCAGTGAACCATATAAATGTCCCGAAGAGAACAACAATTGGATCTGCGATAAGGCAAAACAGGCGGCGATATGGATGTGTGGACGCTATGCCTTTCAAGAAACAAACGACCAAACAGTCGGCTTCGTGCGGGCGAAAATAAATGGGATCCATTTTTATAGCTGCTATGCCCGACCCAGTTTGACGGCCAGCGAGTACCAACTAATGCTGGATAATCTAACCACGGATGCGCTCCAGAGAGCCCCAGTGGTTATAGGAGGAGACTTCAACGCGTGGGCAACAGAATGGGGCAGCAGGCTCACCAACACCAGAGGACAGGTCTTATTGGAGACATTCGCTCCCCTAGCGATAGGCATTGCTAATAAGGGCCGGACAAATACTTACCGGAAGGCTGGAGTAGGGTCCATTATTGACATCACCTTTGCGAGCAACTCCATCCTGAAAACCATAAAGTGGAGGGTCAGTGAGGAATATTCACACAGCGACCATCAGGTGATAATACTGGAAATAAAAGGGAAAAAACCAGTCCAGCTCCCAAAACTTACTGGCCCAAAATGGAATGACAGATCTTTCGATAAGGATGCATTCGAAGAGATGTTGAACGGTGATCAAGCTCCAAGCGGAACAGCGGAGACCCTCGCTCACCACCTCACAGGCACCATCACCACAGCGTGCGACGCATCAATGCCTAGGAGAGCAAACACCAGGAACACATCACCGTGTTACTGGTGGAACGAGGAAATATTCGAACTCCGGGCAAAATGTCTGCAAGCCCGGCGTAAAGTCCAACGATCAAGAAGGAGGTCGGATTTCCAACAATGCCTGGACACCCTTAGACTGGCGAGACGTAGCTTAAATAGAGCCATTAAGGAAAGCAAAACTGCATGCTTTAAACGTCTCTGTCAAGAAGCCGACATCAACCCATGGGGCTCGGCATACAGAATGGTGATGACAAAATTAAAGGGCTATAGGACTCCTCAAATAACATGTCCGATAATGCTGAGATCCATAGTAGAGTACCTCTTCCCTCAAAGGCCTGCTGCTATGTGCAATATTATACGAGAAGTCAATCCAGAAGATATTCCTTTAATTACTCACGAGGAACTGCTAAGGGCATGCAGCAAGATAGGTGACAACAAGGCTCCGGGACCCGACGGCATCCCGAACAAGGCAGTAAAGGCAGCTGTAACAAAAAGACCAGACCTCTTCATAACAACAATGAAGCAGTGCCTTGAAGAAGGAACCTTTCCCGAAAAATGGAAAACGCAGCATTTGGTCCTACTGCCAAAAGGAAAGAAGCCCCCAGGAGAACCATCATCCTATCGCCCAATATGCCTATTAGACACCATGGGAAAGATCCTCGAGAAGATAATCTATAATAGATTACTCGCAGTAGTAGAAGAGAAAGGAGCCCTCTCAGATCACCAATTTGGCTTCAGAAGAGCACGATCTACTGTTGATGCCATAAGAGCGGTAGTCGATATCGCCAAAGGTGCCATCGAAGGAGAAAGATGGCTCTACGGCACAAAGGAGTATTGTGCAGTAGTAACGCTGGACATTAAAAACGCATTTAACTCTGCGAACTGGTCGTTTATTAGAAGGTCACTTGCCAGGATGGATACGCCATATTACCTGCTACGGATAGTGACGAACTACTTCAACAACAGAAAGCTGAGGTACAATACCGATGAAGGCGTAAAATACTACAACGTAACTGCGGGAGTTCCACAGGGATCGGTTTTAGGGCCACTATTGTGGAACATCATGTACGACGGAGTACTACGATTAGCGTTACCTGGGGGAGTAACGATAATTGGATTCGCCGATGACATTGCAGTCGTGACAGTAGCTAAACAGATCCGTGCAGTAGAATCAGCTACAAATGAAGCAATTGCCCGGATAAAAGATTGGCTAGTATCCGCCGGACTAGAACTAGCTGACCATAAAACAGAAGCTGTTCTTATAACCAGCCGGAAAACTGTCGAATTTGCCAACTTTCAGGTTGGTAACCAAACCATCAGGTCGAAAGAGGCAATTAAATACCTTGGAGTAATGCTGGACAACAGGCTACGGTTTAAAACGCATGTTGATTTTGTTACCAAAAAAGCATCGCAAATGCAGGGAGCTCTCTCGCGTATCATGCCTAACATCGGTGGACCTGGATATGCTAGAAGGATTCTACTCTCTAGAGTTATCACCTCAGTTCTGTTATATGCCGCCCCAGTCTGGGCGGAGGCACTGAGGACGAAGGAGACCAAAAGGAAACTATCGTCATCATACAGACTCTGTGCGCTACGGACAATCAGCGGCTTTCGAACCATCTCTGACGAAGCTGCATTTGTCATAGCTGGAATGGTCCCCATCGATATTCTCGCAGATGAAATGCTGAGGATATATAACAGAAGAGCATTGAGTCATCACGACGCCACTGGTATCAAGGTGATAAAAATTGAAGAAAGGGCAGCGTCAGCAGCTATGTGGCAAGCTCGTTGGGCTAATACAACAAAAGGCAGATGGACATACAAACTTATACCGACAATCCAAGATTGGATAAGTCGAAAGCATGGAGACTGCAACTACCATCTAACGCAGTTCCTGTCTGGCCACGGTGGCTACCGCAAATATCTACACCGATTCGGACACGACAACTCACCATCCTGCCCGGAATGCCCAGGTGAAGATGAGGATACGGAGCACGCAGTGTTTTACTGCACACGTTTCACGGCATGGAGAATTACTCTGCCAAGTCCGTCATTACTCCTCGACCATATGTTACGGTTGGAAGAAAATTGGATGGCAATATGTTCTTTCGTAACAACTCTACAAAAAGAGCTGCGGAGAATAGAAAAGCTAAGAAGAGCAGCAGAAGCAACAGAAGCATCAGAAGCAGCAATACAAGAAGCATAGCATGAATTGCTAACCAGCCCCGCGAAGTAATACCTAACGGCAGTCCCGCGGGGAGAGTGGTTGAAGTGTGTAGGGTGTGTGTTTAGTACGTAGGCGTATTCCTGGCATCGAGTACTCAGGTTTGCGAATCGTGCATGCTAGTAGCACTCGGGCTACTAGTATCTATGAAGATTACACATACCTGGCGCAATCCAAAAAAAAAAAAAAAAAAAAACATCATCGATGGACAACTCTACAAAAAGAGTTGTGGAGAATAGAAAAGCTAAGAAGAGCAGCAGAAGCAACAGAAGCCTCAGAAGCAGCAATACAAGAAGTATAGCATGAATTGCTAACCAGCCCCGCGAAGTAATACCTAACGGTAGTCCCGCGGGGAGAGTGGTTGAAGTGTGTAGGATGTGTGTTTAGTACGTAGGCGTATTCCTGGCATCGAGTACTCAGGTTTGCGAATCGTACATGCTAGTAGCACTCGGGCTACTAGTATCTATGAAGATTACACATCCCTGGCGCAATCCAAAAAAAAAAAAAAAAAAATCATCGATGGACGCCAGCAAAGTTCATCTCAGAATATTTTTTTTATTATTTTTAATCAATGAATATAATAGTAATACATATACACTATAATTTATCGTACTCACCTGGATTACATTGAAAAGGAAAATAAAAATTAAATAAAAATTAACACACCATTTAATACGCGTACCACCGAAACTAAACGACCGCGTATACATATACGACGCGTACGCAAGTACACCAAAAACAATGCTGCAGCAGGAGAACTTTTCCTCGCCACAGTTATCGAATGCTACAACAACGCCAGCTGGGCATTGTCATCGCAGCAACAACAAACACCATGCAAGCTACAATCAACGATCGTTACCCTCATATAACAGCGAGAGGGTAAACAAAATAAAGAAGGAAAACTCACCGGCGCTCGCAAATGAACGGGATCATGTGTGAGATTTTCTGCTAGAGTAATTGAGAGGCATTCTGCCGTAGATTTGTCCGTTACCGTCTCTTGTGTCACTGTTCGTACCTTATCATATGCAATAATCTCTTGTTTCGTTTCATGTACCCAAACGCATACATTATACAAGTTAACGACAACTTTGTAAACAGAAAAATATGCCACACGTTTCCGCTGCATGAAGCGTAATGACACCGTACGTGATGGAATGCAGATGGTGTTAAATGGTCCAGACGAAAAGTCAGCATTTGGTGCCGAAGTCAGCATTTGGTTGCCGTTGCATCGTGGGAATGAGAATCAGCCGACGATGCTTAAGTTAATTTAAGAAAATCATTTTGTAATTTAGTTTTTAATCAGCCGTAAAGGCGATCGGTTCTTTTTAATAAAGATTTTTTTTTTATGGAAACCCGTATAAAGTAAATTAATTTACACAAGCAAATTAGGCAGCACATCAGCGGCAACATGATAAGGGGATAAGAAGGTAGCAGAAGGGGCGGCAGAACATAATAAAGGCAATAAGCTGATAGAAGACTGCAGAAGCATCCTGATGATCTTCGCTCATCGGTGGGGGGAGAATGCTTACGTCACGTCCAATTACCACAGTGTGACGTCAGCATGAGATAAAGGGTGGAATGCACCCACGCATGAAAATTCCTCATGTGGGGAAATTTTCCCCTTTTTGACAAATTCAACTGTCATTAAAGAAGTATAAAAACTGAAGATAAAGGGTTAAAATAAAGAACTTCGGTTATAACGTTTTAACAAGTGGTTTTCTTTTATTCTCAGTTAAATTCGGTTAGTTTACAGAGTTTGTCCGTTTCTTTTAATTCGGTATAAGTCCCGAACAAATTGAGAGGCTTAAGAAATTGAACAATAGCTTAAGGATAACAGTAAAAGGAAATCGAAAATAAATTTGCTGCAGGGAATTCATCGTTTAAAAGAAAAATAAGGCTGCGAGTGCGTGAAAAGCAGAGTGTCCAAGAGAAATTTGAATTATTGCTTGGCATTGATCAAAATACTAAGTCATTTTCGAAGCTCATTCTATCTGAGAGTACAAAAAAATACACCGAAGAGGAGAATTGGATTTCGCAGTGCATTTTTTTTTTCGTTCGTCTTCCGGATTCAACTTTTTACGGGATCAGCTTGCCGCACTCGTCTTCATTACATAGGTGGATTAAGATTAAAAGTCTGTCACCTGGAATAAATAGAAATATTCTAGAGGAAATAAAGAAAATAACTTCGAAATTATCACCAAAAGAAAAAGAAGTCGTGATTATCTAATATATGCGCTAAGTCTGTGTGTGTTTTTATGATTCGGAAATTTTAAGCAAGTTTTATATCATGTCGTTTGTCCAACCAATATACCTATGAAACAACTTGAGATTGAGGTATATAATTGTCTTGATATATGCGCGGAGCTGAAAATAACCGTTAGAGCTATTTGCGGTGATCAAGGACCCACAAATCGTAGTTTATATAGTTAACTTAATCTAAATGAAAAAAAAAACCTTAACTTTAAGAAATGAAGGATTATATATTAAACATTGAACCCACAAACGCAAAAAATAGATCATTTTGTTTCAAGGGCTTGGCTTTAACTATAGAAAGCGTTTTATGAATAAGGGACACATTATTCATGGATCATGTTTGGTTTAAGAGGGTGAGCTTATGCTCTTCACTTAGGCCTCCATTGTGCCCGTTGTGTTCCCCTCATCTAAGTAACTGTAGGGAATAGTGCTGTGCTTGGGGAATTATGTGTTGAGAGGATTTAGGTCTAGGGATCATGGGTAGTATCAACGGGAAACTATATTGTATAGTGATCGGGGAATCGTAGTGTTCGTCTGGCGAACTTCAATATATCCCCGATTCCTTTCTTACTGAGGTGTGTAATATCCGGAATCTTTGGAGATCCCAGAATTTTCAGTCTTAGCCTCGCTATAGTAGGGCAGTGGCAGAGGAAGTGTTCTATATCTTCCTCCTCCTCCTCACAGTTGGCACAGATTATTGTATCAGCCATCCTGAGTCTAAACGAATATTTGTTGAGATTGATGTGCCCTGTTAAAAGTCCCACCATCTATCTCAGTTGTGTTCTGCTTGAGTTAAGAGCTCTTTTTGCTGTGTTGTTACTCGGTTTAGTTATTGCAGATCTAGAAACTTTGCACGTGTCTAGATTCGTCCAGTAGTTATTGAATTCTTGTCGTATCTTTTCATTAATTTTTGTTTTAATAGTTGTCAGAGGGACCCCTATTGTATTATCCGGGTTCAGTTCTGTGTTGCCTGCTCCTTTCCTTTAAGTCACTAGTTTTGGTTTTCTTTGTAAAGAGAACCATTTCCATTTTATTTGGATTTATTTCTAATCCACTCTCCTCCGCCCATTCTTTTATGATTCGAAGGGTATTTTGCATAAGCTCACCTATGATGTTCAGGTGCTTACCTCTTATCAGAACGGCTAGGTCATCTGGGTACGCTACGCACTTCGCACAGGTTCTATCCAGTGCTTTTAAAAAGTTGTCTATTGTGAGCACCCACAGAAAAGGAGATATTATCCCCCTCTGTGGTGTTCCCGTACGGACTGTTCCCCTTCTTGTTTCGTCTCCCAGTGAAGCTGTGATAATGCGGTTTGTAAGCATGTGTTCTAGCCAATTGTTTATTATTTGGTTATTACAGTATATCGAGAGTGCCTCCACAATTTGCCCCTTCGATATCTAGAAAAACGCCGGCGACTGATTCATGGATCATAATGATTTATATTACATTTATGTTAATAAATTTAATCAAGATCCGTTAGAAAACTTATTTGGTAAAATAAGAGCGCGGAATATTAATAAAAGTAATCCAAATGTTTCTGAATTTAACTCCCTGCTAGCCAAAGTTATATCGATAAAATTTTTATTCAAATCGAAATGTTCCAACTGCGAAGAAGACGATTCGGAATATCTACAGATGGATTGGAATGCTATTTTACAGAGTGATATTGAAGAACAAATAATACTTACCCAAGAGCTATCACAAAATCACGACATTCTTAAGAATGAGGAATGTTTTGAAAATAACATGAATACGAACAATATAGTTAATCCACCAGATGAAGACGCAATATCAGTCAAGGTACCGCAGGTCAACGACCTAGCTACAAGATACTTTGCCGGATATTGCATCTTTAAAACAATAAAAAAAATTAACAAAATCTGTGAAAATTGTGCTGAAGAAATGTAAAAGGACAAACAGAATTTCGATCTTACGGAAGTATTGATAAAATTAAAAGAGTATGAAAATTCAAAAGAAAATACGGTTCTCTTATGGCCTTCAGAAAAAGGTTTTCAAGTATGCCGTCTTCATGTACAAATATTTTCTGAATACTTTCGAGAACTACCTTTTGCATCTAACTTAAATGAAAATATAATCAAAAAATTTATACTCGTAATGGCAACAAATATACATTTTCCGAATTGGTTCAATGTATGTTATGATTAATGTGATTTAACTGCAATTTAATACTAACCTAATTTAAGTTAATGATTATTTTGTTAAGTTAGTTATTTTTTTTATAATAATTTCGAAGAATAATTTCACCTTCACTTAAGTAGGCCAAGACCAGTGATCAGTTATTATAAGTGCATAAATATGAAATGCAGTATGCAAAACTCATATTCATACCCATTTTCAGAGCAAATTTGTGTCCACAGAGTTTGCAGATTTTATATTTATTTAATCAAGTGCTGAAAATAAAGTACATGCATTCAGACAAAATAACAAGCACACAACATAAGCCCAACCATTTGCACATATACATACACTTCGTCTCATTTGATTACGACTGCCTGTTCGTAATCAAATGAGACGAAGTGTTTTAATTTTACGATATTTTTCAAACCCTTTGCTAATCTGGGAAAAAACAATTGCACAAGGGATAAAGGATATATTATGTTTATATTGTAAAATAAATGGGATTAAGTTGATAAATGCAACTTTTATGACGCTTTTTCCAAAAAGGTCATAAAATTTACCTGTTTTTTTTGTCTCACTTGATTACGAACAGTAGCTAAATCTACCTTTTAGAAGCTTAAAAGGTAAAAAAACAATACAAAATTTGTTTGTATAAATAAATGTTGGTTTTATTCAAAGAGTAGCAATAGTTTTTAGTAATGGGTACTACCTCCTGATCGCAGAATCACTTCAAGTAGCCTGCTGTGTAGAGATTCATAGAGTGCTGTCAAATAATCCAGCGAAATTTCGGACCAGGCTCGTTTTATGGCTTGAATAATCTTTTCCGTTTCATTATATTGCCTTCCTCCTTCGTAGACTTTTCTTGAAAGCCAACCCCACACGTTTACCATGATGTTCAGGTCGGGTGAATATGGCGGCCATGCAAGTAGGTTTACATTTTGGTTCAATTGTGGTTTCCTCTTCATTTTTTCATAGGGAATATAGCTGGCCTTCTGTATCACGCGATGAACAGTCGATCTGCTAGCTGTAACTCCAGTTTCTGCCTTAATTTTACTTACGGAGAGCCTTGAATTTGAACCAACTCTCAGTATGGCCCGCCTTTCCTGACAAGTTGTTTCTTTGCGGTTTTTCCATACTTCTCCGGGTCCTTAATAAAGCTGTGTACAACAGTGGCGCCACTTCCAATCTTGCTGGCTATGAAACGGATGGATTTTCCTTGTTCCCGGTAAACTCGAATTTGGAATATTTCCTCCTTGGTTAATGTCTTTCCTTTACCCATAGTTGCGGATTGTATGAAGTTATTTCTTGAACTAAGCTCCCCAATACTCTAATTATCCTTTTATTTGATTTATAATATGAAAACAGGTAGATTTAGCTACTGTTCGTAATCAAGTGAGACAAAAAAACCGGTAAATTTTCTGACCTTTTTGGAAAAAGCGTCATAAAATCCCATTTTAATCCCAACTTAATCCCATTTTTTTTTTCAATATAAATATAATATATCCTTCATTCCTTGTGTAATTGGATTTTCCCAGATTAGCGAAGGGTTTGAAAAATATTGTAAAATTAAAACAAAAAACTGCCTGTTCGTAATCAAGTGAGACGGAGTGTATATATGTATACGATCTATACAGATACTCCATATCCATCCTACCAATTTTTTTGTAGTGAATTTTGTTTTCATATATCACTACTTCCCATATGAATGAGACATTTGGGCAGTTTAATATCTGTGATGATAGCATTGTAATATGCGAGCTACGGCTCGAGTAGATAAAAAGCTATTCTGTGAGATTAATTCTTTATTTTCTGGTCTATAGAACAATTCAAGTTCACATTATACTCTTCTTCGCAAATTCCTTCCTTACAAGGTCTCTTTCTTCTCAAATCACTTTATCTCCTTTCAATTACTTAATTCACAAATCCAAACTAATTACTTCTTCTTGTTAACTCTCAATTTTCAATTTATCACAAAATTACAACTTCGGCTATTATCACTTTTCCTTGCCTCGATCGCCATCTGTCCTTATATAGTCGCATTTCTGATAGCCAGAAACTTCTAGCAAATTCTTCGACCACTGGAACAAGAAAACTCTGATGTAATAATTCCAAGATGACAGCTGCAGCCAATAATCTCTTGCGGTTATAATTCTCTTGCGGTTATAATTCTCCCTTAATTAGGTGACGTCGTCTTAGACATAATTCGTCTCTTACTGTGGACACGAACCTCGAATGAAAAGACACTTCGGAATGTGTTGCATCTTTTTGGGCGTAGTTATTATGCTACATTATGTAACACTGCCCCCCTCTTAGACTAGAGTTAGAAAAAATGCGTCCTCACTTCGGCCATTGTATCGACTCAGTCGGTCCAGATGAACCACTTTCATTTTGGCCCTTGGTCCTCGCTGGATGCGGTAGATAACATCGTTGATGCGTTTTACTATTCTGTAGGGATCCTCCCAGTTCTGCTGTAATTTAGGTGATTTCCCATTTTGGCGATGGGGATTATACCGCCACACTAGATCTCCTTCCTGGAACCTTGACGTTGTTGCCTCGGCATCATACCTGGTCTTCATGCGGTCGCTCGTTATCTTAATCTGGCTTCTGGTCCTTTGGTGTATGTCCTTCCCTAAGGTCCGCCACGTATTCTTTTTCATTTCTGGGCTCATTGGTAGGAGATCCAAATTTCACCTCACTGGGTAACCGAGCTATTCCACCAAACAAGATTTCGAACGGCGTATGTCGCACGGCACTTCTATAGGCCATCAAAAACAAGGGAATCTGCCGGTCCCAATCCCGTTGGTAGTCAAATACGACCTTCGAGAGATGTTCGTTCAAAGTCCTATTGAAACGCTCCACCATACCGTTCGACTGTGGGTGAAGCGGGGTTGTCCTTGTCCTTTTGATTCCGAGTAGTTGACACATCTCTTGGAAGATTCTTGACTCGAAGTTCCGCCCTTGGTCAGAATGCAATTCCAAGGGCACACCGAATCTGCTCACCCAATTGTAGACGATCTGCTCCGCCATGGTTCTAGCTTCCTGGTTAGGGATCGGAAACGCTTGCGGCCACTTACTGAAGTAGTCCATTACTACGAGTATATACCGATTACCATTGTCGGTTTCCGGAAAGGGCCCTGCGATGTCAATGGCGATTCGTTCGAAAGGTGCTCCCACGTTGTATTGGTGCATCTTACCTCGACCCTTGCTAGCTGCACACACGTCGCATTTTCTGCACCAGTCTTCGATATCTTCCTTCGCTTTTAACCAATAAAAACGTTCCCGTACCTTTTCTAGCGTCTTATTCACTCCCAAGTGGCCTCCGGACGCCCCGCCATGCATTTCTTGTAACACCTCCTTGACCCTCGTCCGCGGCACGACAAGATGCATTACAAATGACTTTCCGTCGGAGGATTCCCATTTTCTTCTCCGAACACCTTCTTGGACATGGAGGGAGTCCCACTGCGCAAAACATGCCTTTAAGGTCGGGCTTCTGTGAGAGATGTTCTGATGATCCGGTTTCTCCGTGTTCTCCTTCCAGGCCAGAATCGGCTCGATATCCGGGTCTTCCTTCTGAGCGTTCCGGATCTCATCTACGCTCCAGCCGGCGATAGGTTCGGCTCTCAGTCTTTGGATGGAAACCAGCTCCCGTTCTTCCTGACGCGCACAATGTCTACAATCCGTTCTGCATGGTCGCCGGGACAGTGCATCCGCATTAGAGTGGAGTTTTTCTTTAGGATGCTGTATTTCATAGTCGTATATTTGCAGCCTTTCGATCCATCTTGCGACCCGACCCTCAGGATTCTTGAACTGTAATAGCCATTTTAAGGCTGCATGGTCTGTGCGGAAAACGAATTTCCTCCCATAGAGGTATTTGTGAAAATGCTTCGTAGCCAAGATCAAAGCTAGAAGTTTCCACCTTGTCACGCAGTAGTTCCTTTCTGGCTTAGAGAGCACTTTGCTGAAGTACGCAACCACCTTCCGATATTACTAGCATCTGCATCCACAATGAACGTTTCCCCGGGAGTGAGGTAAGCTAGTATCGGGGCATCGCATAGCCGTTGTTTAAGTGCCTTGAAGCTCTTCTCGCACTCAATTGACCATTTGAATTGTTTTCCTTTCTCCGTCAACTGGTGCAGGCTCTTTGCGATCCCGGCAAAATCCTTCACGAACCGTCTGTAGTAGGTGGCTAGGCCGCTCCTTAGTTGGTGTTTATCTTTGGAGACTGGCCAGGTTTTCACCGCTTCGACCTTCTCTGGATCGGTTCTCACTCCTTTTGCTGAAATTATGTGCCCCAAGTGCTTGATTTCTGCTTTAAACAGGGCAGACTTTTTGGGGTTGAGCTTCAGGTGGGCACTTCGAAGCCTTTGAAACACATCCCTTAGATTGTCTCGGTGTTGCGCTAACATTTTTCCTACGACGATGACATCATCCAAGTACACCAAACACGTTTTCCATGTTAACCCTTGCAGGATACATTCCATCAATCGCTCGAAAGTCGCCGGAGCATTGCACAGCCCGAATGGCATTACCGTGAATTGCCATAGCCCATTTCCTGCGGTGAAGGCGGTTTTCTTCCGGTCTTCTGGATGGATCTGTACCTGCCAGTAGCCACTCTTCAAGTCGAGGGTGGAAAACCATTGGGCTCCTGATAGTGTGTCCAGCGTGTCGTCAATCCGTGGCAGAGGATAGCTGTCATTCTTGGTGACGTAATTGAGCTGCCGATAGTCCATGCAGAACCGAGTGTTGCCATCTTTCTTCTTAACCAGTAAAACCGGTGATGCCCACGTGCTTTGGAACTTTCAATTAGACCTTCTTTCTCCATTGCCAACACCATCTCTGCAACTTCTGTCTGCTTTGCCAATGGAAGGCGCCTAGCAGGCTGACGAATTGGTCTGGTATCACCAGTGTCTATTCGATGTTGTACCAGGTGTGTTCGAGCGTGTTCTCCGTCCTGTGAGGCAAATACATCAGCGTACTCATTGATAAGATTCTCTGCCCTAGTTCGCTGCTCCTGATTCAGCTCACTGGACTGGAGAATCGTCTCTCTCGTTTCCGCTGTCCAAGGTGATGGGAGAGGTTTTGGAGTATCACGTTCAGATATTGTTGCGACGGCGGTAATCGGCGTGCATTTTCCAGTAACCTCCCCTCGCCTTAGTTTGACAGTGTGCGGTCTTGCGTTCAAAACTCTCACTGAAACCATGGTGTTCTTTGGTTCGACTAACGTCTTTCCCACGATGTAGTCTTGAGAATGCTTCTCTGGATCTGGTTCTACTATGTAGGATCGGTGGCTCCCAAGATCACCTTCTAGCTTCGTCCAAATGATTGTCTCTGAAGACTGCGGCAAAACTTCGTCTTTGCTGATGACTGTCCTGAGAGTTACGGCATTCTCGTTTCCGTGCACCATCGGAATCTCCACATTTCGATACCTCAGTACTTGCATCCCGATGTCCAAGATTACTTCATTTGCTTTCATGAAGTCTATTCCAATGATGCACTCGTCGCATATATCTGCCACCAGAAACGCCTGGGAGAACGTCAGTCCCGCCAGAGTAATCGTAAGACGAACTTCTCCAAACACCTTCGCCATTTCCCCTGTCACAGTCTTCAGGCAGTAGCTGTTGGTGTTGTGCAGCCATAAGCTTCTGACGATATCTCTTCTTACAATGGAGGCGGTGGCACCTGTGTCGATGGTGGCTACGCACTTCTTCTTGTTGATTAGTGCCTCCACTGTCAGGCTCTTGTTACCCCGTTTAGTTTTCGAAACTTGAATGGTGATCCTGGGGGCCTCGATTCCAGTAACCAACTTCTGCCCCGCGAAGTTGGTCCTTACGCATTTCCCGACTGCTGGTTTTGGGAAGTCTGACCGACAGGATGGATGTTATCACCGCCGGATGCTCCCTCTCTGCTTCTCCTACTTCCGCAATGTGGACAATTTCCTCGTCTAGGTGAACTTCTGCACTGCCGTTGTAGGTGTCCAGTTTGGTTGCAATTCCAGCAACGGATTTGACTTCCGCGAGCTTTGTCTTCATCCATGACAGCTGTTCTCTGGCATGAGCATTCCACGACGGACATTTCCCTGACACGGTGTATTCCCTGGTATGCTTGGTCCGCAGCCTTCATTGACAAAGCGAATGCCAATGCCTCGGGGAGTGTTCGCTTTTCAGCCATCCTTACAGCCATTTGCAGTTGTCCGTCCTCTATGGCCTGAATAAAAGCTTCCACCACCAATTCGTTGATAAGCTCCCCACCGGCTTTAGGGTATGAAAGATGGGCTAGTCGCTCTATATCCGCTTGCAACTGTTGGAGCGTTTCCCCCCTTTTCAGGACTCGACTACGCAGCTGAACCCTGTACCCCTGCTGCATGTGTTCATCCCCAAACCGCATCTCGATAGCCTGAACCAGGGAGTCGTAGTTCTGCTGTTTATCTTCCGGGATGGTCTGCAAGAGCTCCGCAGCTGGACCCCTCAGTGCAAGCGTGAGTGCAATAGACTTCTCTTCATCGTCCCAGCTATTGGTCATTGCTGCCGCTTCGAATTGCCTCTTATAAATGGGCCATGATGTTTGACCATCGAAGATAGGATACTGCATCTCCTTTCTTCTCAGACCGTCAGTGGAATATTCCCGTGCTTTCTGTCTCTTCACGTCGCTGAGTTCCTTAGCAAGATTTTCGACTTGCTTTCCTACTATCTCGAATTGCGTATCCACTTTTTCAAACTGAGTTTCTATCTCCCCGAACTGAGTTTCATGTTTCTCAAAGTTTTCATCGAATCTAGTTTCGACTTTTTCGAGTTGCGTCTCGACCTTCTCGATTTTCTCTTCGATCGCTTCGAATTTGGATTCCAAGTTCTTGTTTTGCTCATCAAGTTTGCTTTCCAGAGCATCTAGAGAATTCTTTTGTTCGTCCATTGCTTTCTTTTGTTCCTTCATCTTAAGTTCTAGAGAATTCTTTTGTTCGTCCAGCTTAAGTTCTAGAGAATTCTTTTGTTTGTCCATTGCTTTCTTTTGTTCGTCCATTGCTTTCTTTTGTTCGTCCATTGCTTTCTTTTGTTCGTCCAGCTTAAGTTCTAGAGAATTCTTTTGGTCGTCTATTGCTTTCTTTTGGACATCGGGCTTAAGTTCCAGAGACTTATTTTGGTCTTCTTTTGCTTTCTTTTGTTCGCCCATGACTGACTTAAGTTGCAGGAGCAGACTTGTTACACCCGGGTCGGCTACTGTACTTGCTGGTTCCTCTTCCACGTCAAACTCTACGTCATGTGTTTTTTCTCCTTCCTGCTTTATTGCTTCTTCCAGACGAATCAGTAGGGCATCTTTTCCCCCAGTTGTGTCGAGATTCCGCTTACTGAGTTCTGCCTTTAGTTGAATTATACTTAGTTTTCCCAATTTGTGACCCATTTTGCGCAACTAATCAACTCAACACAGAAATGTTTTTTTTTTTTATTATGCAATTTCACACTACTGAAATAGTTGTTCACAGAATAGGTTTTATCCCACTTCTGACACCAATGTAATATGCGAGCTACGGCTCGAGTAGGTAACAAGCTATTCTGAGAGATTAATTCTTTATTTTCTTGTCTATAGAACAATTCAAGTTCACACTATACTATTCTTCGCAAATTCCTTTCTTACAAGGTCTCTTTCTTCTCAAATCACTTTATCTCCTTTCAATTACTTAATTCACAAATCCAAACTAATTACTTCTTCTTGTTAACTCTCAACTTTCAATTTATCACAAAATTACAACTTCGGCCTCGATCGCCATCTGTCTTTATATCGCATTTCTGATAGCCAGAAACTTCTAGCAAATTCTTCGACCACTGGAACAAGAAAATTCTGATGTAATAATTCCAAGATGACAGCTGCAGCCAATAATCGTCTTAGACATAATTCGTCTCTTACTGTGGACACGAACCTCGAATGAAAAGACACTTCGGAATGTGCTGCATCTTTTTGCGCGTAGTTATTATGCTACATTATGTTACAGTATTAATTTAAATTGTAATTGCACAGGTGATTAATTTGTAGAATCAGCGTCTGCTGAGTTTCCGGCGTAATCTAAATTCTTAAGAATCATCTCTGCAAATGATACGCAAGTGATTTGTAGAAATAAAAATTGTATTTTACTCAGTTGATTAAAGTTGTTCGAAAACAAAAGTTGTTTTTTTTTACCTCAAGCGGAGGGATTGAATGTAACGCGCGAATTATAGATTCTTAATTTTCCACCTTTATTTTTATACACTGTCTTTATTTTATTTAAAGATTTAATTACAACTTTTTATAACTAATTTACATTAGAAAACAATACTATGCACGCAACTTCACGATCGAAAAATGAGAGAGCTCTTTATTGAAAAATGCAGCCCTCGATGCCGATTGATCTCCCAACTTCTGTTTGCCAAACGATTGCAGAGAGCAGCATAGCAACAACTGCAAGATAACCAACTGGCTCTGCGTAAGGTTATAATGATGATAAGGTTGATCAAGATGATGATAGCGACGATGCGTACGACTATGTTGCTAGGTAACTTTGCAGAGAGCCGCGTAACAACAACTGCATGATGACCAACTGACTCACTATGTTGCTAGGTAACTCCTCCATCCCAAGAATGAACTGAATGAGCGTGTGATTGAAGTTCATATGTATCCTTAGATCGTGGTATATGATATGCTGATGAATCATGTATCCAAATTTTCCAAATCCCTTATCAGGTGGGTGAAGATGGCTTGACCATTGTTTGATATATGTATGTATTGATCGGTATTTTGTTTGATAGGGGGAAGGGGAGGGTGGTAAGATGGGGTTAAAGTTAGGATTACTCAAAACAAGGTCTAAAAATCTATTAAGTGTGCAGAGCTGCTCACCACGGAGGTTTAGTGTTGATCAATCACCCATCAACTTGGCCACAGAATATGTATATCTCAAGATGATTCCACTTTAAACCAAATCAATTTAGGTCCTACTTAATCAAAATCTTAGCTTAACATGTACATTGATACCTATGTAGACCGGAACGAAACAAAGAGCAATGATATTATTCTTCATTATGCCCAATAGGTTGTTAGTTACTTATTTTTCTCTTTATTTTCTGTTTATGTACTTTTCTTTTATTAGTATCAACCGTTATTTTATAGTTTTTAATAACTCTATGCTCATTGAATTTAGGTGCCAACTTGTTTCGTCTGTCGTCCTGTTCATATATTGTCTCATTTGGAGTAAAATCTGGTGGGTCCGAGCAAGTTTTATTTCGTTTGTTTATAATATTATGTTTGTGATGTAAACTACGATCGTGGGCTAATTTAGCTAAAGTTTTGTAGTCATTAATATGCTGCTCTAAATACTCGTGTTCGGTTTTGTAGTTCTCTTTGAGGGATAATGGATTTTCGACTTGCTTTCCTACTATCTCGAATTGCGTATCCACTTTTTCAAACTGAGTTTCTATCTCCCCGAACTGAGTTTCATGTTTCTCAAAGTTTTCATCGAATCTAGTTTCGACTTTTCGAGTTGCGTCTCGACCTTCTCGATTTTCTCTTCGATCGCTTCGAATTTGGATTCCAAGTTCTTGTTTTGCTCATCAAGTTTGCTTTCCAGAGCATCTAGAGAATTCTTTTGTTCGTCCATTGCTTTCTTTTGTTCCTTCATCTAAAGTTCTAGAGAATTCTTTTGTTCGTCCAGCTTAAGTTCTAGAGAATTCTTTTGTTTGTCCATTGCTTTCTTTTGTTCGTCCATTGCTTTCTTTTGTTCGTCCATTGCTTTCTTTTGTTCGTCCAGCTTAAGTTCTAGAGAATTCTTTTGGTCGTCTATTGCTTTCTTTTGGACATCGGGCTTAAGTTCCAGAGACTTATTTTGGTCTTCTTTTGCTTTCTTTTGTTCGCCCATGACTGACTTAAGTTGCAGGAGCAGACTTGTTACACCCGGGTCGGCTACTGTACTTGCTGGTTCCTCTTCCACGTCAAACTCTACGTCATGTGTTTTTTCTCCTTCCTGCTTTATTGCTTCTTCCAGACGAATCAGTAGGGCATCTTTTCCCCCAGTTGTGTCGAGATTCCGCTTACTGAGTTCTGCCTTTAGTTGAATTATACTTAGTTTTCCCAATTTGTGACCCATTTTGCGCAACTAATCAACTCAACACAGAAATGTTTTTTTTTTTTATTATGCAATTTCACACTACTGAAATAGTTGTTCACAGAATAGGTTTTATCCCACTTCTGACACCAATGTAATATGCGAGCTACGGCTCGAGTAGGTAACAAGCTATTCTGAGAGATTAATTCTTTATTTTCTTGTCTATAGAACAATTCAAGTTCACACTATACTATTCTTCGCAAATTCCTTTCTTACAAGGTCTCTTTCTTCTCAAATCACTTTATCTCCTTTCAATTACTTAATTCACAAATCCAAACTAATTACTTCTTCTTGTTAACTCTCAACTTTCAATTTATCACAAAATTACAACTTCGGCCTCGATCGCCATCTGTCTTTATATCGCATTTCTGATAGCCAGAAACTTCTAGCAAATTCTTCGACCACTGGAACAAGAAAATTCTGATGTAATAATTCCAAGATGACAGCTGCAGCCAATAATCGTCTTAGACATAATTCGTCTCTTACTGTGGACACGAACCTCGAATGAAAAGACACTTCGGAATGTGCTGCATCTTTTTGCGCGTAGTTATTATGCTACATTATGTTACAGTATTAATTTAAATTGTAATTGCACAGGTGATTAATTTGTAGAATCAGCGTCTGCTGAGTTTCCGGCGTAATCTAAATTCTTAAGAATCATCTCTGCAAATGATACGCAAGTGATTTGTAGAAATAAAAATTGTATTTTACTCAGTTGATTAAAGTTGTTCGAAAACAAAAGTTGTTTTTTTTTACCTCAAGCGGAGGGATTGAATGTAACGCGCGAATTATAGATTCTTAATTTTCCACCTTTATTTTTATACACTGTCTTTATTTTATTTAAAGATTTAATTACAACTTTTTATAACTAATTTACATTAGAAAACAATACTATGCACGCAACTTCACGATCGAAAAATGAGAGAGCTCTTTATTGAAAAATGCAGCCCTCGATGCCGATTGATCTCCCAACTTCTGTTTGCCAAACGATTGCAGAGAGCAGCATAGCAACAACTGCAAGATAACCAACTGGCTCTGCGTAAGGTTATAATGATGATAAGGTTGATCAAGATGATGATAGCGACGATGCGTACGACTATGTTGCTAGGTAACTTTGCAGAGAGCCGCGTAACAACAACTGCATGATGACCAACTGACTCACTATGTTGCTAGGTAACTCCTCCATCCCAAGAATGAACTGAATGAGCGTGTGATTGAAGTTCATATGTATCCTTAGATCGTGGTATATGATATGCTGATGAATCATGTATCCAAATTTTCCAAATCCCTTATCAGGTGGGTGAAGATGGCTTGACCATTGTTTGATATATGTATGTATTGATCGGTATTTTGTTTGATAGGGGGAAGGGGAGGGTGGTAAGATGGGGTTAAAGTTAGGATTACTCAAAACAAGGTCTAAAAATCTATTAAGTGTGCAGAGCTGCTCACCACGGAGGTTTAGTGTTGATCAATCACCCATCAACTTGGCCACAGAATATGTATATCTCAAGATGATTCCACTTTAAACCAAATCAATTTAGGTCCTACTTAATCAAAATCTTAGCTTAACATGTACATTGATACCTATGTAGACCGGAACGAAACAAAGAGCAATGATATTATTCTTCATTATGCCCAATAGGTTGTTAGTTACTTATTTTTCTCTTTATTTTCTGTTTATGTACTTTTCTTTTATTAGTATCAACCGTTATTTTATAGTTTTTAATAACTCTATGCTCATTGAATTTAGGTGCCAACTTGTTTCGTCTGTCGTCCTGTTCATATATTGTCTCATTTGGAGTAAAATCTGGTGGGTCCGAGCAAGTTTTATTTCGTTTGTTTATAATATTATGTTTGTGATGTAAACTACGATCGTGGGCTAATTTAGCTAAAGTTTTGTAGTCATTAATATGCTGCTCTAAATACTCGTGTTCGGTTTTGTAGTTCTCTTTGAGGGATAATGGATTTCCTTTATCTATGTGACCAGTAAGCAGTTCGAATGGAGTTAATTTAGTGGTTGAATGAATGCTATTGTTATAAGTTATAACAGCTTCATCAACGATTTCGGCAATAGGTTTACTTTTATTTTGGGATTTTATAATTCTAACTAGTTCGGTCAATGTTGAGTGCAACCTTTCAACTGTTGATTTGCCATTTGAAGTGTTCGCGTATATGGTATGAAATTGTATATTATAAGCATCTAAGAAATTCCTAAAAATTGTGGACACAAACTCGCTACCATTATCGGATACTACCAATTTAGGTATTCTATGGTGGGAGAAGTAGTGCTTTAAGGACTTGATAAGATTTATACTATTTCTTGACGATAGGAGGTATACGCTTGCAAATTTACTAAATTTATCCACAATAGTGAAAAAATGTTCTTTTTGTACCGAATATATGTCAACATAAAGTATCTCTAAGGGCCTAGAAGGTGTTTCTGTAATTTCAAATTTTAAGCGTTATCGCTTTCGATCATATTTATACTTGAGACAAATGTCGCAGCTATTTATGATTCGGGCTATGGTGTTCTTCATATTAGGAAAATAATATGTTCTTCTTAAGTGCTCTAAACTTTCGTCGATACCTCTATGATTGGATCTTGTATGGTATTCACGCACAAGCTTTTCTTGGTCGTCGATTTCAGTTACATCGTCTAGTAAATTACTACATCTTATTAACTTTAATCTATTACTATTACTAAAATATTTAGAATAAACTAATTGTACTGTTTTAAATGTGTCGTCATCTGTTAGTATTGCGCTGACTCGTTTAGAGTTTAAATAATCCCTAAAAATACGTATAATAACAGATTCTTGGTTAATTTGTTCGTGTTCAATGATGTATCTTTTCTTTCTTTTAAATAATATCTTAAGTTTGGGATTGATGTTTTTTTTGTTTTTGTTCATATTAAGGATAATTTGGTTTGAGAATTCGTTCAAAGGAAGTTCGGATATAGGAATCCCATCGTCCAAATTTTCAGGGGCGGAATGAATGGTTGACCAATCATCCAGCTCATCTAAATTGTTTTGCATTGACATCAAATCTAAGTTTTCCACTTCATTTGTAGGTTCATTGACCTCATTTGCATTTACTTCTACCCTGGATAATGCATCGGCATTTAGATTTTGCTTTCCTTTCCTATATGTGACATAATAGTCAAACTCTTCAAGTTGAAGCCTCCAGCGGATTAGCTTGGAATTGGGCTCTTTTAAAGAGAAAAGCCATGTTAAGGGCTTATGATCCGTTATTATTTGGAACCTGCTACCAAAAAGATACGGGCGGAAGTATTTAACAGCCCAAACTACAGCCAACAGTTCTTTTTCAATGGTACTGTAGTTCTCTTCGCTCTTGGATAAAGTACGACTTGCGAAACAAATCGGCTTATCCGAACCTATAGGACCCTGGGATAAAACTGCTCCTAATGCAACATTACTCGCGTCAGTAGTAACATTGAAAGGCTTAGTAAAATCCTGATACTGTAATATTGGGTCATTACATAGTAGAGTTTTGCATGTCTCCAAACACTTTATATATCTTGCGTCTATATTAATACCAATATTTTTACGAAGGCATTCAGTCATGGGTTTTGTTAAGTTAGAAAAATCCTGAATAAATTTTCGATAATATCCGAGCAGGCCAAGAAATGACTTAATTTGTTTAACTGTCCTTGGGATTGGGAAATTCTTAATAGCACTAATTTTGTCGGGATTTGGTTTTACCCCATCAGCCGTCGCAGATTTTTCTAACTGAACTTTTAGATTTGCATCTCTTAACCTTTCGAAAACAGCGTTTAGGCTCTCAATGTGTTCTTGGAGCGATGTTGAGTAGATGATTATATCATCCATATATACAAGGCACGTTTTGCCTTGAAGGTCTTTTAAGACGTTGTCCATGACTCTTTGAACGGTAGATGGCGCATTCTTTAGGCCAAATGGCATGCGGACGAATTCGTAATGGCAATTATCGACTGAAAAGGCTGTCTTTGGAATATCTTTGTCCTTAATTTCAATCTGATGGAAACCGGATGCGAGGTCTAGGGTTGAAAAGTAGATGCATCTACCTAATTTATCCAATATTTCGTTTATGTTAGGCAGTGGATATCTATCTTCAATTGTTTTATCGTTAAGTTTGCGGTAGTCAATCACTAACCGCCACTTCTCTTTCCCTTTAATATCGCTTTTCTTGGGAACTATCCATATAGGAAATGACCAAGGCGAAAATCTAGGACGAATAATGCCCTGGTCGAGCATTTCTGATATCTGCCTTTGGACTTCCTTTTTATGAATATAGGGATAACGATAAGACTTTGAATGTATTGGAATGTCATCCTTAGTTTTTATTTCGTGTTTTATTCGGTTGGAGAACGTTAACTTGTGGCCTTTTTTGAAAAATGCCGCCCTCGATGCCGATTGATCTCCCAACTTCTGTTTGCCAAACGGTTGCAGAGAGCAGCATAGCAACAACTGCAAGATAACCAACTGGCTCTGCGTAAGGTTATAATGATGATAAGGTTGATCAAGATGATGAAGGCGACTATGCGTACGACTATGTTGCTAGGTAACTTTGCAGAGAGCCGCGTAACAACAACTGCATGATGACCAACTGACTCACTATGTTGCTAGGTAACTCGCGCGTCAAATTACATTCAGTGTGGTGCAGTGGAAAAATGTATAATTAAAAAAAGCGGTGCTATAAAGTGCAGCGGAAAAAAATAATTTAGTGGCGGTTTTTCCCATATTTCACCCCCTCTCACCAGCTGTTGCGCTTCTTTGATATCGCAATTAGAGCACCTGCTATGTATGTACATACTTCCAATTGCGATGATTGAGAGAGTGTAACATTTGATGCATAGCGGACTGTGAATGTTTATCCGAATAGCGGACCTTAGCTGACTGTCGTTCGTGCAAAGCACCTGCGACATAAACCAGTTGTGTGTTGCTGGGGCCACGACTTGTTGCTTACACGCTGAATTGTACATCTGTAAACATTGTTGGTTGTTCAGCCTGATTCACTGATGAGCGTCTTCTGGTCAGTGATCGAGGTGCTGGTTCGAGCTGCTGCTTTAATTGGATGGTTACTGTTGACTTCGACTGTAGTCTTTTGATTACTATGAAGACCACTGCTGTAATTAGTAGAAACACTACGCCCCCGGTTAATGAATTTTTGTGAATTTTGTAATTGCTAATCTGCTTTAGTAGTATCTCTTGGTTCCTTTGGAGACTAATATCGTGCTGAACCTTCACGATTTAATTAGAAATGTCTGATGCCAAAACAGGATCTTTTTCTTTTTATAGTTGAAGTGGATTAGTTGCACCGAAATGTTTTGAATGAGAAGATACGATGAATTTAGTCTTATTGTTATGACCGTCCTTAAAAAGGCGAATCTTCCTCCCTGTCCAATTACCTAATTAATAATTAGGACATGTCTGATCTGGCTTCAATTTATGAGGCATTCTTCACCCTAAGCTGGAATATAACACCAATATCTGGTCTGGTGCACCCAAGAAATAGAGAGCCTGGTAGATCATTATACAAATTAATTTATTTCATAACGATGATTCAAAAAAAAAATAATTTTTTATTCACAATACAAACTGGCAGCGATTCTGCCAACTGACACAAAATACAATTAACAGTACAATCTTAAGTACTAATCCATCGGCGCGTTGTTGATGATCAGGCAGCAACAGCATGATGTCTCAGGTGTCCCCCACATTCTTTCTGGATGCAATTCGGTGCCCCAGACATGATGTCAGCAAATTCTTTCACGTAGACTGAACACTTGTCATGATTACCGGACGAATCGTGGGAGCGATTCTGGGAACTGTTTGCACTGCATGATCTCAATGTTTGTTCCGTTAACGCCTCCGCCCTTAAATGCGAACGTCCTCGTTCGACGTCATGGATTTTAGGTAATTTTGGATATCCTCGATCCCCAAAGTCGTGGTGAATGATCTTCTTGGAGCGAGAACGGGTGCTTGACCTGCGGGTTCTTGGCTTGCAGGAACGCCCTCTGGGTTTGCTGGAACAGGTTCTTGATTTGCTTTCGAACCACTCTCGTGTCTTAGGTTGCATCCTAATCGTTTAAAGATGACGATCAGGAAAACTATCAATGTTACCAAGATGATATTGATGGATATATTGACCTTGTTTCTAGTTTCGAGCAGGCTGATCTCTTTAGTGCCATTGACGTGGAGTTGTTTCATCATTTCTAGGGATAGTACTTCTTCGGTTCTGCCTTGCTTCGATGTTGGTTGTAATATCGCCGGTAAGGGTTGATGTATGGTAATCTCATTTGCTACAATTAGTCTTCCGTCGATGTTGATCGTGGTGTTGAAATGTCGAATAATGAAGGTACCTTTTAGCATGATAACATCGTTATTTATACCAATAGGTCCGTTGAATTGATTTAGTAATAAAATGCCGGGGGAGATTTCTTCAACTGCTGATTGTTGATGAGGGTACAGTTTGCTGCTTGGCTTCTTAGGAGATTGGGGATACACGTTGTGTTGCTTATATCTAAAATACTCTTAATATGACATATAGACAATTTATTGTATGATTTACATTCGTTAATGACTCCATATATTTGGTCCTTACATTCTAGAATGGAGTTAAATGGTATTTTATTGATCTTACTATTAATTTTGACAGCTCTTATAATTGACAAATTACATGTTTCTAAATCAGTTGTAGGAAAACTTAAAATGTATATTATATTTTTATTATTAGAAGCAATTCTAACATCTGCGAATTCTAATGCTTCATCGATATTAATATAAGGAATACCTTTTTCTTTAAACATTTTTTCTGTTATTTTAACTTCTGAATTGGATAAGATGAATGAATTTACAATATTGGCTTTTGCCCAATGAATTGCGTATGCTACGTTTGTTACTTCTTCTTTTATTAATTCTAACTTAAACTTAATTTTCATAATAACTTCGTTATAATTCTTTTCATTTTCTTTAAATGTTTTTAATATACTGTTAGTTATATTCGAGATTTCATTTATTCTTTCTATAGTTAATCTATTAATGATTACCTGTTTATTGTTGTTCTTTAATATATTGTTAATTTTGTTTTTTAGGATTTCATGGTCGTGGTGATCGGGATTGCCCGCAATCCACTTCCAAGCGCTTCCGATAAAGTCTAAGGATCTCTTTGGTCTCTTCGACTTATCGTTTATTCTGAGTCTATTTAGTTGGTTTTTTATTTGCATAGTTTCATAGGATAGGATGGGAAAGAATGGATTATTGGTTTCTATGGTAGATTTAAGGGTCTGTTCTAGGTTTTCTATTACTTCTTGATAAGCCGTTATGTTGATGACGTGTATGATTTTAAATGATCCATTTTGTAGTTTCGCAGTTCCGTCATTAATCCTAATTAATTGTGAGTTGGAATAATCCAGAATTTGAGTTTAGGCGGTGCACAAAGGCAGCAGTAACCTGTTGAGGAATTCAATTTTTTATAAGACTTTTGTGAATAGTTTTTCCAGACTGTGTTATTATTGTGGTATTTCTATTTTCACCTACTATTTCCTTTCTGTATCTTGGGGAGAGTTTATTCCCTATTCTTTTATTAGTTCTTACATAGATGGTTTCCCCTACGGAATAATTTTTTGGTGGTAACTTTTTCTTATTGTGAAAGTCTAAATCAGCTTCTTGTTTCTTTCTAATTCTTTCAGTATTTTCTCTTCTTTCAAGTTCGAGCTGTTCGGGATTGTTAAGCCTATTTTTTCCAAAAAAATACGTCTAATGGTTTTCTTTCTGTTGTTGAGTGTATTGACCTATTGTATCCGTATATTGACATATCTAGTAATTCTGAAAATGAACTGTAGGTTTTCTCGGTATAGTTGCGTTAGTAGGTTCATCGATTCTTCACCGACGTCCATGCAAGGGATTTTATTTAATAAGAGTGACAAGTGGGAATGCACTGCTTGGTAAAATTCCTGCACAGTGTTTCCTTCTTGAGTAAGTGAGGTCATTTGAGACTCTAAAGTGCTTAGATCTCTTTTATCAGAGTAATGTATGATCAAGCATCTAGAAATGCAGCTCCAATTCAGGGGAATGTTATACGATTCTAAAGCTGTATCGGCACTTCCTGTAATTTTGTTGCGTATGCAACTCAAAATCCTGAAATATTTTGGTGTTCCCCTTATTGGCTCGTACAAAGCTAGGATCCGATCGACACTTTTTTTCCAGGAGCTGAACTGTCCTGGTTCACCGGAAAAATTCCCCAAGCATCTAACGACGTCGGGTATCCTATCTAGATCGGTTATTTTGTCCCGATATTCGGGGGAAATTGTCTATATTAGGGTTAAGTACCTTTTGTATAATATCTCGTCCTTGCCTCTGAAAGACACGGCGGACAATTGATGCGATTAGCGTTTCCAGTTGGGGCGTGGTGCCCACTTCCTGTGCTTCGGCCGTATTTGAAGAGCTTGACTGATAGGAGTTATGGCTGTCATTAAGATTACTACCAGTAATAGGATTTATAGGTTGAAGGGATGGAGTAGGATCTGTATTGGGTGAGGTGCCGGGTTGGTTTCCGTTGGTGGGATTAGAATTATCTGCTCCCGTTCCGGACCTGAGATGCATGTTTACCATGTTTCTTTTTTTTTCCTTTTTTGTTTGTTTTTGTATATGAATATGTTAGTTAAGGGATATGAGATTTTTGTATTAATTAAATTTATATATGTTTATGAAATCTATATTGATATTGACAAATTTCTTTGATTATTCTTATTTGCCTAAGTTTACGCAAATCAATTTTCTTTTTTACTTATTATTTAGAGCTTGTTTAACGTTAATATACTTTAATTATTTTATTTTTTTTCTTCTAACTCTTATTATTTTTCTTTCGTATTTACTTAAATTACTATGAAACTTACAAGGCTAATACTACTATCTGCATCGTTATAAAGGTGACTGATGAACCCTCGGGTGGTGAAGCGGCTAGTTTGAACAACTTCCATTTCCTCCGCTGGCGGCTACTCGGGGGCCTCTTTTCTTCACTCGCAAATATTTTTTTTTTTGGGTTATTTTCGACACTTTCACTACGCGTATATTAAGGAAGACCCTTCTCAATGGATGTTCTTAGGACCTTAGTGACGAAATTTTCCGTCTAACGATTTAACATTTCACTTGTCTATTTTTTCTGCAACCGGTATTATCAATGGTAATTATGTTCCGCGAACGCACGGGAGCTTCTTGAGGTCACTGGCGTAAACTTCGCGAGAGCGTGGGAAATGCTTTAGGTCACTGGCTCTTTAATTTGTTCGCGGTGGCACTCGAGCTACTTAAGGTCACTGGCACACACGATTTACCACTTCAAATACCGGTCCCTGCTCGGGCGCCAATTAATTTATTTTATAACGATGATTCAAAAAAAAAATTATTTTTTATTCGCAATACAAACTGGCAGCGATTCTGCCTACAATACAACTGACACAAATTACAATTTCTTCTATCTTAAGTACTAATCCATCGGCGCGTTGTTGATGATCAGGCAGCAACAGCATGATGTCTCAGGTGTCCCCCACATTCTTTCTGGATGCAATTCGGTGCCCCAGACATGATGTCAGCAAATTCTTTCACGTAGACTGAACACTTGTCATGATTACCGGACGAATCGTGGGAGCGATTCTGGGAACTGTTTGCACTGCATGATCTCAATGTTTGTTCCGTTAACGCCTCCGCCCTTAAATGCGAACGTCCTCGTTCGACGTCATGGATTTTAGGTAATTTTGGATATCCTCGATCCCCAAAGTCGTGGTGAATGATCTTCTTGGAGCGAGAACGGGTGCTTGACCTGCGGGTTCTTGGCTTGCAGGAACGCCCTCTGGGTTTGCTGGAACAGGTTCTTGATTTGCTTTCGAACCACTCTCGTGTCTTAGGTTGCATCCTAATCGTTTAAAGATGACGATCAGGAAAACTATCAATGTTACCAAGATGATATTGATGGATATATTGACCTTGTTTCTAGTTTCGAGCAGGCTGATCTCTTTAGTGCCATTGACGTGGAGTTGTTTCATCATTTCTAGGGATAGTACTTCTTCGGTTCTGCCTTGCTTCGATGTTGGTTGTAATATCGCCGGTAAGGGTTGATGTATGGTAATCTCATTTGCTACAATTAGTCTTCCGTCGATGTTGATCGTGGTGTTGAAATGTCGAATAATGAAGGTACCTTTTAGCATGATAACATCGTTATTTATACCAATAGGTCCGTTGAATTGATTTAGTAATAAAATGCCGGGGGAGATTTCTTCAACTGCTGATTGTTGATGAGGGTACAGTTTGCTGCTTGGCTTCTTAGGAGATTGGGGATACACGTTGTGTTGCTTATATCTAAAATACTCTTAATATGACATATAGACAATTTATTGTATGATTTACATTCGTTAATGACTCCATATATTTGGTCCTTACATTCTAGAATGGAGTTAAATGGTATTTTATTGATCTTACTATTAATTTTGACAGCTCTTATAATTGACAAATTACATGTTTCTAAATCAGTTGTAGGAAAACTTAAAATGTATATTATATTTTTATTATTAGAAGCAATTCTAACATCTGCGAATTCTAATGCTTCATCGATATTAATATAAGGAATACCTTTTTCTTTAAACATTTTTTCTGTTATTTTAACTTCTGAATTGGATAAGATGAATGAATTTACAATATTGGCTTTTGCCCAATGAATTGCGTATGCTACGTTTGTTACTTCTTCTTTTATTAATTCTAACTTAAACTTAATTTTCATAATAACTTCGTTATAATTCTTTTCATTTTCTTTAAATGTTTTTAATATACTGTTAGTTATATTCGAGATTTCATTTATTCTTTCTATAGTTAATCTATTAATGATTACCTGTTTATTGTTGTTCTTTAATATATTGTTAATTTTGTTTTTTAGGATTTCATGGTCGTGGTGATCGGGATTGCCCGCAATCCACTTCCAAGCGCTTCCGATAAAGTCTAAGGATCTCTTTGGTCTCTTCGACTTATCGTTTATTCTGAGTCTATTTAGTTGGTTTTTTATTTGCATAGTTTCATAGGATAGGATGGGAAAGAATGGATTATTGGTTTTTATGGTAGATTTAAGGGTCTGTTCTAGGTTTTCTATTACTTCTTGATAAGCCGTTATGTTGATGACGTGTATGATTTTAAATGATCCATTTTGTAGTTTCGCAGTTCCGTCATTAATCCTAATTAATTGTGAGTTGGAATAATCCAGAATTTGAGTTTAGGCGGTGCACAAAGGCAGCAGTAACCTGTTGAGGAATTCAATTTTTTATAAGACTTTTGTGAATAGTTTTTCCAGACTGTGTTATTATTGTGGTATTTCTATTTTCACCTACTATTTCCTTTCTGTATCTTGGGGAGAGTTTATTCCCTATTCTTTTATTAGTTCTTACATAGATGGTTTCCCCTACGGAATAATTTTTTGGTGGTAACTTTTTCTTATTGTGAAAGTCTAAATCAGCTTCTTGTTTCTTTCTAATTCTTTCAGTATTTTCTCTTCTTTCAAGTTCGAGCTGTTCGGGATTGTTAAGCCTATTTTTTCCAAAAAAATACGTCTAATGGTTTTCTTTCTGTTGTTGAGTGTATTGACCTATTGTATCCGTATATTGACATATCTAGTAATTCTGAAAATGAACTGTAGGTTTTCTCGGTATAGTTGCGTTAGTAGGTTCATCGATTCTTCACCGACGTCCATGCAAGGGATTTTATTTAATAAGAGTGACAAGTGGGAATGCACTGCTTGGTAAAATTCCTGCACAGTGTTTCCTTCTTGAGTAAGTGAGGTCATTTGAGACTCTAAAGTGCTTAGATCTCTTTTATCAGAGTAATGTATGATCAAGCATCTAGAAATGCAGCTCCAATTCAGGGGAATGTTATACGATTCTAAAGCTGTATCGGCACTTCCTGTAATTTTGTTGCGTATGCAACTCAAAATCCTGAAATATTTTGGTGTTCCCCTTATTGGCTCGTACAAAGCTAGGATCCGATTGACACTTTTTTTCCAGGAGCTGAACTGTCCTGGTTCACCGGAAAAATTCCCCAAGCATCTAACGACGTCGGGTATCCTATCTAGATCGGTTATTTTGTCCCGATATTCGGGGGAAATTGTCTATATTAGGGTTAAGTACCTTTTGTATAATATCTCGTCCTTGCCTCTGAAAGACACGGCGGACAATTGATGCGATTAGCGTTTCCAGTTGGGGCGTGGTGCCCACTTCCTGTGCTTCGGCCGTATTTGAAGAGCTTGACTGATAGGAGTTATGGCTGTCATTAAGATTACTACCAGTAATAGGATTTATAGGTTGAAGGGATGGAGTAGGATCTGTATTGGGTGAGGTGCCGGGTTGGTTTCCGTTGGTGGGATTAGAATTATCTGCTCCCGTTCCGGACCTGAGATGCATGTTTACCATGTTTCTTTTTTTTTCCTTTTTTGTTTGTTTTTGTATATGAATATGTTAGTTAAGGGATATGAGATTTTTGTATTAATTAAATTTATATATGTTTATGAAATCTATATTGATATTGACAAATTTCTTTGATTATTCTTATTTGCCTAAGTTTACGCAAATCAATTTTCTTTTTTACTTATTATTTAGAGCTTGTTTAACGTTAATATACTTTAATTATTTTATTTTTTTTCTTCTAACTCTTATTATTTTTCTTTCGTATTTACTTAAATTACTATGAAACTTACAAGGCTAATACTACTATCTGCATCGTTATAAAGGTGACTGATGAACCCTCGGGTGGTGAAGCGGCTAGTTTGAACAACTTCCATTTCCTCCGCTGGCGGCTACTCGGGGGCCTCTTTTCTTCACTCGCAAATTTTTTTTTTTTTTGGTTATTTTCGACACTTTCACTACGCGTATATTAAGGAAGACCCTTCTCAATGGATGTTCTTAGGACCTTAGTGACGAAATTTTCCGTCTAACGATTTAACATTTCACTTGTCTATTTTTTCTGCAACCGGTATTATCAATGGTAATTATGTTCCGCGAACGCACGGGAGCTTCTTGAGGTCACTGGCGTAAACTTCGCGAGAGCGTGGGAAATGCTTTAGGTCACTGGCTCTTTAATTTGTTCGCGGTGGCACTCGAGCTACTTAAGGTCACTGGCACACACGATTTACCACTTCAAATACCGGTCCCTGCTCGGGCGCCAATTAATTTATTTTATAACGATGATTCAAAAAAAAATTATTTTTTATTCGCAATACAAACTGGCAGCGATTCTGCCTACAATACAACTGACACAAATTACAATTTCTTCTATCTTAAGTACTAATCCATCGGCGCGTTGTTGATGATCAGGCAGCAACAGCATGATGTCTCAGGTGTCCCCCACATTCTTTCTGGATGCAATTCGGTGCCCCAGACATGATGTCAGCAAATTCTTTCACGTAGACTGAACACTTGTCATGATTACCGGACGAATCGTGGGAGCGATTCTGGGAACTGTTTGCACTGCATGATCTCAATGTTTGTTCCGTTAACGCCTCCGCCCTTAAATGCGAACGTCCTCGTTCGACGTCATGGATTTTAGGTAATTTTGGATATCCTCGATCCCCAAAGTCGTGGTGAATGATCTTCTTGGAGCGAGAACGGGTGCTTGACCTGCGGGTTCTTGGCTTGCAGGAACGCCCTCTGGGTTTGCTGGAACAGGTTCTTGATTTGCTTTCGAACCACTCTCGTGTCTTAGGTTGCATCCTAATCGTTTAAAGATGACGATCAGGAAAACTATCAATGTTACCAAGATGATATTGATGGATATATTGACCTTGTTTCTAGTTTCGAGCAGGCTGATCTCTTTAGTGCCATTGACGTGGAGTTGTTTCATCATTTCTAGGGATAGTACTTCTTCGGTTCTGCCTTGCTTCGATGTTGGTTGTAATATCGCCGGTAAGGGTTGATGTATGGTAATCTCATTTGCTACAATTAGTCTTCCGTCGATGTTGATCGTGGTGTTGAAATGTCGAATAATGAAGGTACCTTTTAGCATGATAACATCGTTATTTATACCAATAGGTCCGTTGAATTGATTTAGTAATAAAATGCCGGGGGAGATTTCTTCAACTGCTGATTGTTGATGAGGGTACAGTTTGCTGCTTGGCTTCTTAGGAGATTGGGGATACACGTTGTGTTGCTTATATCTAAAATACTCTTAATATGACATATAGACAATTTATTGTATGATTTACATTCGTTAATGACTCCATATATTTGGTCCTTACATTCTAGAATGGAGTTAAATGGTATTTTATTGATCTTACTATTAATTTTGACAGCTCTTATAATTGACAAATTACATGTTTCTAAATCAGTTGTAGGAAAACTTAAAATGTATATTATATTTTTATTATTAGAAGCAATTCTAACATCTGCGAATTCTAATGCTTCATCGATATTAATATAAGGAATACCTTTTTCTTTAAACATTTTTTCTGTTATTTTAACTTCTGAATTGGATAAGATGAATGAATTTACAATATTGGCTTTTGCCCAATGAATTGCGTATGCTACGTTTGTTACTTCTTCTTTTATTAATTCTAACTTAAACTTAATTTTCATAATAACTTCGTTATAATTCTTTTCATTTTCTTTAAATGTTTTTAATATACTGTTAGTTATATTCGAGATTTCATTTATTCTTTCTATAGTTAATCTATTAATGATTACCTGTTTATTGTTGTTCTTTAATATATTGTTAATTTTGTTTTTTAGGATTTCATGGTCGTGGTGATCGGGATTGCCCGCAATCCACTTCCAAGCGCTTCCGATAAAGTCTAAGGATCTCTTTGGTCTCTTCGACTTATCGTTTATTCTGAGTCTATTTAGTTGGTTTTTTATTTGCATAGTTTCATAGGATAGGATGGGAAAGAATGGATTATTGGTTTTTATGGTAGATTTAAGGGTCTGTTCTAGGTTTTCTATTACTTCTTGATAAGCCGTTATGTTGACGACGTGTATGATTTTAAATGATCCATTTTGTAGTTTCGCAGTTCCGTCATTAATCCTAATTAATTGTGAGTTGGAATAATCCAGAATTTGAGTTTAGGCGGTGCACAAAGGCAGCAGTAACCTGTTGAGGAATTCAATTTTTTATGAGACTTTTGTGAATAGTTTTTCCAGACTGTGTTATTATTGTGGTATTTCTATTTTCACCTACTATTTCCTTTCTGTATCTTGGGGAGAGTTTATTCCCTATTCTTTTATTAGTTCTTACATAGATGGTTTCCCCTACGGAATAATTTTTTGGTGGTAACTTTTTCTTATTGTGAAAGTCTAAATCAGCTTCTTGTTTCTTTCTAATTCTTTCAGTATTTTCTCTTCTTTCAAGTTCGAGCTGTTCGGGATTGTTAAGCCTATTTTTTCCAAAAAAATACGTCTAATGGTTTTCTTTCTGTTGTTGAGTGTATTGACCTATTGTATCCGTATATTGACATATCTAGTAATTCTGAAAATGAACTGTAGGTTTTCTCGGTATAGTTGCGTTAGTAGGTTCATCGATTCTTCACCGACGTCCATGCAAGGGATTTTATTTAATAAGAGTGACAAGTGGGAATGCACTGCTTGGTAAAATTCCTGCACAGTGTTTCCTTCTTGAGTAAGTGAGGTCATTTGAGACTCTAAAGTGCTTAGATCTCTTTTATCAGAGTAATGTATGATCAAGCATCTAGAAATGCAGCTCCAATTCAGGGGAATGTTATACGATTCTAAAGCTGTATCGGCACTTCCTGTAATTTTGTTGCGTATGCAACTCAAAATCCTGAAATATTTTGGTGTTCCCCTTATTGGCTCGTACAAAGCTAGGATCCGATTGACACTTTTTTTCCAGGAGCTGAACTGTCCTGGTTCACCGGAAAAATTCCCCAAGCATCTAACGACGTCGGGTATCCTATCTAGATCGGTTATTTTGTCCCGATATTCGGGGGAAATTGTCTATATTAGGGTTAAGTACCTTTTGTATAATATCTCGTCCTTGCCTCTGAAAGACACGGCGGACAATTGATGCGATTAGCGTTTCCAGTTGGGGCGTGGTGCCCACTTCCTGTGCTTCGGCCGTATTTGAAGAGCTTGACTGATAGGAGTTATGGCTGTCATTAAGATTACTACCAGTAATAGGATTTATAGGTTGAAGGGATGGAGTAGGATCTGTATTGGGTGAGGTGCCGGGTTGGTTTCCGTTGGTGGGATTAGAATTATCTGCTCCCGTTCCGGACCTGAGATGCATGTTTACCATGTTTCTTTTTTTTTCCTTTTTTGTTTGTTTTTGTATATGAATATGTTAGTTAAGGGATATGAGATTTTTGTATTAATTAAATTTATATATGTTTATGAAATCTATATTGATATTGACAAATTTCTTTGATTATTCTTATTTGCCTAAGTTTACGCAAATCAATTTTCTTTTTTACTTATTATTTAGAGCTTGTTTAACGTTAATATACTTTAATTATTTTATTTTTTTTCTTCTAACTCTTATTATTTTTCTTTCGTATTTACTTAAATTACTATGAAACTTACAAGGCTAATACTACTATCTGCATCGTTATAAAGGTGACTGATGAACCCTCGGGTGGTGAAGCGGCTAGTTTGAACAACTTCCATTTCCTCCGCTGGCGGCTACTCGGGGGCCTCTTTTCTTCACTCGCAAATTTTTCTTTCTATAGTTAATCTATTAATGATTACCTGTTTATTGTTGTTCTTTAATATATTGTTAATTTTGTTTTTTAGGATTTCATGGTCGTGGTGATCGGGATTGCCCGCAATCCACTTCCAAGCGCTTCCGATAAAGTCTAAGGATCTCTTTGGTCTCTTCGACTTATCGTTTATTCTGAGTCTATTTAGTTGGTTTTTTATTTGCATAGTTTCATAGGATAGGATGGGAAAGAATGGATTATTGGTTTTTATGGTAGATTTAAGGGTCTGTTCTAGGTTTTCTATTACTTCTTGATAAGCCGTTATGTTGATGACGTGTATGATTTTAAATGATCCATTTTGTAGTTTCGCAGTTCCGTCATTAATCCTAATTAATTGTGAGTTGGAATAATCCAGAATTTGAGTTTAGGCGGTGCACAAAGGCAGCAGTAACCTGTTGAGGAATTCAATTTTTTATAAGACTTTTGTGAATAGTTTTTCCAGACTGTGTTATTATTGTGGTATTTCTATTTTCACCTACTATTTCCTTTCTGTATCTTGGGGAGAGTTTATTCCCTATTCTTTTATTAGTTCTTACATAGATGGTTTCCCCTACGGAATAATTTTTTGGTGGTAACTTTTTCTTATTGTGAAAGTCTAAATCAGCTTCTTGTTTCTTTCTAATTCTTTCAGTATTTTCTCTTCTTTCAAGTTCGAGCTGTTCGGGATTGTTAAGCCTATTTTTTCCAAAAAAATACGTCTAATGGTTTTCTTTCTGTTGTTGAGTGTATTGACCTATTGTATCCGTATATTGACATATCTAGTAATTCTGAAAATGAACTGTAGGTTTTCTCGGTATAGTTGCGTTAGTAGGTTCATCGATTCTTCACCGACGTCCATGCAAGGGATTTTATTTAATAAGAGTGACAAGTGGGAATGCACTGCTTGGTAAAATTCCTGCACAGTGTTTCCTTCTTGAGTAAGTGAGGTCATTTGAGACTCTAAAGTGCTTAGATCTCTTTTATCAGAGTAATGTATGATCAAGCATCTAGAAATGCAGCTCCAATTCAGGGGAATGTTATACGATTCTAAAGCTGTATCGGCACTTCCTGTAATTTTGTTGCGTATGCAACTCAAAATCCTGAAATATTTTGGTGTTCCCCTTATTGGCTCGTACAAAGCTAGGATCCGATTGACACTTTTTTTCCAGGAGCTGAACTGTCCTGGTTCACCGGAAAAATTCCCCAAGCATCTAACGACGTCGGGTATCCTATCTAGATCGGTTATTTTGTCCCGATATTCGGGGGAAATTGTCTATATTAGGGTTAAGTACCTTTTGTATAATATCTCGTCCTTGCCTCTGAAAGACACGGCGGACAATTGATGCGATTAGCGTTTCCAGTTGGGGCGTGGTGCCCACTTCCTGTGCTTCGGCCGTATTTGAAGAGCTTGACTGATAGGAGTTATGGCTGTCATTAAGATTACTACCAGTAATAGGATTTATAGGTTGAAGGGATGGAGTAGGATCTGTATTGGGTGAGGTGCCGGGTTGGTTTCCGTTGGTGGGATTAGAATTATCTGCTCCCGTTCCGGACCTGAGATGCATGTTTACCATGTTTCTTTTTTTTTCCTTTTTTGTTTGTTTTTGTATATGAATATGTTAGTTAAGGGATATGAGATTTTTGTATTAATTAAATTTATATATGTTTATGAAATCTATATTGATATTGACAAATTTCTTTGATTATTCTTATTTGCCTAAGTTTACGCAAATCAATTTTCTTTTTTACTTATTATTTAGAGCTTGTTTAACGTTAATATACTTTAATTATTTTATTTTTTTTCTTCTAACTCTTATTATTTTTCTTTCGTATTTACTTAAATTACTATGAAACTTACAAGGCTAATACTACTATCTGCATCGTTATAAAGGTGACTGATGAACCCTCGGGTGGTGAAGCGGCTAGTTTGAACAACTTCCATTTCCTCCGCTGGCGGCTACTCGGGGGCCTCTTTTCTTCACTCGCAAATTTTTTTTTTTTTTGGTTATTTTCGACACTTTCACTACGCGTATATTAAGGAAGACCCTTCTCAATGGATGTTCTTAGGACCTTAGTGACGAAATTTTCCGTCTAACGATTTAACATTTCACTTGTCTATTTTTTCTGCAACCGGTATTATCAATGGTAATTATGTTCCGCGAACGCACGGGAGCTTCTTGAGGTCACTGGCGTAAACTTCGCGAGAGCGTGGGAAATGCTTTAGGTCACTGGCTCTTTAATTTGTTCGCGGTGGCACTCGAGCTACTTAAGGTCACTGGCACACACGATTTACCACTTCAAATACCGGTCCCTGCTCGGGCGCCAATTAATTTATTTTATAACGATGATTCAAAAAAAAAATTATTTTTTATTCGCAATACAAACTGGCAGCGATTCTGCCTACAATACAACTGACACAAATTACAATTTCTTCTATCTTAAGTACTAATCCATCGGCGCGTTGTTGATGATCAGGCAGCAACAGCATGATGTCTCAGGTGTCCCCCACATTCTTTCTGGATGCAATTCGGTGCCCCAGACATGATGTCAGCAAATTCTTTCACGTAGACTGAACACTTGTCATGATTACCGGACGAATCGTGGGAGCGATTCTGGGAACTGTTTGCACTGCATGATCTCAATGTTTGTTCCGTTAACGCCTCCGCCCTTAAATGCGAACGTCCTCGTTCGACGTCATGGATTTTAGGTAATTTTGGATATCCTCGATCCCCAAAGTCGTGGTGAATGATCTTCTTGGAGCGAGAACGGGTGCTTGACCTGCGGGTTCTTGGCTTGCAGGAACGCCCTCTGGGTTTGCTGGAACAGGTTCTTGATTTGCTTTCGAACCACTCTCGTGTCTTAGGTTGCATCCTAATCGTTTAAAGATGACGATCAGGAAAACTATCAATGTTACCAAGATGATATTGATGGATATATTGACCTTGTTTCTAGTTTCGAGCAGGCTGATCTCTTTAGTGCCATTGACGTGGAGTTGTTTCATCATTTCTAGGGATAGTACTTCTTCGGTTCTGCCTTGCTTCGATGTTGGTTGTAATATCGCCGGTAAGGGTTGATGTATGGTAATCTCATTTGCTACAATTAGTCTTCCGTCGATGTTGATCGTGGTGTTGAAATGTCGAATAATGAAGGTACCTTTTAGCATGATAACATCGTTATTTATACCAATAGGTCCGTTGAATTGATTTAGTAATAAAATGCCGGGGGAGATTTCTTCAACTGCTGATTGTTGATGAGGGTACAGTTTGCTGCTTGGCTTCTTAGGAGATTGGGGATACACGTTGTGTTGCTTATATCTAAAATACTCTTAATATGACATATAGACAATTTATTGTATGATTTACATTCGTTAATGACTCCATATATTTGGTCCTTACATTCTAGAATGGAGTTAAATGGTATTTTATTGATCTTACTATTAATTTTGACAGCTCTTATAATTGACAAATTACATGTTTCTAAATCAGTTGTAGGAAAACTTAAAATGTATATTATATTTTTATTATTAGAAGCAATTCTAACATCTGCGAATTCTAATGCTTCATCGATATTAATATAAGGAATACCTTTTTCTTTAAACATTTTTTCTGTTATTTTAACTTCTGAATTGGATAAGATGAATGAATTTACAATATTGGCTTTTGCCCAATGAATTGCGTATGCTACGTTTGTTACTTCTTCTTTTATTAATTCTAACTTAAACTTAATTTTCATAATAACTTCGTTATAATTCTTTTCATTTTCTTTAAATGTTTTTAATATACTGTTAGTTATATTCGAGATTTCATTTATTCTTTCTATAGTTAATCTATTAATGATTACCTGTTTATTGTTGTTCTTTAATATATTGTTAATTTTGTTTTTTAGGATTTCATGGTCGTGGTGATCGGGATTGCCCGCAATCCACTTCCAAGCGCTTCCGATAAAGTCTAAGGATCTCTTTGGTCTCTTCGACTTATCGTTTATTCTGAGTCTATTTAGTTGGTTTTTTATTTGCATAGTTTCATAGGATAGGATGGGAAAGAATGGATTATTGGTTTTTATGGTAGATTTAAGGGTCTGTTCTAGGTTTTCTATTACTTCTTGATAAGCCGTTATGTTGACGACGTGTATGATTTTAAATGATCCATTTTGTAGTTTCGCAGTTCCGTCATTAATCCTAATTAATTGTGAGTTGGAATAATCCAGAATTTGAGTTTAGGCGGTGCACAAAGGCAGCAGTAACCTGTTGAGGAATTCAATTTTTTATGAGACTTTTGTGAATAGTTTTTCCAGACTGTGTTATTATTGTGGTATTTCTATTTTCACCTACTATTTCCTTTCTGTATCTTGGGGAGAGTTTATTCCCTATTCTTTTATTAGTTCTTACATAGATGGTTTCCCCTACGGAATAATTTTTTGGTGGTAACTTTTTCTTATTGTGAAAGTCTAAATCAGCTTCTTGTTTCTTTCTAATTCTTTCAGTATTTTCTCTTCTTTCAAGTTCGAGCTGTTCGGGATTGTTAAGCCTATTTTTTCCAAAAAAATACGTCTAATGGTTTTCTTTCTGTTGTTGAGTGTATTGACCTATTGTATCCGTATATTGACATATCTAGTAATTCTGAAAATGAACTGTAGGTTTTCTCGGTATAGTTGCGTTAGTAGGTTCATCGATTCTTCACCGACGTCCATGCAAGGGATTTTATTTAATAAGAGTGACAAGTGGGAATGCACTGCTTGGTAAAATTCCTGCACAGTGTTTCCTTCTTGAGTAAGTGAGGTCATTTGAGACTCTAAAGTGCTTAGATCTCTTTTATCAGAGTAATGTATGATCAAGCATCTAGAAATGCAGCTCCAATTCAGGGGAATGTTATACGATTCTAAAGCTGTATCGGCACTTCCTGTAATTTTGTTGCGTATGCAACTCAAAATCCTGAAATATTTTGGTGTTCCCCTTATTGGCTCGTACAAAGCTAGGATCCGATTGACACTTTTTTTCCAGGAGCTGAACTGTCCTGGTTCACCGGAAAAATTCCCCAAGCATCTAACGACGTCGGGTATCCTATCTAGATCGGTTATTTTGTCCCGATATTCGGGGGAAATTGTCTATATTAGGGTTAAGTACCTTTTGTATAATATCTCGTCCTTGCCTCTGAAAGACACGGCGGACAATTGATGCGATTAGCGTTTCCAGTTGGGGCGTGGTGCCCACTTCCTGTGCTTCGGCCGTATTTGAAGAGCTTGACTGATAGGAGTTATGGCTGTCATTAAGATTACTACCAGTAATAGGATTTATAGGTTGAAGGGATGGAGTAGGATCTGTATTGGGTGAGGTGCCGGGTTGGTTTCCGTTGGTGGGATTAGAATTATCTGCTCCCGTTCCGGACCTGAGATGCATGTTTACCATGTTTCTTTTTTTTTCCTTTTTTGTTTGTTTTTGTATATGAATATGTTAGTTAAGGGATATGAGATTTTTGTATTAATTAAATTTATATATGTTTATGAAATCTATATTGACATTGACAAATTTCTTTGATTATTCTTATTTGCCTAAGTTTACGCAAATCAATCTTCTTTTTTACTTATTATTTAGAGCTTGTTTAACGTTAATATACTTTAATTATTTTATTTTTTTTCTTCTAACTCTTATTATTTTTCTTTCGTATTTACTTAAATTACTATGAAACTTACAAGGCTAATACTACTATCTGCATCGTTATAAAGGTGACTGATGAACCCTCGGGTGGTGAAGCGGCTAGTTTGAACAACTTCCATTTCCTCCGCTGGCGGCTACTCGGGGGCCTCTTTTCTTCACTCGCAAATTTTTTTTTTTTTTGGTTATTTTCGACACTTTCACTACGCGTATATTAAGGAAGACCCTTCTCAATGGATGTTCTTAGGACCTTAGTGACGAAATTTTCCGTCTAACGATTTAACATTTCACTTGTCTATTTTTTCTGCAACCGGTATTATCAATGGTAATTATGTTCCGCGAACGCACGGGAGCTTCTTGAGGTCACTGGCGTAAACTTCGCGAGAGCGTGGGAAATGCTTTAGGTCACTGGCTCTTTAATTTGTTCGCGGTGGCACTCGAGCTACTTAAGGTCACTGGCACACACGATTTACCACTTCAAATACCGGTCCCTGCTCGGGCGCCAATTAATTTATTTTATAACGATGATTCAAAAAAAAAATTATTTTTTATTCGCAATACAAACTGGCAGCGATTCTGCCTACAATACAACTGACACAAATTACAATTTCTTCTATCTTAAGTACTAATCCATCGGCGCGTTGTTGATGATCAGGCAGCAACAGCATGATGTCTCAGGTGTCCCCCACATTCTTTCTGGATGCAATTCGGTGCCCCAGACATGATGTCAGCAAATTCTTTCACGTAGACTGAACACTTGTCATGATTACCGGACGAATCGTGGGAGCGATTCTGGGAACTGTTTGCACTGCATGATCTCAATGTTTGTTCCGTTAACGCCTCCGCCCTTAAATGCGAACGTCCTCGTTCGACGTCATGGATTTTAGGTAATTTTGGATATCCTCGATCCCCAAAGTCGTGGTGAATGATCTTCTTGGAGCGAGAACGGGTGCTTGACCTGCGGGTTCTTGGCTTGCAGGAACGCCCTCTGGGTTTGCTGGAACAGGTTCTTGATTTGCTTTCGAACCACTCTCGTGTCTTAGGTTGCATCCTAATCGTTTAAAGATGACGATCAGGAAAACTATCAATGTTACCAAGATGATATTGATGGATATATTGACCTTGTTTCTAGTTTCGAGCAGGCTGATCTCTTTAGTGCCATTGACGTGGAGTTGTTTCATCATTTCTAGGGATAGTACTTCTTCGGTTCTGCCTTGCTTCGATGTTGGTTGTAATATCGCCGGTAAGGGTTGATGTATGGTAATCTCATTTGCTACAATTAGTCTTCCGTCGATGTTGATCGTGGTGTTGAAATGTCGAATAATGAAGGTACCTTTTAGCATGATAACATCGTTATTTATACCAATAGGTCCGTTGAATTGATTTAGTAATAAAATGCCGGGGGAGATTTCTTCAACTGCTGATTGTTGATGAGGGTACAGTTTGCTGCTTGGCTTCTTAGGAGATTGGGGATACACGTTGTGTTGCTTATATCTAAAATACTCTTAATATGACATATAGACAATTTATTGTATGATTTACATTCGTTAATGACTCCATATATTTGGTCCTTACATTCTAGAATGGAGTTAAATGGTATTTTATTGATCTTACTATTAATTTTGACAGCTCTTATAATTGACAAATTACATGTTTCTAAATCAGTTGTAGGAAAACTTAAAATGTATATTATATTTTTATTATTAGAAGCAATTCTAACATCTGCGAATTCTAATGCTTCATCGATATTAATATAAGGAATACCTTTTTCTTTAAACATTTTTTCTGTTATTTTAACTTCTGAATTGGATAAGATGAATGAATTTACAATATTGGCTTTTGCCCAATGAATTGCGTATGCTACGTTTGTTACTTCTTCTTTTATTAATTCTAACTTAAACTTAATTTTCATAATAACTTCGTTATAATTCTTTTCATTTTCTTTAAATGTTTTTAATATACTGTTAGTTATATTCGAGATTTCATTTATTCTTTCTATAGTTAATCTATTAATGATTACCTGTTTATTGTTGTTCTTTAATATATTGTTAATTTTGTTTTTTAGGATTTCATGGTCGTGGTGATCGGGATTGCCCGCAATCCACTTCCAAGCGCTTCCGATAAAGTCTAAGGATCTCTTTGGTCTCTTCGACTTATCGTTTATTCTGAGTCTATTTAGTTGGTTTTTTATTTGCATAGTTTCATAGGATAGGATGGGAAAGAATGGATTATTGGTTTTTATGGTAGATTTAAGGGTCTGTTCTAGGTTTTCTATTACTTCTTGATAAGCCGTTATGTTGATGACGTGTATGATTTTAAATGATCCATTTTGTAGTTTCGCAGTTCCGTCATTAATCCTAATTAATTGTGAGTTGGAATAATCCAGAATTTGAGTTTAGGCGGTGCACAAAGGCAGCAGTAACCTGTTGAGGAATTCAATTTTTTATAAGACTTTTGTGAATAGTTTTTCCAGACTGTGTTATTATTGTGGTATTTCTATTTTCACCTACTATTTCCTTTCTGTATCTTGGGGAGAGTTTATTCCCTATTCTTTTATTAGTTCTTACATAGATGGTTTCCCCTACGGAATAATTTTTTGGTGGTAACTTTTTCTTATTGTGAAAGTCTAAATCAGCTTCTTGTTTCTTTCTAATTCTTTCAGTATTTTCTCTTCTTTCAAGTTCGAGCTGTTCGGGATTGTTAAGCCTATTTTTTCCAAAAAAATACGTCTAATGGTTTTCTTTCTGTTGTTGAGTGTATTGACCTATTGTATCCGTATATTGACATATCTAGTAATTCTGAAAATGAACTGTAGGTTTTCTCGGTATAGTTGCGTTAGTAGGTTCATCGATTCTTCACCGACGTCCATGCAAGGGATTTTATTTAATAAGAGTGACAAGTGGGAATGCACTGCTTGGTAAAATTCCTGCACAGTGTTTCCTTCTTGAGTAAGTGAGGTCATTTGAGACTCTAAAGTGCTTAGATCTCTTTTATCAGAGTAATGTATGATCAAGCATCTAGAAATGCAGCTCCAATTCAGGGGAATGTTATACGATTCTAAAGCTGTATCGGCACTTCCTGTAATTTTGTTGCGTATGCAACTCAAAATCCTGAAATATTTTGGTGTTCCCCTTATTGGCTCGTACAAAGCTAGGATCCGATTGACACTTTTTTTCCAGGAGCTGAACTGTCCTGGTTCACCGGAAAAATTCCCCAAGCATCTAACGACGTCGGGTATCCTATCTAGATCGGTTATTTTGTCCCGATATTCGGGGGAAATTGTCTATATTAGGGTTAAGTACCTTTTGTATAATATCTCGTCCTTGCCTCTGAAAGACACGGCGGACAATTGATGCGATTAGCGTTTCCAGTTGGGGCGTGGTGCCCACTTCCTGTGCTTCGGCCGTATTTGAAGAGCTTGACTGATAGGAGTTATGGCTGTCATTAAGATTACTACCAGTAATAGGATTTATAGGTTGAAGGGATGGAGTAGGATCTGTATTGGGTGAGGTGCCGGGTTGGTTTCCGTTGGTGGGATTAGAATTATCTGCTCCCGTTCCGGACCTGAGATGCATGTTTACCATGTTTCTTTTTTTTTCCTTTTTTGTTTGTTTTTGTATATGAATATGTTAGTTAAGGGATATGAGATTTTTGTATTAATTAAATTTATATATGTTTATGAAATCTATATTGATATTGACAAATTTCTTTGATTATTCTTATTTGCCTAAGTTTACGCAAATCAATTTTCTTTTTTACTTATTATTTAGAGCTTGTTTAACGTTAATATACTTTAATTATTTTATTTTTTTTCTTCTAACTCTTATTATTTTTCTTTCGTATTTACTTAAATTACTATGAAACTTACAAGGCTAATACTACTATCTGCATCGTTATAAAGGTGACTGATGAACCCTCGGGTGGTGAAGCGGCTAGTTTGAACAACTTCCATTTCCTCCGCTGGCGGCTACTCGGGGGCCTCTTTTCTTCACTCGCAAATTTTTTTTTTTTTTGGTTATTTTCGACACTTTCACTACGCGTATATTAAGGAAGACCCTTCTCAATGGATGTTCTTAGGACCTTAGTGACGAAATTTTCCGTCTAACGATTTAACATTTCACTTGTCTATTTTTTCTGCAACCGGTATTATCAATGGTAATTATGTTCCGCGAACGCACGGGAGCTTCTTGAGGTCACTGGCGTAAACTTCGCGAGAGCGTGGGAAATGCTTTAGGTCACTGGCCCTTTAATTTGTTCGCGGTGGCACTCGAGCTACTTAAGGTCACTGGCACACACGATTTACCACTTCAAATACCGGTCCCTGCTCGGGCGCCAATTAATTTATTTTATAACGATGATTCAAAAAAAAAATTATTTTTTATTCGCAATACAAACTGGCAGCGATTCTGCCTACAATACAACTGACACAAATTACAATTTCTTCTATCTTAAGTACTAATCCATCGGCGCGTTGTTGATGATCAGGCAGCAACAGCATGATGTCTCAGGTGTCCCCCACATTCTTTCTGGATGCAATTCGGTGCCCCAGACATGATGTCAGCAAATTCTTTCACGTAGACTGAACACTTGTCATGATTACCGGACGAATCGTGGGAGCGATTCTGGGAACTGTTTGCACTGCATGATCTCAATGTTTGTTCCGTTAACGTACATTCGTTTCGTTCGGCATATATGAAAGCAATATAAACTGAGGCCAGATCAGACGGGGTAAAATATTTCTCGCACCGCTTAAGGAATCCTATATATCTCGCAGCATTTTTGGCGACCTCGAATATGTGATCATTCCATCGTAGATGGTTATTAATACACATACCGAGAATGGTAAGACTTTCGGTTTCAGCGATGCAAATACCATCCATGGATAGTTGTTGATGGTTTTGGTTTCACTTGAAATACAGAAAAAATAATTATGTATTGGAAGCATTGAATTCCACCCAGTTGGTTGAACCCCATTTGATTATGCTGTCCAGGTCGGAATTTAATGTGATTGCTGTTGATTGATCACCATTTTCAAGACCTCGGAAAGAACGGACGTAATGCAATGGACCGGTAATTGGACAGGGAGGAGACTTTAGGGACGGGCTGGACAAATGTTACTCCCGTCTACTTGGAAAGAGATCCGAGGAGTATTGAAATCAGAAAAACTTACGTAGTGGTTTTGCCAGCGTGGAAGAATACTTCTTCAGAACTATGAGGGAGATACCATCTAGACCAGTTGATTTATGTATATTAAGACATTCGAGTACTCTTGCAACTGTACGAGTGGGAAAGTGGACTTGTCCCATGGAAAATTCGACGCTCCCAAGCACAGGCGGAGACAAAGCACTGTCAGCGTGGAGTTCGCTGCAATGTGAGCAGCAGCAGATTGACTTTGCCAAAGGAGCTTTGTAATGGCAGACGAGAATTTTTAATATTTTTGACCAATGACCAGAAATGTTTACTATCTTTAGGACATTGTATTGATTTCTCGCCTCAATTTTTGACCATGTAAAAATTGTACTCTTCTAGTGTGTGCTTGTCTTATTGCCATACTTTTTTTCTATGTGTTTTTTTCTTTAACTGCGTGGTCAGAGTACGAGAATTTAGCCGATACGATATTATGGACAGCGGAGCTAAAACGTCAACGATGTATTTATCAGGGTGCGAAGTAAGGAACAAGGTCAGAGTTCTGGCGGAATAACTTTCAATGTCTCATCTGCTAGGCTTATTTACAAGCTGAGTCAAATTGTTTATCTCAGCGAAAAGTATTGTCTGGCCAAAATATTGTAGCCAATCCGAATTGTGTGTATTGAAATCGCTCACAACGATGATTTCAGTATGAGGATACAGGGAGAAAATTCGAATGATGGAATCGGATAGCGCATCAAATTCTTCGGAAGTTGAGTCCGTACTATGGCTTCTGGAAATAAGACAGTGGTTACGGAGGATGAATTTCAGCTGGTGTATAGGAATGGTCGTGGGCGTTTTCCAAAACAAACTGCCGCAGGTGTTATTCCGCTATTCGGATAAATATTCACAGTCCGCAATGCATCAAATGCTACACTTTCTCAGTCATCGCAACGAAGAAGTGCAACAGCGAATGAGGGGGGTGGGAGAGATGGGAGACACCCATATTTTATCTTTTTTTTTTTTGTTTCCACTGATATTGATTTGGCGCGCAAGATCGATATTAATTAATAATTAAAATATAATATTTATTTAAAACATAATAATTAAAATCAAAAAAAATTAAATATATAATAATTATAATTATTATATATTTAATTTTTTTTATGATATAATTTTATATTTTAAATATATTATAATTATAATTATTATATATTTAATTTTTTTTTTGTATGCCACAAAATTTTAATTTAGGTAGTATAGAATGCGGTTTAGATCGCGTGCACGCACGACGATAGGCAACTCGTTTATAAAATAATTATAGAAAAGCGATATGTTGTACAGTATGCTGAGCAAATCTTACATTTTAATATATTAAGCTACAAAGGTTGAGATTATATCACTCCGGTAGCCTATTAATATCCGACTGAAATCTGATGATTAATTTATATGAGAAATTAATTTCAAATCATTCGCGAAACCTAAAACATTACAAAATTGGAATTTTTAATGAACATCAATTTCGAATAAAATAAATAGCAATGTGCCGATATGATTAACTTGTGGGATTGTCGTTGTACCTCCAATCGTTCGGACGTGTTTTTCTTTTGCTCCCGCTTCGCGAGTTTAAATAAATTTAATTCCAACTTATTTATTTGCGTACTTGCAATTTCTCCCTGAGTTCATTGCCTTTCCACCTATTAATTGGTTATTGCCTTTGATCGCGAACCATTATTTGACCTAATTAAAAATCAACTATGTCAAAGCAGTGCGGTAATGCTGATTGTGTGCTAACTTCGCCAGACTTTAGTGCTGACTTTGTGAATTGTAATGGTCTATGCGGGAAATCATTTCATGCTCTCTGCATAGGGTTGAGTAAGCGCTCCATTACCTACCTCAACGATTTCAACAATAGTTTCCTTTTCTTTTGCGACGAATGCAAGGGCATCTCTCTTTCACATGTTATGCTCGCGATAAAATGTATCAGTGACTCTATTAATACAAACTCCTCCGAATGCAAACTGTTCTACAAGCAAATCATGACCCAATTTGCTAAGTATGATGAAGTGTTTAAAAGTGTGGAAGATTTATCCAGCGGCATCGATGTTTCCTCCACTCTTTGCAAATCTAAATTCAAGAACATAGACAAGCAGCTGGCAAGTCTTAGTGATTTAACTAAGAAGTTACCGGCTGACTTCAAGTCGAAGTTCCTAAGTTTAAAAAGTGATCTGAAATCGGATATTAACGCAATTTTGAACCCGCATGTATCAGTGATCAAAGACCATCTAAACACCTTTCGCACCTACCTGGATACCAATTTACAAAGCCCTTCAAAACCAAGTGTCTCATCTTCTCAACTCATCGATCCTCTACTGCTTGACATTATAAGCAAAATCAATGAGGTCAGCAATGATGTCGCTGCATTCCAATTAGTTATGGGCGATATTGATGAAAACCTTAGACTGGCATCGAGCAAAATTGATTGCATACCAGAGCTCATACAGCCACAATCGAGCCCAGTCTACAACACATCAATACATGCCGAAATCTTGGATTCATCCCCATTTAATCAACCAACATCAACGGCGACTACAACTACAACAACAACCACTACTAATACCACAATAACAACACCTGAAATAGCCCTAACTCCTGCAACAATGCCCACACCCGCACCGACCTCAACACCAACTGAAGAATCAGTCACTCTGGCACAATCTGCTTCGACACCCTTAAACCGATTTGGCACACTATGGACACCCGCCGACTGGAATAAAAGACTCGATAAATTACACAGAACTGCCTGCGAGTATAACGCCTTTATAATAAATAACGCTCCTCAGCATGCTGATGTTTCTTGGGTGAATAACTTCTTCCTCCAGAAATTTGGCATCACCATCAGAAACTGTCAGATGATTTCTACAGCTAACACCAAAAATAACCGTTTAAAGCTTGACATACCTTCCAAATACTCCTGGCTTTTTTTGAACCCCTCAAACGACGTCTTCAGCTTGGGAAAGATGACCATCACCAAGTACAATACAGGAGAGCTTAGTAATAAAAATAAGCCTAGTGTTAAGCTAAATAAAAGAAAACGTAAGTTTAAGAATGATAGTTCATCTAGTCCCAACCCTGACCCAAACTGGAGCTTCAAAGTTGGAACTTGTCCTCTTTTCTCCCCTCTCACTCTTCAGCCACCTACCTTATAAGCGACCCTAAATCTTTTTTCCGATTCGTTAACTACAAGAAAAAATCTGACGGTTACCCTCCATCCCTCTCTTACGAAAACATATCTTCAAGTGATCCACACACCATTGCTAATTTTTATGTCACCTTTTTTAAACAATCTTTTGCCGACAACGCCTTTGTTCCAGATCCCTTTTATTTCAACTACCTACCTGACTACTCCATTGGTCCCTTTCTCTCTCAAACTTTCGAACCTACTGTAATTGAAAATAAATTACAAAAACTTAATGATGAATACTCACCAGGCCCTGATGGTATACCCGCTATTTTTCTTAAGAAGTGCTCCCTCGTGCTCTCCTACCCCCTTTCGCACCTCTTTAAACTCTCGCTATCACAAGGCGACTTTCCTCATATATGGAAGTCCTCCTTCATAACGCCAATTCATAAAAAGGGATTAAAGAGCGAAGTTACTAATTATCGCCCGATAGCCAAACTTTCGCATATACCCAAACTCCTGGAAAGTATTTTGTACGAATCCTTAAGCTTTCAATGCAAGTCTTTAATTTCTCAAAACCAACATGGCTTTCTAAAAGGTAGATCAACCACCACAAACCTCGTTGAATTCACGTCCTCTGCGCTGTCGGCCTTAGAAAGTGGTAAAGAAGTCGATGTTGTTGCAACCGATTTTAGTAAAGCTTTCGATAAGATATCCCACAAATTAATCCTTTTCAAATTGTCTGCCCTTGGTTTTGAACCAATACTGCTGAAATGGATATCCTCTTATCTGGAAAACCGTTTCTATAGCGTTCGCTTCAGGTCCGTCCTATCTGCCCCATTTCTGGCCACCTCTGGTGTACCACAAGGCAGTCATCTAGGTCCCCTTCTCTTCATCTTAACTATAAACGATTTGGAAAGGGTTATTAAACACTCCTCTATCTCTCTCTATGCCGACGACACCAAATTTTATAAACACATATCTTCATCACAAGACCCCTGCTTGCTTCAACAAGATCTAGATTCTTTTTCTATTTGGTGTCTCAAAAACTGCCTAGAGCTAAATGTTGCGAAATGCCAATCCATCACCTTATCACGTAAGTACAACAAGTCCCCTCCCCGTCTTTACCTTCTTAATGATCAACCTATACCCATCGTACAGTCTCTTCGTGACCTTGGCATATTGTACGACCGGGAACTTAATTTCCGTTCGCATATTGACGAGATAATTCGTAAAGCCAATTCATCCCTTGGGTTTATTAAACGATGGTCAAAGGAATTCTCTGATCCCTACGTAACCAGATCTCTCTACATCACTTTCGTCCGCCCCCTCCTCGAATACGCCAGCCAAGCATGGTCACCCTATCAGCAAGTTCATGTAGTCAGAATCGAAAGCATACAACGACGTTTTCTTCGATTTGCCCTCCGCGGTCTTTCTTGGAACGATCCCCTAATTCTGCCTCCCTATCATGACCGCCTCAAACTCATTAACCTGAATAGCCTTGAGGACCGGAGAGATGCTGCAGACATTCTCTTCATTCATCGCCTCCTCTCAGGCTCTATCGATTGTCCGTCTCTTTACAACTCCATCTTCTTAAATACTAACCCTCGTAATTTAAGACACCCCCGTCTCTTCTGTCTGCCAACCCACCGCACGTCCTACGGCTCCAACGAACCAATTTCCCGTATGCTACGGAAAGTAAACTCAAACATTTCCATTTTTGATTTCAACCGTAGCTCTTCCTCCATTAAACTTAGCCTCCTTCTACATAAGCCCTAGCTTTAGCTCCTAGTTATAAGTCTTAGTTTTTAGTTCTAGTATTGTAAGTATTGTATTGTATTTTTTTCTAGCTTGTATTAAGCCAAATAAATGGGACATTTTGCCCCACCAAAATTAAAAAAAAAATTAATTAAATTAAATCAAAAATGACTTCTGTATGCAAGATGTCAAACCATCGACCTGTACCATTTGCCTTCTGTTGCTTAAATAATCAAAAAATAAAAAATAAAAAAAGTAGCATTGAATGAAAACCCGCGACAAAATTGTGTCCTTAATAACGCTTTGAAACAATTCTGCAATTACAGAAAACTTTATAAGTCGATTGCTTGCGACTTTTTGTCTCAAACCGCTTTTATAAAATGGAATTATGAAATAATAATTCCATTCATTAAGAAAATTACCAGAACCAAGCTATTGGTAAAAAGTAATTTTAAGTGGGTGAAAAATGTATGATAAACATTATATTCTATTAATATTGCCGCTGGAACTACTGGGTTGCTAATTTAATTTAGTTTTTCTAGCGCACTAATTTCATCTTCATTCAGAAACTGCAACACACCTATGTCTAAAACATTAACACAGTGGTTTCCCGTCAACTTCACTTGAGACTTACGAGTATTATATACTGACTCGAACTCAATTGCAAATAAATCCCAAAAGCTTATTTTAATTAGCTGAACTTATATTTCCAAACTCTATTACCTTACGCAAGCCGGAGGTATTTCTTTCGAATTAATCTAATTCCAAAACGATTTGCTATTTTAAAGGTGAGAGAGAATGGAAGTGAACAAGTGAAAATACAAAATGGCACAGCTTCGTTGCTAGTACTAGTGAGTGTTTATTCAGTTACCATATATACAGCGAATAGAATACTACGCGATTTGTCAATGATTCTCCCCACTCGGGTTGAATCCCCTTTTATGTCGATTTCTGCACTGCATATGTATCGGCGACGCACGATCGGAACCATCCGTGTTGCTCATACCTTCCGAGAACCCTTCTTCCCGGAGTGTTTAGCTGCATGTAAGGAATATCCTCCACCACATATCAATAATTTGACAGTACCTACGATGTATGGGCCATGATATCTCGGTTTCAGCTTCCGCGACTCATCCATCGCAGTAAGTTCGTTTTCGATCAAGGCAAGGTCTCTTGACTGGTACTGGGTTGGCTGCCCACACTTCTAATCAAATATTGAATAATGTTGAAGATGAGTCTGCTTAATGTTCGCCAGCGCGATGCATTTGAGAGACGAATGGATGGTTCGATTGCTCTGAGTTTCTGACAGCAGTTATGGATGTGCTGAATCCCGTTCTCTTCAGAAAATTCTTCGAACTACCCAGATATAGCTAGCCACTTCGTCCATCACGTCAAGAACACCCTGCTGCTAGTGGCTTCTACGGCTCGGAGTACAGTGCACTTGGTGAAGTTGTTTACCAACTCAAGACGTATCTGGTCCCTCCCTTTCCCTTTGGAAAAAGGCCAAGATGACTCAGGTACGGTGTCGAAGGGAAGTGGAACTTGTTCTATGCTATGGAGCTCCCTCTCGGATCTGACCCCTCTCTTCTTTGCGTAAGCGCACTCAATGCACTCAATGCATGTCTTCAACGTGGAGATAATGTCAACGTGCTATTAGTCCCGCCACTGCATGGTAGCCACCCAATCTTCGCTGGAGATGCAGGTACTCAGGATGAATGTAGATGCTTCGTCTACCGTTTGCTCGTTTTCCACAAGTTGTCGGCTGAGGGCATCGACATGTGCTGCTGACTGATGAACCATCTCTTAATGAAACTCTTGCAGTTCGAGCCAGCTTTGTCTCACTCGGGGGATCTGCTTAGCGTCAATTCTAGTTGGGACTATAGCCTCATAGTTTGTGACAACCTTGAACCACCTGCCGAATAGGTAAACCCCAATCTCGAGTACATTGGAACCTCGCACTATGAGGTAAGTTTTGTCGTAGTGTTGCCTCGGCGTATATCTGCCCAACAGTATGGCAGGTTACACCTCTGAACCCAATCAAGCCCCCTCGGTCCTCGACTTACTTAATGCTTCCTTCGTCAGCCAATGAACGACACAAAGTAACGCAATTTCTTGCCGGGTCGATGATTGCTTGGACTAGATACCCATTCAAGGTGGCGTCCTTAACGTACTCCGTCTGGCCCTACGTTAACAAGAGATGAGTCCCCTGTAATGCCCTGACTAATGTATTTGATTAGAGAACATTTCTGCTGATGAAATCACTTTCATCTCGAAGGCGTATTCCACTATATCTTCCCCATGGATCTGAATCCGTTCTCTCAGCCTATCGCGGGCGTCGGCCTCATTGTCGGTTGTTGGAAGAGTCCAACATAATTCGCTGAAAAGTTCGTCCAAGGCTTCCAACGTTGTACTACGACTCCATAATTTGGGGGCCCCTACCAATATATCATATTGTCTATGGGTAGCGGACGATGAGTTACTAACTGATGGCACTTCAACCTTCGGTGCAGGGGCAGACGTATACATATCATACTCACTGGTAAGCTCCGATTCATTGGTAATGTCCCTTGTACGAACCATAGTGAGATCCACAAACTTTTCCCTCAACCACTGAAATTTGAGCCGCAGCTAATGTAGTTCACTTAAATCGCTAGCACAACTACTTCTCCGAGGTTTTTCATCCGGCACTCTCGAATGTCTAGCGTAAAGCAACCGTCTGAGCCAGAAGTCATGGCATAGAAGAATCACTAGTGTTGTGGATCAAAGCAAAGCTGGTGAACAGAACATTGACTGTAGATGCAGATTGTGGCCGGCGTGTCATGGCAGGTGTAAATAGGGGCTGCCCACAAGGCGGTGTTCTGTCTCCACTGCTTTGGTGCATACTGGTTGACTCCCTGTTGAACACACTCAATAGGTCTAACGTCTACGATCAAGCATATGCAGATGATGTCACCGTTCTGTCTGTCGGATCGTGCTTAGCGACTTTTTGCTCTAAGCAAGCCAAATATTTGGGAGTAATCTTAGATAGCAAGCTTCTTTGGACGAAACTCTGTCAGTCTTTCGGCAATGCAAAGGTATTTTCGGCAAGACACGGGGCTTTTCGCCAAGGAAGGTCCTTTGGATCTACACGGCAATGACAAGACCCTTCCTCTTATATGCGTCAGTTGTTTGGTGGAATAAGCTCTCACGTAATACATTACGAGTACTGCTGCTTTCACCAAACTCCAAAGAACGGTCTGTCTCGGTTATTTGGGAGCTTTCCCCAGTACGCCTGGCTCTGCTCTAGATACCTTAATGAACCTCCCCCCTTGATATCTATATAATGGGATGTACACTCAGAGCCATCTTCCGTTTAAAAATAAGTGGTTTCTGGCACGATTCGCACTGGAGTTTTGATGACGTTGCGCGACGATTATAATACGCCATGGATATGCCATCTGATGCAATGACAGCTGAATTATGGCTGCGGTGCAAATTTGAAGTCAACTTTCCCCATGTTCAGGATTGGCTTTGGCAGGAGTCTGAGTCAGGAAAGGAATGTATTCGCATTTTCACGGACGGCTCTAAATTAAATTAAATTAAATTCTCATTAATTGCACTTACATAAGCATACAATATTATAAAAAAGAAGGTATCTAGTTAGAAAACATTTACGTTGAGTCGACGAAAGAAGTTAATATTACATATATAGACGTTGGAAAAATAGAGTAATAATTAATTCAAAATACTGTTGTTTTGATTGTAATTCACATAAGAGAGAATTGCATTTTTAAAATTAAAAAGACAGAGTAATAATTAATTGGAAATATTGTTGTTTTAATTGTCATTCACATAGGAGAGAAATGAATTTTTAAAACTAAAAAGCCAATTAGATTGACGTATATTTATCGGACATTAAAATTTCTGGTGCGTTGCGACTGAGATATGCTAAGTTTTTCATAGAGATAATATGATTGCTGAGTTTTGTGTATATTATAGAGGAAAGTGCAGTTTGTTATGTTAATGTGTTGCCTAAGGGTACAACCGGTGAGTTTACGAGAAAATCTCGAAATGTGGTCATATTTGCGGAGGCTATATACATAACGGATGGCAGAATTAAATGCTAACTCAAGTTTTCTAAAAGATAATGCGTCAGGGTTACTAAATACTACAGAACAGTAGTTAATAATTGGAATAAAAAGAGCTCTTACGAGTTTAAGCTTAGTAGATATTGGTATAAAAACAGAGGAGATGTATAGTTGACGTAAACCACAATAGATCCGTTTTACTACATAATTAATATGTGTTTCGCAGGATAGTGTACGGTTAATATAAATGCCTAAATTGTTGACCTCATCTTCAAAAGGAACCAACTGGCCCATAAGATTTAGTGGTGGTATTACATTTTTTGAAATAACTATTGCTTTGGACTTAGTTGAATTTAAGGATAATTTATTTAAGATGAACCATGTATAGATTCTTTCTAAGTCTTCAATTAGCCTTGCAACGCAATCTTCTATTAAACCAATTGGTCTGGATAAATACACCTGAGCATCATCTGCGTATAGGCACACATCAGGGCACACATCAAGGCACACATCAAGGCACACATCAGGCATGTCGTTAATAAAAAAAGAGAAAAACAGCGGACTTAAAATAGATCCTTGCGGTACTCCAGTATGAACAGTAAAAAATTGGGAGTTTCCACAGTCGGTGATGACTTGTTGGTACCTTCCGTTCAAATAGTTGAACATGAGGAGAGCTGATTTTTCGCTAAAATTATATTGATGCTTTAATTTTACTATTTACCGACTATGATTGACGCAATTAGAAGCTTTTGAAAAATACAACAAACACAGAATGGACACATTATTCTTATCAAACTCTTCTCTCAAATCGTCTAAAATCTTAACAATTGCGGTAGTGCAACTATGTTTTGCTCTAAAGCCTGATTGATGAGGAGATAACATTTTATTCAAAATTATGTGATCATCGCTTTGGTTTTTAATTAATATTTCCAATACTTTGGAGAGACACGGTAATATACTAATAGGCCAGAAGTCTTCTAGTTGGCTTCTTGAAGTATTTTTAGGCACTGGGACAACTTTGGCATATTTCCAGGCAGTTGGAAATTCTGACCACATGATACATGCGTTTATTATGTGTGTAAGATTGTAATATATTAAAGGCAGAATGCGCTTTATAAATTTTAAATGTATATCATCAACACCTACAGCATTCGATTTGATTTTAGACAAGGCCTTTATTACATCGCACTCCGACACACACTGAAACTCAAAGCAATTTGAATTATCATTAAGTCCTACTGCGAATTCGACAGCTCCATTGCTTGATGAACATGCATTTGTTCCGGCTTTTAAAAAGAAGTTGTTTAATTGATCGGATCTAGATCGCATCCTGCAGACGTTTTCTCAATAAATCTTAGAGAGCGAAGACTTTTCCAGAGAATAGAGCTGGGTTGACTAGAATTAAGCTTTGAGGAGTAATATTCAGCTTTGGCTTTTCGAATTTCCGTTGCTTCTACTGCGATTTCGTCGCCATCGCAGATACGATCTATCTCTTTGAACTAGAAGCTTTTTGATATTTTCAGAAAACCAAGGAACGCTTTTGTTAACAACTCTTTTTACTTTAATTGGAACATGCCGCTCAAAAAAAAGTGTCTGAACAATAGATTGAAGATACCACGGACTATTAAGTACATCGCGAGTCAATTCAACCTTATTAATATTGTGGATATCGCGATAGAAAAATTCAACTGGAGAAGGATCCGTATTAATTTGTATATCAAACGTGACAAATATTAAATCATGATAAGATGGAATATATAATTTTACAAGCTCTAAATTTGAAGTGAGAACTAAATCTAGAAGGCTTTCCTTACAATGAGGTCGAGAATGAGTTGTCATGGAAACATTAACGATTTCTAAACAAACCATTGAACAATTACTTTTAAGATGTTGAGATAGATTGTTGTTTAATAACAGATCAATATTTAAAACACCACATACAACAATTTTAAAATATTTTGGACTATGAACACTCAGACTTTCAAAAAACGGATTTACGTATAAACTTTTGGCAGTTGGTGAGTTCGATAAAAATAAATTCTACATCAGAATCTTTTGACGATTCCACGACTTTGCACTTCAAGAACGATCTACAATATATGGCAACACCACCACAACGTTTCGACATTCTATCATTGCGCATAATATAATGACCAGGTATAGCAACATACGAATTTGGAAATTCTGGTTTTAACCAACTTTCAGTAATTCGAATTATATCAACCAATACCTGTGAGAAACAATCGCGTAACTCGTCCATATGGGCAGGTATGCTTTGTACATTTAATTGGCAAATTTTAAAACCATCTACTGATTTTGCAAAGATATTGAGCATAACTCTAGGAATACTGTAATTGCTCACACCACGACGACTCATTTTAACGAAAAATTATAAGTATAAAAATAAAAATAAATAAATAAAAATTTAAATTGAGTAAATAAATAGAATAAATAAATAAATAAAATAAATGAACAAATAGATACTACCATTGAAGAAATGCCGACTCAAAAATTTAAGAAAATAAAAATAAATAGTGGCAGCACTGATATCTTTTCCAGATCAGGAAAGCTCGGAAAGATGTAAAACGTTGGCTATTCGCTCTTCTTTACCTCCATCTCTTCGCTTAATGTAAACAAAACCGCTCTTTGTTTTCACAGCAGCAATTTTACCGATGTGTCGAAGTTTTAAAGGCTCACGCAAAATTGCATTGAGGAGTCAGACTTTCATTGATGTATATATAGCATCATTAGATGTGAACCCTTCGATCTGTGAAAGTTGAACTCCATTATTCGCCCGGTACGCTGATAGAAATGCACGCTGCTCCGCATGACAAGAGAGTCGTACAATGATTGTACCCTATAGTGTAGCATTTGCTGTTGCAGGTCTTGGCTTGGTTCTGAAGGAGTCAATATACGGTGAGAGGGGGTGTTTGATGGCGTCAGCAACATTTTGAACGATGACGTTCGTATTTTCCTTAGCGATGTGTGGAATGCCTCTTATGACCACATCGCTGAGTCTCTGAGAGCGTTGTATATCATCGAGCTGATCTAGTAGATGGTTGTTGTCAGCCCTTAGTACTTCAGTCATCTTCGAGGTGATACGATCCTCCGCTTCTTTTATGAGAATCTGCATCTGTTTAACAATGTTTTTCTCCATAGATGCAAAATCATCAGTAGAAATGCCACTAGAGGGTTTACCAGCATAGCGGGTGTTAGGCCTATTGCTTGGAGTGCCTTTACCACTGTTAGACATAGTTGAGAAGCGAAGAGAGAAAAACGTGCGGAGACGAGGAAAAGTCAATGTCACTTACGAAAGCGAAATTAAATAATTTAAAATAGCAAGATGTTAAAACAATTTCAACGTTTAGGCATTCAACACACTAAACAACTAATTCAACTTAAACGGGTTAATTTTATTAGTTTTAGCAATTAAAAGGCGGCAGTACTATTTATTATTTTTGGATTTTCTGAGAGCAGCAAGAAGTATGTCTACTCACTAGATACCATTTGGAGACTTTCAAAATAGTTCGAGAATGCAAAAAAACATCCTTGAATTCGGTCGGAAGGCTGAACTCACTGAATCTTGTTTGGGTCCCAGGATACAAAGGGATAACAGAAAATGAGATCCCGATGACACTGCGAAACACTTCCTATATGATTGTCCTGCCTTTGCTCGGATCAAATGGCAGATTTTCGGTGCTGATGTGGTGAGTACTGATGACCTAAGCTCTTCATCACATTTCTGCCTGGAAATATGCCAAAGTTGTCCCAGTGCCTAAAAATACTTCAAGAAGCCAACTAGAAGACTTCTGGCCTATTAGTATATTACCGTGTCTCTCCAAAGTATTGGAAATATTAATTAAAAACCAAAGCGATGATCACATAATTTTGAATAAAATGTTATCTCCTCATCAATCAGGCTTTAGAGCAAAACATAGTTGCACTACCGCAATTGTTAAGATTTTAGACGATTTGAGAGAAGAGTTTGATAAGAATAATGTGTCCATTCTGTGTTTGTTGTATTTTTCAAAAGCTTCTAATTGCGTCAATCATAGTCGGTAAATAGTAAAATTAAAGCATCAATATAATTTTAGCGAAAAATCAGCTCTCCTCATGTTCAACTATTTGAACGGAAGGTACCAACAAGTCATCACCGACTGTGGAAACTCCCAATTTTTTACTGTTCATACTGGAGTACCGCAAGGATCTATTTTAAGTCCGCTGTTTTTCTCTTTTTTTATTAACGACATGCCTGATGTGTGCCTTGATGTGTGCCCTGATGTGTGCCTATACGCAGATGATGCTCAGGTGTATTTATCCAGACCAATTGGTTTAATAGAAGATTGCATTGCAAGGCTAATTGAAGACTTAGAAAGAATCTATACATGGTTCATCTTAAATAAATTATCCTTAAATTCAACTAAGTCCAAAGCAATAGTTATTTCAAAAAGTGTAATCGATAGTCAGTCTTTACCACCACTAAATCTTATGGGCCAGTTGGTTCCTTTTGAAGATGAGGTCAACAATTTAGGCATTTATATTAACCGTACACTATCCTGCGAAACACATATTAATTATGTAGTAAAACGGATCTATTGTGGTTTACGTCAACTCTACATCTCCTCTGCTTTTATACCAATATTTACTAAGCTTAAACTCGTAAGAGCTCTTTTTATTCCAATTATTAACTACTGTTCTGTAGTATTTAGTAACCCTGACGCATTATCTTTTAGAAAACTTGAGTTAGCATTTAATTCTGTCATCCGTTATGTATATAGCCTCCGCAAATATGACCACATTTCGAGATTTTCCCGTAAACTCACCGGTTGTACCCTTAGGCAACACATTAACATAACAAACTGCACTTTCCTCTATAATATACACAAAACTCAGCAATCATATTATCTCTATGAAAAACTTAGCATATCTCAGTCGCAACGCACCAGAAATTTTAATGTCCGATAAATATACGTCAATCTAATTCGCTTTTTAGTTTTAAAAATTCATTTCTCTCTTATGTGAATGACAATTAAAAGAACAATATTTCCAATTAATTATTACTCTATCTTTTTAATTTTAAAAATGCAATTCTCTCTTATGTGAATTACAATCAAAACAACAGTATTTTGAATTAATTATTACTCTATCTTTCCAACGCCTATATATGTAATATTAACTTCTTTCGTCGACTCAACGTAAATGTTTTCTAACTAGATACCTTCTTTTTTATAAAATTGTATGCTTATGTAAGTACAATTAATGAGAATTTAATTTAATTTAATTTAGAGCCGTCCGTGAAAATACGACTACATTCCTTTCCTGACTCAGACTCCTGCCAAAGCCAATCCTGAACATGGGGAAAGTTGACTTCAAATTTGCACCGCAGCCATAATTCAGCTGTCATTGCATCAGATGGCATATCCATGGCGTATTATAATCGTCGCGCAACGTCATCAAAACTCCAGTGCGAATCGTGCCAGAAACCACTTATTTTTAAACGGAAGATGGCTCTGAGTGTACATCCCATTATATAGATATCAAGGGGGGAGGTTCATTAAGGTATCTAGAGCAGAGCCAGGCGTACTGGGGAAAGCTCCCAAATAACCGAGACAGACCGTTCTTTGGAGTTTGGTGAAAGCAGCAGTACTCGTAATGTATTACGTGAGAGCTTATTCCACCAAACAACTGACGCATATGAGAGGAAGGGTCTTGTCATTGCCGTGTAGATCCAAAGGACCTTCCTTGGCGAAAAGCCCCGTGTCTTGCCGAAAATACCTTTGCATTGCCGAAAGACTGACAGAGTTTCGTCCAAAGAAGCTTGCTATCTAAGATTACTCCTAAATATTTGGCTTCCTTGGAGAGTTCGATAGTGACATCTTTTAGCACTGGCTGACCAGTCAATTTCCTCCTTCTCGTAAAGAGAACCACCTCGGTTTTGATAAGATTAACTGGAAGCCCATTCCTAGCGCACCAATCGTCTATTGCGTCTACGGCCATCTGCACCTTAGAGCAAACAGTCGCTAAGCACGATCCGAGAGACAGAACGGCGACATCATCTGCATATGCTTGAGCGTAGATGTTAGAACTATTGAGCGTGTTCAACAGGGAGTCAACAAGCATGCATCAAATCAGTGGGCAGCTCCTATTTACACCTGCCATAACACACCGGCCACAAACAGCATCTACAGTCAATGTTCTGTTCACCAGCATTGCTTTGATCCACAACACTAGTGTTCTTCTAAGCCGTGCTTTCTGGCGGAGCTACACATACTGTCAAAAGTCGCATTGTCAAAAGCACCCTGAGTGTCTATGAAAATGCCTGCCGTGTATTCTTTCCTGTCAAGCGCACATTCTATTTTGCTGACCAGATTTTGAAGCGCAGTCTTGCAGGATTTTCGGCGCAACTTTGCGTACATGTAGCTATTTAGTGTTTTATTTATTTCACTCACCCATCTTCGGCTTTCCTCAAGGAACTTTAGGCAATTAAAAACGGCATGTTCCAGGCCTTCTTCGCATCGAAGATATGCTGAGCTTTCTGGTGAGCTGTATAGTTTAAAGCGAGCGGGGTACCGGTGATAGCCGTCGTAGCCCGACAAAAATTGCGTCAATTGGTAGCTTACTTCCTCATGTCATCTCCTTTTTTTTAAAATTTGCATGCACCAAATGGGATGTGAATACTCTTATACTATTACGGGGCAGACGTTGTGAAGAAGAGAAGAGAGAGAAAAAAAAATGTTGTGTAGTGTTTTGAAACTCAGGTGGTATTAAATTTACTGTAAGCTCCAAGGGTAGGTAGGTAGGTAGGTAGGTGTGGTTGTGACAGCATGCTATACTGAAACATAATTAGCGTAGAGGCGCCGTTTTAATACCACAACTCAAGTGACCTAAATTGTTGTAGAAACTGACTTTGGACTTGTGGGAAAGGAGAGAAAAGATTATTTAAAACCACCCCGTGGCATTGAAGAAACTGATGATGTCCCCGATGCTTATCTCCGCTAGCTCACTAATATTATTAAAAACTTGTCTGCCAAGTATACGGTGTCTGACCCTACTAAGGGCCGGACACTTACAAAGGAAGTGAAGGATTGTTTCAGCCTCGTTGGCCATATTGCAGCTACGACAATGTACATTAAAAGTAATGCCCAGTCTGGCTGCGTGGACCCGTATGGGCCAATAGCCAGTGCTAATGGCCAGAACTCTAGCAATATCTGCCCGGTTTCTGTTTAATAGCTCTTGTGTTCTGCGCCGGTTATACTTGGGCCATATCTGCCTGGATATGACACAGTTCTGCAACCCTCGCCATCTATAACCCGCATCTGCAAGGAAACTAGCAAAGATTCTACCCTTAAGGGCCCCTGACGGAATGTTGACGTCATCCGCACGGGAGCAGTCAAGGGCAGATCCCTGCAATGAAAATGGCTATGGTTTTAAGTTGTATCGATGTATGTTTGGGGAGACGGCACGCCTCTCGTACTGCAACAACTTCCGCCTGGAATACGATGCATGAATTGGGTAGATGGAATGAACTAGAGATATTGAGGGATTCAGAAAAGATTCCTGCCCCTACTCCGCAGTCCATTTTCGACCCGTCAGTGAAAATTGTTGTTTTGAACTCGTTTGTCATCGTGCCACATTTCAATTCCGCCCTGGAAGGGAATCTCACCGTGACATTATTGCGAAAGTTCACTCTGGGAATTATGTAGTCGGTCGGATTTGCCGCCAACTCCCGAGGTAGCAGATTAAGGATGCTGTTGTGGCCGTAGAGACTGTCGCACCAGCTACCTGTTTCTCTTAATCTAACCGCACTGCATGCTGATATGTACTTTATATGAAGGTCGAGTGGTATAAGGTGAAGGATTACGTTCAAGGCTTCAGTTGGGCATGTTCTCATCGCCCCTGTAGCACCTAGAGCCGCAGTCCTTTGTACTTTGTTGATGAGTTTGGTAATGTATGCTTTATTAACCGCCGGGCACCAAACTAGCGATCCATAGGAGAGAATAGGGTGCACCACCGCAGTATACATCCAAATGACCATCTTCGGACGTGGTCCCCATTTCTTACCAAATGTTTTGCTAAAAGCATAAAAAGCCTCACAGGCTTTCTTTACTCGCTGTTCAATGTTAAGCTCCCAGCTTAATTTAGGGTCGAGTACCACACCTAGGTACTTAGCACTAGATGATAACGAGAGTAATTGGTTATTAAGCCGTGGAGGCGTGAAAGCCGGTATTTTGGTTTTTGTGGTAGAGAGCATCAGTTCAGTTTTGCTCGGATTGATAAGTCCACATCCAATGGCCCATGTGCTAATCTTATTCAAGGCACCTTCCATAATTTCACTGATCACAGAAGGTAACATCCCCGATACCAACACTACCAAATAATCCGCATACGCGACAACCTTGACTCCGTCTCGGTCAAGCATACACAGAATTTTGTTGATTACCATAAGCCAACGAAGAGGAGAGATAACCCCACCCTGAGAAGTTCCCTTACAACGGATATGGTGGAAAAACTATTACCGAGTGTCTATTGAATGATTCTGGTTTTTAGCATAGTCACTATCCACTTGCTAATAAACTCCCCTACACCCAGTTGGGACAGAGCTTCCTGAATCGATTCAGTACTAACGTTGTTGAAAGCACCTTCAACATCTAAAAAGGTGGCAAGAGCAAAGTGTTTGTAGTGTATCGTCTTTTCTATCGTTCGCACAACTTCATGGAGCGCCGTCTCAGTCGATCGCCCCTTAGTGTACGCATGCTGAGATTTTGATAGAAGGGATGTATCTATTGTATTACGGATGTGCGTATCTAATATACGTTCCAACGTCTTGAGGAGGAAAGATGACAAGCTGATGGGTCTGAAATCCTTTGCAGATTCATGCCCCCGCTTCCTCGCTTTCGGGATAAACACAACACGAACACGCCTCCAGGGGGACGTGGTTTAGAACAAGGGGGACTTGGTTTAGAAGAATACAGCTTCTATAGATCGGAACTAGCGAAGAGACGACCTGATCCAGTGTTTTTTGCAGCATTACCGGGAGTATGCCCTCAAGTCCAGCCGATTTATAGGGAGAGGCCCAAGAGGTATTAACCTCTGTAATTGTTGTCTTAATGTCATTCAAAGATGAGGATTGCACATATTGAGGACAATTTGAGTGAGTAAACTCATTTTTGCACCCTGAAAAGTGAGTTTGCATTGAAAGCTCCAGAGACTCGCTAGAGTCCAAGTCCCGTCTGGCCTTTTGATAAAGGACGGACTGAAGTGTTCCTTGGATCTTACTCAGTCTGGCAGAGTCCTTAATTGTTTCAATGGACTGACACTAGTCCATCCAAGCCAGAGACTTGGCCCTTTTAATGGATTTCTTATATTCTTTTAGGCAATCCTTATATGGTTGTCAAAGATTGTGTCGATAGCAGACATTAAAGATTTCTCTGGTAATCTTCCTAAGATTAGAAAAATCTTCGTTCCACCATGAGGGAAATTTTTTCTTACTGAATTTAATAGGGCACGAAACCTTAAAAGCCGTACCCATGGCTTTTTCTAGGGTTGTGATCTTGTCGTCAAGTTCCTTGACTGATTCGATTTTCGCGCCGGGTGTTCTGTGAAGTTTAGATTTGATAACCTGACCAAATTTGCACCAGTCATTTCTCTTAGGGTTTCATTAAAGATTATCCATTTGTGATCAGACAAAGATGGACGATCGGATACCCGCCAATTAGTTACTCTAAGGTTGTCAATATTGGTCTTGAGTGTAATATCCAAGACTTCCTCCCAACCTCTGAAATTATCCGAACTCGGAAAGTCAAAAGTTGGTTTGTTACCCACATTACAGACAGAAATGTTGAAATCGAATAAAGACTCACCGCTTTTGTTGATTTCCGAGCTGCCCCATAGCGTATGTCTGGCATTCGCAACGCAGCTTAAAATCAATTTGCCATTTTTCTCCGCGATCGCTGATGTCAGCTGTCGTACCTCCTCAGGCGGTGATGGACTGTATCGATCCATGTAAGCTGAGGAAATAAAAAGAGTGCCAGTTAAAACCTCCAATTTAACTACAGTTAAATCGGCAGAGCTAAAATTAGGACAAAGAAATATATTTGTATGTTTTTTAGCTGGGATGCAGGTCCTAGGTTTATTAATAACCTGGTTAATGGTATTGTAGAAGATGTTGTACCGGTTGTCCTTCAGCCCTTTAACGACTGAACCTTTCACCCAGGGCTCCTGAATAAGGCAAATGTTGATGTCTTCCTCGCCTAGGAAAACAAGCAGATTATCTGACGCACTCTTCGAGTGGCGCAGATTAATCTGTGCGATCTTCAACATTTGGAATGGTGGAGTTGGTAATGGCGTCGACAACCATGTCCTCCGACAACTTGTCGGTGCCATCAATTTCGCCTGTCTCATCGTCAGGACCAGAGGGGTGGAAAACTTTGATTTTGGCATGCCTTATGCCAAAATGCAGTTTATGGTCGGCTTCTTCGAGTATTACAAGGCACGCTTCGTTAATCAGAAGCAGGAAAGAGGAGTTGTTTTTCTGAGGTTCCTCTGCCTTGATGACTACCCAGTCATCCATCGGAACCGCCGGGTTGTGTAGTTTTAGGCATTGGAGAAGCCTTCCTCCGTCAACCTTCATATTGGGCGACCAGATGCATGCCCTAGATCACCTGGGGATATCCTTGGCAGGGATAAGCTTGAGCTTCAAGCCCTCCCAGGCATCACTAACCTTAGTGATACACTCTCCAAGGAAATCCTTAGAGAACTGGTCCTTGCATCGTCGGAGGAGCGCTCGTCTACCAGAGCGACCTGCAGATGGTCCCTTGCCACCTCGGAGAAGTGTTGCGTCATCTGGTTTGCACTCTCAGCATACGTGCTTTGTTGTTGAAGAGAAGAAGAGGGATCCTGGCAAACTTGGTCTTTTTTGCCGCGCGATTGGTCTCATCTAGAGACCTGTTACGCTTGTTAGCAATGGGTACCTTCTTCTTCAGTTGTTGTTTTTCAAGGTGGGCGATGTACTCATCGACCACAGCTTGGTACTTAACTTTGTCCGCTGCATCTTTCTCATGAACGCAGACGGCCGCTTCATTTTTGGCAATCTTGCCGAGAATGAAACGAGCCATATTGTACTTGCCTTTCATGAGGGCTCCCGACGATTTTTTCTTGTTAGGCGAACCGTTGCCACTAACCTTAGGGACTTGGTTGCCGTTTTGACAGTGCGTTCTGTTGTTAACTTGTGAGCCGCCCCCTGTGCACCAGAGGGAGTACTGCTAGTACTGGCTGCGGCTGAGGGGAAGACTGTCGACTCCTGACTGGAGGTCAACAATTCGTCTTCAGATGAGGGGCCAATGTCTGGCGTCCTCTCGATCTTGTTTTTTTTTTCTTTTTTACTTTCGTTTCTTTCTTTGTTTGGATTCATTTTTTGGTCCCACGAGTAAGTCCGGAAAAGAGAGTCCATCCTGGCAGAGCCGACATACCAGGATAGGGCATTTATACTACTGACCTCGCCAGGGCATCGGTAGGGACTGTTAACGACCAGCACCTTTAATCACCTGCTGGCCAGGAAATCATCGGCACGGGTACCACAACACCTTGGCTTAAGTGAGATTTATAGTTTACTCCAACCTCGTCCTAATGGACCACAACGCACGATTGAAGCATGCATGTAAATCCTTAGCTGACACTAAACACCCGAAAGGTGAATAGCCATTTCCGGCGGGCGCCCACGTGGAGGCCCAAGGATGAGGATTTTGCCCACCAAGCTCCAAGGGTAGTGTCCAGATAACTGGGGAGCATTTTTTTTGTTTTTTGTTTTTGCTTTAATTGTGGTCCTTATGATTCACAGTATTTTTTTCCGTCCTCCTGGTGTCATAATCCACGGTTCTGTGCTGGGGATTTCGATATCCACTTACAATTATGTGAGGTTTCCCATATTTATTGCCACACTCTTCGCGATAATGTTCTCTCTTGTCTTCTAAGTTATTTATCTGAAATGTTTTCAATTTATCGCTGTTTATACGCGATCGATTTTCCTTCACTTTTACTGCATCAGACCAGATTGGAGAAGCGTATAGCATTGTTGAGATCACAACTCTATCCAGTAATAGTCTCCTGGTGTTTCTTGGCCCCCATCATTTGGAAACATTATCGAAACGCCGAGTGTACATTCGATGCCTTCCTTGATATGTATTCCATGTGGTTACTAAGGCTTAGCCTGTCATCTGTCATAACGCTGAGATATTTAATGCATCTTTTGAAGATTATTGTATGACTCTCAACCTCGAAACTGATGGTCTCTCTTATTCTACAACTACTAATAAGCACTGCCTCCTTTTTGTGTTCTGCCAAAGCCAAACTTTTTGACTCTAACCATTGTTTGACAGATGCGATGGTCTCGTTAGCAATTAATTCTAGCTCGTCTAAGTGTTTCACCGTAGCGCCTATAGCTATATCGCCGGCAAAGCCTATGATTTGTAATCCATCGGGGATTCGTAGTGTATTGAGATACACCATCGTACATTATATGCCATAGAACCGGTCCGAGGTCACAGCCCTGTGGAACGCCAGAGATTATGTAGTATTCCTTTCTCAATAATTGTGTTTCGATTAACATCAATCTTTGGTGGAAATAGTTGTCTAATATTCGCAGGATATATCCCGGGGTATTCATATTTGTTAACGCATCCATTATATAGCTCCAGTTTGCTGTATTGAACGCATTTTTCACGTCAAGTATAGTCACTCCGCAGTATTTCTTAGCCATTGATATTACCTCACCAATAGCGTCTATTTTGGATCGAACTTTACGGAATCCATATTGTTTGTCTGAGAGATCATCTTCTGATTCAGTGACCGGTAGTAATTTACTAAACATTAGGCATTCTAGTATCTTTCCCATTGTATCAAGAAGACATATCGGACGATAAGACGATGGTTCGCAAGGAATTTTCCCTATCTTTGGTATTAAAACTAGCCTCTGTTTCTTCCATATTGAGGGGAAGATGACATTTTCAAAACACATCTGTTTTGACGAAGATTGCAGGATACATCTTATTACTGCTTTTAGAACTTTATTGGGAACTCCGTCTGGTCCCGGGCATTTTTTGTCGATAATCCTTTCGCAGGCGTTCAATATTTCATCTACTGTGGCTTCGGGCATCGTTGATATATGGTAATGGCGATGCAGTTCCCGTAGTATGTGTTGCGGGAACACTGTTCTTACAACTGTCTCCAGCAGCTCTGGGCATTTCTCCTGTGGTGCCTGTTGACCCTTGATTTTTGCTATTACTATTCTGTACGCCAAACCCCATAGCGCTCTGTCTGCCTCGTCGCATAAAAATCTGAAGCTAACTTTCTTACTTTTTCGGATCTCGTCGCAAAGTTCTTTTCTCAGGCGTATGTATTCTTTTTTTTTGTTCTCATATTCTGGCCTTCCGAATGATCGCTGACTTTTTCTTCTGGCTCGAAAACACTCTGTTCGAAGGTTTGCAATAATGTTGTTCCACCAAAAGACTGGGTTTCTCCTATTTGCCATCTCATGCATTTTTAACGCAGTTCGTTAAGCGTATTAGAGCGTCCTCGGTATTATTTGCTTGAACCTCTTCATCACGCATCATTTCATAGAAGAGTTCTTAGTCGAAACATCTGTCTGCGCATCCCTATTCGATTCTCCGGTGCTTTTTGGATTTAGCCTCACTTGTTGAGACTATTCAGTGATTACTATTTGGTGAACGCTATGAGTATACTGCTCGCTTACGTGCCATTTAATCTTTCTAACGAGTGAACTGCTAGCGAAGGTAAAGTCGATGAGTGCGATAAATGGGCACTGCAACAGAATGAGAAGAATTTACGCGAAGATTATGACCGTCGATGACCCAAAAATTAATATTGCCAGATCTAGAGAAGAATATTCCTAGCACTTTGGAACAGTATAAATGGAGAACAGGAAGAACTTTCAAATCACGGAATAAAGGAAAGGAAGGATGTAAACAGATTACTCTCAAAAACACATTTTTGTAATACTAGTAGAGGCTGTATTTCATATAAATAGATAGCTTAAAAGCTTGGAAGAATAAACTCTACTTAAATAAAAGAAAGTGTAGCGAAAATATTTTTTCAAAAACCCGTTATGGTTTGAAAGACTCATCTTGGAATCAATTAACAACCCTAAATACTTAAATTGCTTAACTTTCTCAATTTAAAAGCATTTTTCACTACAGTTAAAATAATTAATTGTAGTTTTGGAACTAGTTACCAACTTATGATCCACAAACCAATTGCTAAACAAATTCAGATCCCAATTTATATCCGCAACTAAGTCTAATGGAGAGTCAGGTCCATATGTGCACCCTATATCGTCAGCAAATGCCGTCAAGACACCCTTAAAATTAGGCTCAAAAAGAAAATTGATATAAATACGGAAAAGAATCGGTCCTAAAACCGATCCTTGTGGCATGTCCATTTTAATATAATATATTGAATTCGAATCCTGATTTCATCTATTTTAACCCTCTGTGATCTATTTTCCATGCAAGCATAAAGCTTCGAAAACCAGCCACTTGAAATCTTTTTTAAGAGAATGGAATGATTGACCATATCAAAGACTTTGGTTATAACCACAAATAAGCCTGCAGTTCGTATATGCTTTTTTCTGTCCGAATTCCAATGTATTTGCGAACAAAACTCCAAAAGTGCCTGTGTAGATTTACCTTTTTGAAAACGAAATTGGACTGGAGTAAAGAAATGGGTCCTATTTAAAATCTTGAGAACTCTATTTCTTACTAATTTTTCAAAAAAATTTGCTAATAGTTAGAAGAAGTGAGATGAGTCTGTAATTTGTGAAACTGTTAGAATCGCCGTTTTTATAAAGCGGTACTACATTCGCGGTTTTTTGTGCATCAGGAAATTTCCTGAAGTTACTTTTATTAAATATCGGTGCAAGAATGTCGGTCACAAACCATGAAATATTTCTTTAAAATTCTATTAGATATACATCATATCGAATTAGAGTTTTTTAAAGTCCCGATCGATTTCAATAACTTTATCGTTATCGGCTCAGAAAAGAAGGTGTCCCTTTGGAAAGAAGCAACGCGTTTGCAATTCGTACAACCTTCAGGATTAGGGTTTGGTGGTAGGGCTTCCTTTTTTAATTATGAGCATAACTTTGTGTATCTTTTTTTAAAGTTTATATTTTCCGGGTGTTTTGAACATAAAATGATTAATTATTTTTTTCTTTTCACTTTGTTTAACAAGCACCTACATATGTATTTATCCAGGGCTTGAGGCACTTTTGTCAGGTTTTAACACCCCCTATGTAGCTACGCAGAAAAATAGGCTTAGTGAGTGAGTTAATGAAAAGATCGTAAGACTGAGATACATTATTTTCAGTGTAAGCCCCTTCCCAGAACTTAAAACAAAGAGACCTATCATATTTAGTTTTTCAAAATTAATCTTAGTCATGTTTTTACTCGAGTCAGAGTTTCCACTTGTTTTGCTTCTCGAGGTGTCAACAATTAAGCCGGTCATTGAATCAAAAACATATTTTTCACAAGCATATAGTTGAGAACTGGAAAAACGTCCGCAAATATGGTCCAAACATTTTCCTGATTCTTGTCTAGTTAGCTCATTAATAAAAAACCATGTGAGGCCAATAGAGTGAAGTAATCCGAAAAAACAGCACTACCTTCCAAAATGTTTTTATTGAAATGAAAATGTTAAATAAAAATTTTTTTTAATGCTCATTATCCAGAAGATTTGAAAATTCCTCCAAAATTACCGTAAAACTGTACCTGTGCAATCGATAGACACAACAAAAACTACATAGTTAATAACATCAACTCAAAAAATGAATTTTAGTTGCCACACAATCATAATCTTCCTTTAAAAAACATCCAACAACACCTGCTGCGTAATTTTTATTCGTATTGTAACATAATGTAATATAATAATTACGCTCCAAAAGTATGCAACACATTTCTAAGTGTCTCTTCATTCGTGGTTCGTGTCCACAGTAAGAGACGAATTATGTCTAAGACGACGTCGCGGAATTAAGAGAGAATTATAACCGCAAGAGAATTATAACCGCAAGAGATTATTGGCTGCGGCTGTCATCATCAGAATTTTCTTGTTCCAGTGGTCGAAGAATTTGCTAGAAGTTTCTAGCTATCAGAAATGCAACTATATAAGGACAGATGGCGATCGAGGCAAGGCAGTTGGTTTTCGAACCGCACGAAGTTGTAATTTTGTGATAAACTGAAAGTTAAGAGTTGACAAGAAGAAGTAATTAATTTGGATTTGTGAATTAAGTAATTGAAATGAGATGAAGTGATTTGAGAAGGAAGAGACCTTGTAAGGAAAGAATTTGCGAAGAATAGTATAGTGTGAACTTGAATTGTTCTATAGACTAGAAAATAAAGAAATAATCTCACAGAGTAACGTTTTGTCTACTCGAGCCGTAGCTCGCATATTACAGTATTATGAAAAAAAGTAAAGACCGGCAACTATACTCATCTTTTTTCAAATCATATATCCAAATTTCAGAAATGAAAACAAAATCAGGAATACATTTAAAAGTGTCCAAATTTCTCTCAAGCCTCTAATATTTTGGTGAACGAAAAAAAGCTTTTCTCTACAATAACTCCTAGAAACGAAAGCATTTTCACAGTTTAAATCTAAATTTAATGTACAGAAGGTAGGAACATCATCAATAGGTGCATTTACTTCAAAATTCATTATTTAAAATAAAATCCAAAAATCTCTAAATAAGAGCGAGATCATTAAATGACCTGATGACGATGACATTCCCACCTTCTACCTTTCTCATTAGAATTTTGTTCTCTTTAAACCATACAAATTTGTAACCTTTCTTCCTCGCTGCCTCTTTCGACTGCTTTAACAACGCCAGTGAGTATTTAGTCAAAGAGTCATTGTGTAGATATTGCTTTTTCGCCCGTCGCTGCTATCTAGTATTCATGTGTTCATGTTGATCTTCTTTTTGTTTTTTCCTTGCATTATGCGTTGCTTCACATCAAAGTTCATGCGTACGAGTATAACCGTTTTGCTGGTCGATTGGCTCAGTTCATCACTGCTCCCGTTTCGCATTTTTTTTTACATAGCACTTATCTACGTCATTGTCGGAAACCTCCACAGATAGTGCATCACGGAAGATTTTTAATGCATCTCTCTGAGCGGAAGATTTGTCAACGTTAAGTATACCAACAATTTCGAAGCAGTTCTTCAGAGAATTTTGTTGTTGCCAATTTAGTTTGCTTTCCAGTAATCAACTTTTGATATGAGCGCAGCATTTTATTCACGTATCTCCCGAATTAATTGTCGAAATTTCGTATTTAATTTCTACTTCGTCGCTGCAACTTCTGCAATAGTCGTTATGCAGCACACCGAGTAGCTTCGCGTTAACCTTAGTGGCGCAATGACCAGTAATTATTCCAGAAACGACCCGTGCTTTATAACGAATAAGTTTCACCAGAGAAGTTGATCTCTTCTTGCTGAAGGCCGGTCATAGCGCTCTGGCCGTTACGCATGTTTCCAGATAAACCCCCCATCTGTTTGTTCGACCGGTGGTTTCATCTCTTCTATTTTCTTCCATAGGGAACTGGTTGGGGTTACTACCAAAGGGAGGGCCCGCGATAAGTGCAGCGCCGACCCCTAACAAGCTCGTCAACCCTTTCGTTTCCTTCAATATCCATATGTCCTGGTACCCAGCAGAAGGTCACCGCATTGGCTCTGGATATCCCATTTAAGAGAGATTTGCAGGTCCTCACAAGCCTCGATCTAATTACAGCAGAGTCCAGAGCCTTAACGGCTGCCTGGCTGTCTATATAGACAGTGATCGTTTTATCAACGATATTACTCTCGCGTATAATTTCCCAGCCTGTATGATGGCTGTGATTTCGGCCTGAAAGACGCTGCAGTCATCGCTGATTCTAAAGGAGTTGTTTATTCCTAGAGAGCTGGCAACGCGGGTCTTCTGACAACCAAACGCCTTTAAAAGAAGCTCCAGTGTAACTTTTGAATTTTTATTAGTTTCAACCAATTTAAAATAAATCAAAACAAACGTGATAAATTAAGAAAGCCGGAAATAGTTTCCTAAATCAAAAACTAAGGTGAGTCCTCTGGTTCCAACATAAAACACTACAAAATACAAACTTGAAATGAGGTACGGTGCCACAATGCAACAGACCCCAACAAACAAAACCACTAGCAGCATATTACCAACAGTACGCACTCCAAAAAGCGCATCACGTTCAGGCCGAAATGTGGCTGTTGGTAATATGTCAATCAACGATCTCGAGTTTATGGTCAAAAATACTATGTCAACCTTGCTAGATGAAAAATTGAAAAATCTCCCTACTAAAGCTGAGCTAGGTGACATCTGTTCAGAAGTTCAATCGCTGAGAAGGAATAATCTGTCACTGCAAACACAAGTCCAACAAGTCGAAGCCCACTGTAATGCTCTCGAACGCCAAGTGGACTTTTTAGAGATGAAGGCAAATGAGAAAAATATTGTAGTGCACCTGCCGACTCAAACTGGAGAGGATGCGGCCTCTAAGGCGAAAGATTTGTGCTTGGAACTTCTGCAGGCAAATGATTCCACCGTAATTATTAACTCACGGATTATCCACTCCAAAAACAACAAAACTGCAAATGTCATTGTGAAACTGCATAAAAGGGAGGACGTAGGACGCATTTTAAAATCCTCACCCAAACTATGCGGCACTTGTATTTCCATCCAAAAGGACTATTCAGCTACATCAAGGGTAAGAAGGCGGTATTTAATTACTCGTAAGTTGAGGATGGAGGTCACCAAGAAGAATATTGATATAAAAACCGAAATTCGTGGGCAAACACTTCTAGTTGGTGAAAACAAATTTTATTATGACACCAATAATAATCTGCGCTGCGATGGGGAAGAAGGAATGTCATTACTTAAGCAATTGATCGATGACAATTCTCTAGCGACACTGACAGCTGAAGGGAAATCATATGGTGAAAATGCAAGCGGCAATCACAAACTGGTGGAGCAGTTCAGCCACATGTTATTTAATTGTAATGCCGTCTGCCTTGAAAATAGTACTAATACAGTAATAAATTAGGAAATAAGAATTCCAATTTAATAAAATGTAGAATATTATCTCATAACATAGCAGGCTTAAATATTAAGTGCTCATTTATTGACTTTTATCAGTTTGTGAATCAATTTGATTTTATTTTTCTTTATGAAACACAATGTTAAAGACTTTGAAAATAAGTTTGTAGGATATCAATTCAGGTGAATTCCAGCGTTTAGAATGCACGCGAGGGGTAGAGCCATTGGTGGTTGTTGCTTTAGATTTAGAAGAGATCTTGGAGGGATCGATTGTGAGTTCATAACTTTGGAGGAACTGACGGTTGTAAGCAGAGCGTTTGATAACAAGAAGTTCCTTATACTTCCGTCATACTTGAACTATAATCATTGGCAGAGGGATTTCGATAAGTTACACGAAATATTGATGTTTATGAGAATTCCCGATATTTTGCCCAATAAGCAACTTCAATAATTACTGACCTCAATAGTGAATTTGCGTATTTAATTATTTTACGATATTCTGCCCAAAAAGCAACTTCCATAGTGTTATTGATTTGCTTATTGGAATATTTTATTGACCCGAAAAGTTGCGAACAATTCATATTTGATAATTTTACGATATTCTGCCCAATCAGCAACTTCCATAGTGTTATTGATTTGCTCATTGGAATAATTTATTGACCCGAAACGTTGCGAACAATTCATATTTTGGCAACTTGCTCTTTGATAACTTCAGTAATTTTAAGTATAAATAGAGTTAAGAAATTAAATAAAGGGCCCAGTTGTTATACCAAGTACGAAGTGTACATATCTTTCTAAACAGTGGTCCTTCGAGCAAAAATAGTTATAATCATTGCCAAGCCTATCTTTTATTCCTGTGTGAGGCTGCACTAGTGGTTATAAACTAACACATATAAAAAGTAATAGTTTACTTCAGTAAAATTTAAAGGCAACAGTTTACCTTACAAAAGATCGATATAATTGTAAAACTCCTACCAAAGTGGTATAAAATGAAGAATCTTGAGAGAATCATAGATAACTTCCAAGACGTCATCGTCCAGCGAAGAGGTTAGAGTTAACCTTACCAAGCTGGGGTTAAATAAGCGTATCCCGGAAACGCCTGCAAGGCAGTACGGCAAGGCAAACAGCCTTTGGATTTCCAGCAAGGCTAATTACGCCACCATGATGGACCTAAACGAAGAAACCGCGGCCGCCTTTCTGCCGAAGTACGAGACAGCAAAAGCCATTTCTTCTAAAATAAAAGAATTCATAGCGAACAATTCCCCAGAACTATTGGAGGAGGATGAAAAAGAAGAAGACGATACCGAAGATCCAGTCCGTCCAGGAATCAGCCAGGCTCTCGAAGCCCCGTCGGCCACAGGTCCTAACCCGAAGACGGATGCAGCGATCAACTTACTAATGCATTTCAATCCGACCCCATCGCAAAAAACCGAAGCAATGACTTCAATTAATCCTAAAAATGGTAATAACGAGCAGTTCGTTACGGCTGACGATCCACAGTCTTACCGTTAGCAAACCCCACAACACGAAAAGAGAGAGTAAGGGTTCCCGATTTGGGATGAGACAGAATCATCAAGATGCTCAAACACACCCTGAAACTACCCAGACGCTCAGGATGCCAGCCCAACCCACGTATACGTTTGTGCAAGGAGTTGGATTCGTTTTGATTAACTCCGAGGGAGGAGTACACCAAGGATACAACATCAGTCCCCCACAGCAGCCCCAGTTAATTCAACAGGACAACAAAAACCCAACCGAAGCACTACTACACGGGATAGCCAAACTCACGCTAGAGCGAGAGAACGTATCACATGCCAAAGGGCAGAAGGAAGTGGTATCAAAATCCCAAAAGTGAACTTAAGAGAATATAGTGATATAGTGGTGATATCACGAAGTACCGTGAATTCAAGGAGCAGTTCGATTCACTGGTACAAAGGAGCCGAACGTCCAACATCGATCGCTTCGCTCCACTCAAGTCGAAGCTAACTGGGAAAGCATTGGGAACAATTACTGACTTAAATTTAACTGGAGACAACTATCCAATTGCCTGGTCACCGAACGTTTGACCGAACGTTTGACAATCCAAGGCATCTAGTTAAATTAAAACTAGAGGCTATGTTAGCTCTACCTCAACGACAAACAAACCCAGGGAATGCAGAGTCTATAATAGCATACATGCATTATACTAAAGGACGGGTCTCCAATTTTGAAAGAAACAAGATAAATGGAGAACAGATCATGGCCTATTTAAAACTTCGAGGCTCTGATCCTATCACACAGAATGGACGATTTTGTAAACTGTAAGACCAGACTCCCTACCTTAGAGGAGATAGAAGATTTTCTGTTCACGGAATATCAGCACCATCTAGATCACGACGACAACTATCGATTTACTCAGAGAGTGTCCAAAAAAGAATCCAGCATCCCGCAGACCAGAGTACATGTTACTCTCCAACCCAATAAGGCAGGAGCAAAAGTGTCAAAGAAGTGTTTCATTTGCACAGAACAACATCCAATAATAGACTGTCCAAAGTTCCTGAGTGCCCCGAATCGAGAAGCCTTGCTACGTGATCACAAGAACTGTATCTATTGCGTAAAGCATCGATTCGACTATCGTTCCCCTTGCAGATCAAAGCAGTATCTTATATGCAAAACCTGTCAAGGACCTCACCTTACAGAAATGCATCCTGATTCCACTTCTATCATGACTCCTTCATCAACTAGCAGCACTTACCTATGCCAAAATGAGTCCGATGCGTTTACTGGTGTGTTTTTGCCTACGGCCATTGCTACACTCATAGTTAATAACGACAACGTTCCAGTCCGTTGTTTACTAGATCAGGGCAGACAAGCTAACTATATATACGAAGATCTGGTCCAGAAGCTGCGATTGCCAAAAAAAGGACACTTGGAGACATTGGAACAGTCCGTTCCATTGCCAACATAAAACTGATGCTGGAAAACCCAGACCTACTAATCGTGAATATAAAAGTACTGGTAGTCAAACGAGTTACCGGATCACTCCCAAATATGCCCAGTCACATCGCCTGGAAATCCTCCTTTGATAAACCACTTGCAGATCCACACTTCAACAAACCAGCCCACATCCCTCTATTAGGTGGGCCAGTATATTCTACGGTGATACGCCCAGGTCTGGGGAAGAAGGATGGGTTGTTACTTCAAAATACCTACCTTGGTGGGTGGATCGTGTCGAACCTCAACCTTTACAACACTGTCGGAGTTCGAGAAGAACCTAGTAAATTTCTGGGACCTGCCTGTTACCGGAGAAGACATCAGTGAAGTCGAGAGTTCATACTGCGAAAACTAATTCATCGAAAAACACTCTCGAGCCAAAGACGGCCGCTACATCGTCCCAATCACTTGGAAAGTTGACGCACCAGCATTAGGAAATTCCTATCGGAATACAATCAAATTCTATATCGGACTGGAAAGACGTTGCGAGCAAAACGAGATCCACAAGAAAATGTCAAACGCTTTCATGGAGGACTATCTCGCGTCAAATCACATGTCTCCAGTACCTGCTAAAAGGCAGCGAGACGAGACCGGAAACGCTTAATATATCCCATATATCAGTATCATCCGAAAAGATGCTGTCACAACCAAGTTGAGGAACGTATTTAACGCCAGCGCGGCATCAATCAATGGGATTTCTCTAAATCAACTCATCCACCCTGGCCCGAAATTGCAGTGTCATATCTTCGACATTATCCACCAGAATGGACAATATGAATTCGCCTACACCAGCGACATTTAACAAATGTTTCGACAACTCCTGATACCTCAAGTAGATCGGGAAACATTTCGGATCCTCTGGCGCCCCAACAAAACACAACCATTGGGTGAGTTTTGGCTAAACACCGTGACATACGGCGTGGAGTGTGCACCATGGCAAGCAATTCGAACAATCCACCAGATTGCCGATGATAACGCACCGAATCTTAAGACCAAGGACATTATTAAGAACTCTATTTACATGGATGATTTGATTCATGGAGCCGATAGCATTAAAGAATGCCAAGAACAAATCGCTAAGATTACCTCAACCCTAGAGACCGGAAAGCTGTCTCCGACAAAATGGTCAGCCAATAACTCAGCAGTCCTTCACAATATAGAGGATAATAAAAAACTCGCCGCCTACAAAGAGACCGTCGATCCAATTATGAAAATCCTGGGTATTAACTACAATCCAGTAGAAGACAGATTCCTCATCCGTATCTCAAATCAAGACCAAGTAACATACACTAAAAGAGGTATATTGTCTATGGCTGCATCCGTTTACGATACCATGGGTTGGATCCTACCAGTTATCATGCTCCTCCGGATATGCATACAAGAGTTGTGGATACTCATGTACGACTGGGATGACCAAATAGATGAGAAAATACAGCAGAAGTTTCGCAAAATATTTGAAACCTTACCCCAACTTAGTGGCATTAGAATCCCGCGCTGGATCCAAGGAACCCAGAGTACACCAATTCAACTCATTGGATTTTGTGATGCCTCGGGAGATGGCTACGCAGAAGTGATTTACAGTCGAGTAAAAAATGAAGAAGTCTACACAACCCGATTTCTTGCAGCCAGGGGTCGAGTCATACCACTTAAGACAAGAGCAAATAAAGACAGTAAACTATGCACGGTCCCCAAGATGGAGCTGGAAGGAATTGTGCTATTAACCGAGCTTCTCAACCAAGCCAGAAGTAAGTTCCACCATCCTAATATCGCTGTATATGATACGCTGTATCTGATACCCAGATAGTGAGGTAGCCCTAAGCTGGGTGCGTAGTAACAACAAGATCGACAACAAATTTGTGACTAGAAGAGTTACCAAAATTCGGAAAGTCATTAGTCCGGCGGAAATACATTACGTCAAATCTCAAATCTGCGGAGAATCCTGCTGACCCAGCTTCACGTGGACTCACTCCCGGTCATCTGACTAGCTGTCGGCTTTGGTTTGAGTGTCCAACCTGGTTAAAGCATGACCACCTTCCACTCACTCCTTTCAAAGATATGGAAATTACCATGACACATGTCGCTCGAAATATGGTTGCTGAAGAAAACTTTATTGAGAGATTCTCCTGCTTTAACCGTCTACTACGAGTAACCGCTTATTGTCTCCGGTGGGCCAGAAAGAAGCAAACACGTGAGACCGGCCCAATCTCCGCTTAAAAAATATCTAATGCTAAGGCAAAAATCATTCGGTTTCAGCAGCATCTATCATTTAATAACGAAATAGCCCACTTCAAGAAATCAAAAACCTTTCCGAAGAGAAGCTGGTTGACATATTTTACTCCAATGTTTGGCCGGATGACAACATCCTTCGTGTGGAGGGGAGGATTTCTCTTGCCAACCTCCCGGAAGGACATAAGCATCCGATATTGTTGACCAAATTCCACTTGGTTGATTTAATAGTACGCCAAACACACTTGGATCACCACCATTGAGGAAATTCTTTAACGGAGCACTTAATAAGGGAAGAATTCCGGAGTTGTCCCACATGCACTCGATGGAAGGCCCAAACTGTCCAGCCGATTGTTGGAGATCTACCCACGGGACGAATCACCCCAGCACCAGCATTTAGCAAAATCGGTATCGATTTGTGCGGTCCTTTCTGCATTAAAGCTAGCACAATAAGGTTCGATAAAATCATAAAAGTTTGGGTGGCGGTCTTTGTCTGTTTAGTTACCAAAGCTGTTCACTTAGAAATTTGCTCGGATCTAAGTACGGAAATGTTCCTGGCAGCCTTCACACGCTTCGCGAACAGACGGTGCTAGCCATCCCTGGCCCTCCCTGTTAATGGAACCAATTTTATTGGAGCAAAAAAGAAGATCAACCAAGAATGGAGCAAGGTCACCGATAACTGCAAGGACAGACTAGCGATCCAGGAGATTGTTTGGAAGTGCAATCCGCCATACAGCCCTAACTTCGGCGGGCTATGGGAGGCCGCCGTTAAGTCTATGAAACTTCTAATGAAGAAAATGTCTAATATAACTAAACTGACCTATGAAGAATTCAACTCCTTATTATGTCGCATCGAAGGTATAATATATATATAATAGCCGACCATTACATCCAGAATCATCTGAAGCTGAAGACGCACCCGCCTTTACACTATTCCATTTCATCACGCAACGGAGCTTCAGGAACTCCGTAATCGATGCAAGTCCATCAACTGCCGTCCCAATCACAAAACGCTGGTTACAAGTGCAGCAAATTCAACAACACTTCTGGGAACTTTTCCACCAAGAGTACCTCCACCAACTGCAGAAGAGAAATAAATGGAGATTCCCAGCTCGACCACTACAAGAACCAAGTGTTACTCCTGCCGATTGGAAAATGGGTCGAATTATTGAATGCTATCCTGGCAGTAAGGGAGATGTTCGGAGAGTCGATGTAAAGACAACCAAACGGGAGGTCGTGCATCGAGCAACAAATCGTTTGGTCCCTCTTTTCCCAGAAGACGCCCAGGACGAGCCCGCCGTACACCGAAGCAGTCGGCAGCATGCTTGCACCACCTCACTGCTAACTCGAGTACTTTTATGTTGGCTGGCCCTCACTACCCCAACAACTAAAGCCTTAGAAATCCAAACACTCACTCCAGGTATCCATATTCACCGATTGGGAGACGCTTTCATCAAATACTCCGACTTGGAGTTCTCGGTCGAAACCACTTTGAATTTTACCGCCGAGCTGATTACCATCGACAATCATGTGAAGGAATTCTACGATTACTGCCAACAATATCATAACAGCAGCTACTCAAAGTTATATCAACACTGCCGTTCTCTAAAATAAACTGTTAGACGCGTGGCCATAACAGTTAAGGAAGGAATCGCTGCAAGCTATCTCAGTGAACGGATCAAACGTTCTATTGGGCCTATAATTCTAAAAGGAATTGTCAAATATGGTCCCCAAATACTTATGACTGCCGGCATCGCTTATCAATCAGTAGAGAATTACCAACTAGAGCATCAAATCGTCAAATTGGAGAATAAAATAAAAAAGGTATTAGAAACATCCCGCCTCATGGCAGACATCAATGACCTAGAATCTAAAGCTGTTGACGTGCAACTTCATGCCTTGCTTGAACAGCAGCAGCAACTTCGGCTTCAAGAACATATGAACGATTACTCAGCCTGCATTCAAATCCTTATCAGCGCTATCCAAGCAAATCATCAGAACATTATCACCATCAGGCCCGTTGAAGCTCTACAGACCTATGTCAGCAAACTAAACGGAGGTTTGGACTTTTGCAGGCTGCCAACTATACCAAATGCAGCCGCACTATTCACTTTTAACAGTATAACGAAGACCATCCGCAAAAATATGGTTATCGTGACGTTCAACATTCCTCTGGTCCAAACGAGAAATTTCTCTAAACAGGCCTTTATCAGCATTCCAACCATCGAGGCTCATGCTATCCTTCTGGAGAATTCGTGCAACAAATTGTGCTCAGCAATGACAACAAAACCTCCTTCGATTCAACCCATGCCATCGATCTAGGCGCGGAATCTACGACAATGTTAAGGAAACACAACTAAATGACTGCGGGAAAGAAGTATTCAAAAGCCCCTCTTCCCCCTCGCTTTGGAACATTTGCACCTCAATACCAGTCAACACAGAATTCGATAAGGTATACCGATTACACAGTGATCTTGCAGTCATATTTAGAACAAGCGCTAACAACGTTACTATCGTATGGAACGCCATACAGACCCCACTCGTTGCAAAATTTAATTTGGTGAGGTTTCCAGGTTGCAGAATCTCCAGCACCCAGTTTGATGATGTTATGTCTCCCATCGAAGGTGTCAAGAAATTCGAAACTGACATCAAAAATTTCTCAACTGAAGACTATATGTCCCCTCCCAAAATCGACCTAAGCGGAAAGCCCACAGAGGATCCTCGTCTTAACATACTCATGGCAAGACTCTCAGCTGAACTGGATGACAATGACGGGGACTCCTGGGAACATCAGTACTGGTACTTAGGAGCTATGTGTACCATCCTCTGCATCGCTCTATTTTTAATCATCTACGCCTGTAAGCGCCGTCGAAGAGAAAGGTCAGAGATTCCTACTATCAGTTACCTCAACAAAGAAGACAAGATACCCGGAAGTTGGGTACGGGCATACATGATTCACCGCGATACGGTACCCCACATAAACACGGACGCAGTATAGATTTATAATTCCTACAATAATGAAACATAAGCACTTTTTCCGCCGGGAGTTTGTTTATGAGAATTCCCGATATTTTGCCCAATAAGCAACTTCAATAATTACTGACCTCAATAGTGAATTTGCGTATTTAATTATTTTACGATTATTATTGATTTGCTTATTGGAATATTTTATTGACCCGAAAAGTTGCGAACAATTCATATTTGATTATTTTACGATATTCTGCCCAATCAGCAACTTCCATAGTGTTATTGATTTGCTCATTGGAATAATTTATTGACCTGCAACGTTGCGAACAATTCATATTTTAGCAACTTGCTGATTGTTAACTTCAGTAATTTTAAGTATAAATAGAGTTAAGAAATTAAATAAAGGGCCTATATATACCAAGTACAGTAAACAATTGATGTGCTGCGGTAACCCAAACGCGCTGGTAATTGGTGATCTGAACGCAAGAGTAGGTCAAGAAGCAGTAACAGAAAACGATAATAAAGGCATAAAGAGGAAATCAAAGGATCTTAATAATGCGAGGGATACTAAGCTGTTGGAATTCTGCAACACCTTGGGCTACGACTGCAAAATGGGTCCAGCCGAAGTGATGAGTTTGTAGTCTTCACGTTTGTGGTCTCGCAAGGAATGTCTGTTACCGATTACAGCCTTATAAGAGGAGAATGGAAAAGCTACATCTCCGATTTTGAAGCTAGGCAAGTTTCATATCCTGATCACCTTCCCATTGTTGTTACATTTGGGCATACGATGGTGGATAATGTGCAAACTAGGAATATGCAATCAATTCCTAAGCTGCTGTGGAAAAATTCCAAATGATCAATGTACTGAAGGCGATTAGATGTGTTACTGCAGTGGCAGGTTAATCTAGATTTCAATCAAGCTGAACTTATTGAAGCATATTCAAGTCCCAGTATCAACGGAAGACAATATAAGGAGCCGTGGTTTGAAAAAGATTGCGAGAAGACAATGAAGTTATCTTTCACCTGCCTTAAGTTATTTCGGCATTTCGGAGAAGGTTATATGAAAGAGCAATATTTAGAAGCCAATAGATGGAAGATACGTCATAAGCAGAGAGTTAGGTTAAAACATTCTTCTGGCGCATTTAAAAAAAAAAAAAATTAAATTCGGTGGTTAGCATCCTGAACTTTCAATATGCAACGCCTCGGTTCCAGAACGATGTATTGAATAGGGCAATATCCCATCGAGAAGTTATTAGAGCACTGTCCTCACTCAAGGATGTAAGGCGGCTGGATAGGACAGAATACCTCCCGAGTGTTATAAGTATGAAACTAATGAGCTCGGTCACAAACTCACCCTGCTATTGAATAATGTTTTCGAAAGCGGAGCTATTCCTCAGCAGTTTAAGGAGGCGTTGATTTTTCCCATCCATAAAAAAGGCAGCACGTCTGACCCAGCAAACGAGGTATTTCATTTTTGAATGAGTCGCATAAGATTTTTGCGATACTGCAACGACGATTAACAGCATGGATAAGGGACGGTAAGTTATTGAGAAATTTCAAGCCTGCTGTTTAAGGGAAAATTGAGAAAAGCACGAAAACTCTATTTAACCTACAGAATGAATTAAAAACCTTTCTTCCGGTCTTGACCACGTTTTTATTTCGAATGACATTAAGAAAATGAGAAGAAGACAGAGAAAGCTTATGACAGAATGACAGAATGATTGTGCTCCCAGTGTTGTCATCTTCTCAAAGAAAGGTTATACTGGTAGTGTTGCTATTTTCTTAACATTTCCGCCCACCTCGTCCAGGTCCTGCGACGAAATGGGTTACGAGGTGGTTGCCGCCCACAGTGTAGATCTCCTCGTTCGCTGTCGATTTGAAGAACCATAAGCTTAGAAATTGCCCTCTTTATAATTGAAGACTGAGTACGAACAGTCGCAACCAGAACTAGATCGTCGACTCCAGCATGCACTTCAAGAACGCGACCCAATGCCCATTGAGTGGGTGGTGCCCGTTCATCACGACCTGAAGGTTCTCCTTTGTTTGTCGCCATTTATATCTAACCTGCAACTCATGCAGATACTCGCAACTCCATCGTTTCCAAAAGTCCTGGTTCATTTGTTCTAGTTGTTTCCACTTGGTGAGTCGGCCAGTCTTTATGTTAAGTAAGTTGAGCTCCGGAACTGCAGTGATGGGGCCGCCCACCAGAAAATGTCGGGAAGTCAGGGCGACTGAGTCCGTGAGGCCATCGGACATAGCTGAAAGCGGCCTCGAGTTAAGTACGGCCTCGATTTGCTTTAGTACGGTGTAGAACTCCTCGAAGGTTAACAACGCTTCGCCCACGGTGCGCTTGAGATGATGCTTCATGCTCCCATGGGATCCTGGTGGGATGAAGTGCCATAAGACTCCATAACATGCAATAGATCGCGCAGCCGCTTCTAACTGCTTGCGATAGGCCTCAGCATCTTCCTTGAGAACTGTATTGGCACCGATGAAAGTTATCGCACAGTCACTATATATATCGGAGCTATAACCTCGCTGAGCAAAAAATCTTCGTAGTGCTGCAAGAAATGTGTCGGTCGTCATATCGCTTACTAGTTCGAGATGGATAGCTCGTGTGCTAAGGCAAACGAAAAGAGCGACGTATCCTTTATGAGTACGACATCCTCTTCCTTTTGATGTACGAATCTTATATGGACCGCTGTAGTCCATCCCACAGTGTTTGAATGCCGGTGAGGGGGTGCAGCGGTTAGTGGGAAGGCTTCCCATAATTTGATTTGACATGGTTCCTTTTCGACGGAAGCATTTTATGCATCGATGAATAAACTTCTGAATTGAGGAGCGTGCGTCGATTATCCAGTAGTGCCTGCGGAGATAGTGGAGTGTAGCCTGGGTGCCCCCATGCATAGTACATCCGTGTGCTTCAGCAATGAGCATTGTACATAAACGGCTCTCTCTCGGTAGAATGATTGGATATCTTTCAGAAGCAGGTATTATGGCGTTCCTTAGCCTACGGTTTAACCGAACGATGCCCTCATCGTCTATCATCGGATTTAATTTTAATAACTTGCTCTTTATATTGATAGGTTTGCTTTGAAGGAGGCAAGATATTTCGTTAGTAAAGTATAAGTTTTGAACATACCTTATCCAGAATAGCAAAGCAGCGCGTCTCTCAGAAGCTGTGCACCAAGACGATGTATCATGTGACTTCTTTAAATTCGCCGCAACAAACCGGTGGCACCATGATGTAACAGCAATCAGTCTTTTAATGTCTGAGTACTTGTTCAGCAAATCCCATTCCATATCCTTGACCGGCATTGGAAGGCATGGAGCATTCAATAATACGGTAACTTCGATAGTTTCACCCAAACTTGGACTTTGTGTTGGCCATTCCGATTCGTTTTGGTGCAGCCATGCCGGGCCATACCACCATATATCGAGGTCAGCAAATTGAGATGGATATACGCCACGCGAGGCGACGTCAGCTGGATTGCTTTTTGTTGGCACATACCTCCAAAATTCGATAGATGTCAACTCTTGGATTTTGGTGGTTCGATTAGCCACATATTGTTTGTGCTTTCCAGGGTTCGAGCGTATCCAGCTTAGCGCTGTTTTGGAATCCGACCAGCAGTAGGTTTGCATGGACGGAAATTGCAGAACCTTTGACACGGTTGCACTAATTTTGCCAGCTAGGAGTGCTCCGTTGAGTTCCAAACATGGCACGGTGATCTTCTTTAGTGGTGCCACCTTAGTCTTGGCCATGAGAATTGATACCTTGATCTCACCATCTGCTGTTTTCACTCTCAGATAAGCAACAGCGGCATAGGCAGGTGTAGATGCATCAGAAAACACGTGTAGTTGGGAGCTCTAGGCACTTTAACTTTTTCGATGAGAGGCGGCTCTTCACGAAACTTCGTCCAATTTTGCTGATGTGGCTCAGGAATATGTTCGCCCACGAATAACCAGAATGCCAAAGTTGCTGGCAGATTATCTTTCCTGTGACCACTACTGGAGCCAACAGATATGGTGGGTCATAAATTTTTGGAACATCCGACAGCTGCTGCCTTTTAGTAATGAGTCCTGTTAGGGGATTTACGTGTACTCTGTATCCAATGCAATCGGAGTCACAGAACCAGTAGATACCCAGTGCTTTCGTGTTACGATCCAAGTTCAGGTCACATTGGATTTCATGTTCACAGTCTTGCACATTGAGATTTTGCAGAAATTTTGTTGAATTTGAGTTCCATTAATGCAGCAAGAAACCTCCACGCTGCAGCATCTGTTGAAGTTGTCCTTGTAGTTCGAGAGCAGTCTCAACAGTAGAAGAACTTTAATGGTCAAATAGAGAGAACAGTTCAAACCATAGGTGATGGTCAGCAATCTATAGCTACTAGGATTGCCATTTTTGTCCTTCCATATGATACGCTGCATTTCAGCATCATCTCGTTCGACTAAGATCTCTCTATAGCATTTTTCAATGTCGGCCATGAATCATATTCGATGAGTTCGCCACTTCAGAATAATACTCGCCAAATCATTGTGCAGTTTGGGTTCCACGTGAAGACAGTCGTTTAATGAAACGCCCGATTTGCATTTTCTTGACGCGTTAAAGACGGTTCTTAGTTTGGTCGTTGAACTTGTTTCTTTATACACTCCATGATGAGAAACGTAGCAAACACGTTGAGGTTCGACTTCTTCCTGTACTGGTTCCATATGTCCGAGGTCCAGATACTCGTCCATAAATTCCTCGTACAACGTCTTCATGTTAGGATCGTTTTGTAGGCGACTCTGTTGGTATATAAACAGGTTGTATGCATCCCGCTTTGTGTCCGCTAGCGCGGCTAAGTCGATGGAGTTTTTGAACTCTTCGCAGTAGAGCTCATCTTGGGTCATCTTTGAGGTAGATTCCACATCTTCATGCTCGTTGAACTTCCACATATTCTGAATTAAGTCACCGAGTTCAGTAAATGTGAATGCACAAAAGTTTGTGGGCAACTTTAGAGTTGTTGGTGCGGGCAAGCGTCCGTAGATGACCCATCCCAGGTGGGTACGTTGTGCTACCGGAGCACTGATTGATGATTGCTTGACTTCACCATAAAGTAGAGAGCCAAACAGGTCAGCTCCCAGGATGAAGTCAATAGATCCAGGTTTATAGGACTTCGGGTCAGCTAATTCCAGATCTAAAAATTCAGCAAACGGTTTGAGGTCCACATGCGTAGCAGGCATTAGAATCCCCAATCGTGGCAAGATACGAGCTGCACAGCTGATTGTAAAATCTACTTCTTTGAGAGAGCTCACAGAGATTTGAACCAGTCCCGTTGACCTCCCTACTGTTGCCCCCCAACTCCAGTTACAGGAACGGACGTAAGTTCGACGTAGATGCAGTTGTTGGGCAGCATATTCGCTGATAAAGGATGCCTGTGAGCCAATATCTAGTAGCGCTCGAAGTTGAAGATAGTGCCCCGTGGGCGATCGAACTCCAACTTGATAATGCACAAGCGAGCTTTCTGTGCGTGTGTGATTTGAGTTAACTGTCTCTGTTTGTATTTTACCACCCTCATGTAATATAGTATGATGCTTTTGTCGACATTTCAGACAGGTAAATGATGATGGACACTCCGCGTGAGAATGGTCAACCTTCAAGCAGTTCTTACACACTTGCGCTTTTGTCACAAACTCTAACCTTTGCGCCGGTGATTGCTTTCGAAAATCTGGACAGAACATCAAGATATGTTTGCCAGAGCAGCTCGGACAGCGAATCACGTTTGTTTGGTGACTACGTATTGGTAGATGACTCAACGGCTTGGGATTTTGTTCCTTCTGCTTGGCTTTGGAACACAAAACCATGGCTTCCAGACCTTGAATGCGATTTTCTAAGAACGTTTTCAGCTCATCATATTGTAGCATAATAATAACTACGCTCCCTAAAAGTATGATGCAACAAATTCCGAAGTGACTTTTCATTCTGGCAGAATTTTGGTTCGAACTGTCCTTTCATTCGAGGTTCGTGTCTGCGGTTTCCACAGTTCATGTCTACGAAAGAGACGGATAATATCACGGATGAGAGGGAATTATAACTGTAAGAATGATTGTCATCTTGGAATTTCTCTTGTTCCAGTGGTCGAAGAATTTGCTAGAAGTTTCTGGCTATCAGAAACTTCTGCTATATAAGGACAGATGGCTATCAAAAAGGGGGCAGTAGTTTCTAAACTGTGGCGAAGAGATTAGAAAAGTGATAGTGGGCGAAGTTGTAATTTTGTTGAAAGTTGAGATTTAACAAGAAGAAGTAATTAGTTTGGATTTGTGAATTAAGTAATTGAAAGGAGATAAAGTGATTTGAGAAGACAGAGACCTTGTAAGAAAAGAATTGCGAAGAATAGTATAGTGTGAACCTGAATTGTTCTAGAGACTAGAAAATAAAGAAATAATTTCACAGAATATTGTTTTATCTACTCGAGCCATAGCTCACATATTACAATATGTTGGGATATAATTTGGGGTTGCAAGCGACATCTCCCAGTCCTTTACAGTAACAGGATCAAATCTTTCGGTGACGAGAAAAACAAGCCAATCGCCCCACTTAGACGTTGGATGCCCTAATTGTTCTAGAGCACGAACGGCTTCAGTGGTTCCATCCAAAATTTTCCGTAGTAACATTGGTGACTTAGAGCTCATGGTAGGTAGTTTTATAATGTCACGTAAATATGACTTAATAAGTCGCCGCTTATTGTCGTAGCGTTGCTGCAGAATATCCCATGCAATCGAAAAGTTGTCTTCTCCAACAGATATATTCCTCAGCAGCACCTCAGCTTCACCCCGAAGACTGGTTTTCAGATAATATAAGCGTTGCACGTTTGAGAGCGATGTATCGTCGATTACGCATGTGGTAAACATGTCCTTGAACGGCAGCCACTCCTGAAAAGAACCATTAAATTTGGGCAAATCAATCGCTGGCAAAAGTGACTTATGTGTGTAACCAGACCCATTGTTGTTCGATTTGGCGTTGAGTGTGCCAGACTTTGCAAAAATTAATGAGGAATAAGGTTCCCCGCAAGGGATGCCAATGTTTAATGGAAAATTGAGAAAAGCACGAAAACTCTCTTTAACCTACAGAATGAATTAAAAACCTTTCTTCCGGTCTTGACCACGTTTTTATTTCGAATGACATTAAGAAAATGAGAAGAGGACAGAGAAAGCTTATGACTTAATGATTGTGCTCCCAGTGTTGCCATCTTCTCAAAGAAAGTTTATACTGGTAGTGTTGCTATCTTCTTAACACCCGCTTTAGATCTGATTATTCCACCGTTGATCACATTTTTGTATTGAGGAGTATTTTGTAGTCAAGAAATTCTTTGTATTCTTCGTCGATTTTAAGGCAGCCTTCGACACCGCGAACCGAAACGCTTTAATGTATAAGCTGTACAATATGGGTATGATGCAGTAGTTCGGACGGGCGATCCAAAATTTGTATGAAGACACAAAGGTAGCAGTGTGTGATGGTGAAGCAAAAACAGAATGGTTCCAATCTAGGTCAGGAGTTAGACAGGGATGTGCTTTAAGCCAAGCTTTTTGCTCTCTTAATAGAAGCTATAGTTGAGCTTCTGGCAGGAGGTATACAGTATGCAGTTGTGATGGTGAAAGTACTTTTGTTTGCAGACGATATAGTCTTGCTTGCTTACTCTCCTGAAACCTTGCAGCTAATGATTAATCCATTTCATGAATACTATCAAATGTAGAGCTTTTGGAAATATCTTCTCAAGAAACACAATTAGATTTTCTCTTTTTTCTTAATTAATTTACTTTATTACAGGATAAATTAGAAGCAGATTCACTATCACGAGCCACGTCCTTTCGGACTGGTGCCAAAAAGAAAAAGGGCGGAACAAAACCGACCACGTTGCTTTTTATGTCAAAAAGCAGCGAGGTGCGAGAAATGATATGGATGATCGAGTTGCAAATGTGCGTTGATAGGCGAGGTTATCGATTGAGTGTAGTTATCGACTTGAAGCTGACAAGTGTAAACTTAGCATCGATGATGATTCGTTGTCGCCACAAGCTTAATCGTTCATTTGGATAAATCTAAAATCATCATATTCAAAAAAGGTGGTGGTAGAAGTTGTCGGGCCATAGAGGAAACACTGCACCAACGAGAAGAGGACCACGCAGACTGCACCAGCGAGAAGACGGCCACGTACACTACGCCAGTGAGAGGGTACCAGGCACACTGCGCCAGCGACAACGGAGAACGCACACACCACGCCAATACTGAAATCTCCACGCCCGATGGGTATATTGGACGAAGACCTTAGGCCAGTAAGGGGATTCGTGAGATATTGAAATTAATGTTAGTTTAAATTAAACAAAGAAGAACGTCTTTTATTTCGACCAAAAGAGGTCGAAGTCAGAGCATTACAACTCTCCAGTCAGCAACTTCAACAGAGCTCTATTCAGAAAAAGCCATGATATCCAAGACTTCCTTTCTAGTAGACGTTTCAAAGGTGGGGTCATTGCCTCTATTACATATGATAAGAATGAATTCCAGAGCATAGTTAAACAAAACTTCGCCTCTGGCATTGATATTTGTGTTACCCCACAGAGTGTGGTGGGCGTTAGCATCACATCCCAAGACTAAGTTTTTCTTACCTTTCTGAGACGCTGGTATGAGCGACCTCAGGTCTTCCGAGGAGAAGTTAATGCCGTCATCGCAAGGTGGGTACACGAACGCTACCGTGCAGTTCCCGCTCACCCCTCTCAAATTTACCACTGTCAAGCCGCAGGAACAGAAATGAGACTGCATTAGTATTTGAAGATTCTTTTTAGCCACGATGCAAGTCCTAACTTTGCAAGCGTCGCTTCTATAATATATATTATAGTCTTTTGACCCTAATCCCATCACGTGATTGTTATGAATCCACTGTTCCTAGATTAGGGCCAGATCCAACTGGTCCTCTATGAGGAGCAGCTTCAAGTTGTAGGAGGCGACCGTACTATGATGAAGGTTGATTTGCATTACTATCATTGGTTGTCGCAAACTCAACTTCCATAGCGTCAGTCACCCCATCATTCTCCGCCCGTTGAATCCACTTTAGGAGCTTTACAGTTACCTCTCCCGTCCCATAGAACAGCTTCAACTGCCTGTCTTCCAGAAGTGAGGCCAGGGATTCATTATCCCCATGGTCCCATTCTTTGATTCTTCCTCCACAGCGACATCCCAGCTCTTCATGTCAGTAGAAGAGTTCTGGGCTTTTGGGAAGCTGAGGATCTCTCTCTTCTCCACTCCCCAGTCAGGAGCAAAGAGCCTTCCCTTATGTATGGTGGGGATTTCATCGGGAGGTACAGTCCCCTCTCATGGTTTAAAACCGTGAACTGTGGCTTTCGCGAATTCAAGCGATAAATGGTCTTTACAGTCTATCAGAATGACACTACGATGCCACTTCGGTCTACCGAAAGTGGGCGCAGATCCACCAATACTTTTTCAAATACGGTCAAAGACTGCTTCAGCGCAGACCTTTTCAATCATTTGACCGCGTTCTTGGAAGTTCTGGCCACTAGGTTTTCCGAAGCTCACAACAGTTAGTTATAGTAAACTACGAATCGCCCCACTTTAAAGCACATCCTTATCAGCCATCTCCTTAACTGCTTTCGTTGTTGGTTTTGTTTTGTTTTTCTTTTTTTACATTTTATTTATTTAATTTATTCCCACGAGTATAGTTAGAATGTAAGTACGCCCAGGCAGAGCCGCCATGCAGGGGTAAGTCATTTCGTAACCACAGACCTCGCCAGGGCATCTGTAAGAGCTCGTTAACCGTTGGTATTTTATCCCCCCATCCTACCATCTTCGGCAAAGTTTTATTACTTTCTCACACCACCGGTTGAATAGGGAATCTATCTCTTAGTTTTTCGGACCCCCGGGACTCAAGGAGTCATCAGCATTCGGTTCCTTCTCACATTTCTTCGCTATGTGTCCTTCTTCTCCGCATCTTATACATAGATTTGATCTGTCTGGATTCTTGCAATCTTTGGACAGTTGGCCAAAATCCAGACGTTTTCTTAGTTGAGTAGGCTCTCTTAGCCTACCTACCACCTATCCAATTTTGGCTTTGCGGCCTTTAGCAGTTTGTTGGCCATTTCTACTGGCAAACTTAGAAGCGCTGTCTGGGTGCCACCATACGCTCTTCTTATACTCCTAATCGCCGATATTTGCAAGTCTGGTACCTCGAACTGTTCAGTCAGAGCAGATACAATATCTACTATCGACGTTATTTCGTCCAGGATTTTGCATTCCACCGCTATTTTAGGAGTAAAGGACTTTATATTCGCTTGGTCAGCCAGCGCTTTCTCTATAAGCTCCTTGTATTGAAGGCTAATCTCGCCTGTCTTTTCTTTAAGCTCCAATAGCATATCGCCCTTCTGTGTACGCCTGATACGTGATACCTTTTCTCCGAACTCCTTAAGGTTAACATAGATTTTCATTTGTCACAGGATATCCCCGTATGACTTTTTACCTCTTGTTGATATTACAATGACATCCGGTCTCTGTGTCTTCACACTTTTTACTTGGTGCTCTTCTGCATGGTTATGATTTTTGGCCTTCTTTTTGGTGATTTTTGTCCAATATTTATTTGTTTTTCACTGTGGTCATGTTTTTTTCGTTCTTTGATGTCTGTCCTGAAGTATCGTCCGAGGGATCTCTTCTTCTTTTGGCCGAGCTCATCTCTATCTCTCTGGATGGCTTTGCTGGTTGTGGCGTAGCCGTCGATTATTTCTGACGACGGAAGCTTGCATTTGGACGTTACTTCCAAAGTATCTCCGTTTGCGTAGTGTTATATCCGCCAATACAACTGAACACTTAAATTCTTTTATCCGCCGATACAACTGAACACTGAAGAAGGAAAGTCAAATTGTTCTGCACTCTGAACCAGACTGCCTCGTCCATCGTTTCCACTTTTCCTCCATGCCTTCGCTTCACTTACTTTTCGACCTCTTTACTTTGATCGAGTGGGAATTATCACACTTAGGTGGCCCACATGTGTCGTTTTCCATTCTTGACCTCTAAGGGCAACCCAGTGGGAAATACTCCACTTAGGTGACCCACATTTGTCGTCTGGCATTATGCCATTATACCAATATCAGTTACCGGTTGCATTAGAGTGTTACATTACAATGTCGATCGCCGGTCGCATTGCATGATTTATGGCACATATGGTAAAGAGAAAATGGATCGCACCGTTTGAGCATGGGAAATATACGAAAGGCGCACGAGGTATGAGTAAAATCGTTTGGCATTACGGCATGTAGGAATGCGAAGAACGATAAATGTAGTAGCCTGAATATGAATGAAATTTTGTATTTTATAATACTTTTTTTTGACTTATAATGTACCAGATTATGAATAATAAAAAAACACTTGTTTTGACTTACTGATGTGTTTACATTAGGTTTTTTTTTTTTTTTTTTGATTTACTTAAATTATGGCAGTTAACGTTCTGTTATGCTAACTAATTTTGCTTTCTCTCTTTTAAGTATTCTCAATTACATTGTTAGACTCTGTTTTGTTTATTGATAACTTCATTTTTACATATTTTCGTACTACTACCCCTACTAGAATTACAATTAGAATTATTGTTATGCCTATTGTTACATTTGTTTTTGTTAATATGTCCTTGTTGAGGCCGCAACCCTTTTTTAGTGCTCTTCATACTCTCGCTGCTCTGTTAATCTGTACATCCACTCACGACTTTCATACGAAGCAGATCAATAAAAATAATTAAAACTAAAAAATGGACTTAGTTTCTTTTTTTTCTAGATTTCTGGAACCAGCCCGCGCTCGTACATTTTTTCTGGTTCCTTCTCATAGATCTCTGAATTGGTATCGATTTCGGTTAATCGAATCGCAAAAACACGATTAATTTAATTGACTCTTCCGTCATTCTGCTCGGTTGTTAGTGCGCGGTAAATAAAAAAGACTGAAAAATAAGCATCTCTCGATAATGTGCTGTATGGTGATTTACATGCGTGAACGAAATTCAATCATTGTGTTGGATCTAATTAGTTATTGATTGACCAATCACGATTTTGTGCGGTTTATTAACAGATCAACGTACAAGAACAAGACAAGTGCATACAAAACTGTTCCGCTAAGCGAGCAGTTTTCAGTTGTATTACAGTTCCCGCACATCACAGTCTGTATCACAAGAAATTACTCGAAAGCAATATCATTAAAGTAAGCGATTTTATCAATTTCTGTTTTCACAATAATTCATCATATGGAGATGCTGCATAATTTACGTCAACAACGTACTGAAGGCGATTAGATGTGTTACTGCAGTGGCAGGTTAATCTAGATTTCAATCAAGCTGAACTTATTGAAGCATATTCAAGTCCCAGTATCAACGGAAGACAATATAAGGAGCCGTGGTTTGAAAAAGATTGCGAGAAGACAATGAAGTTATCTTTCACCTGCCTTAAGTTATTTCGGCATTTCGGAGAAGGTTATATGAAAGAGCAATATTTAGAAGCCAATAGTTGGAAGATACGTCATAAGCAGAGAGTTAGGTTAAAACATTCTTCTGGCGCATTTAAAAAAAAAAAAAATTAAATTCGGTGGTTAGCATCCTGAACTTTCAATATGCAACGCCTCGGTTCCAGAACGATGTATTGAATAGGGCAATATCCCATCGAGAAGTTATTAGAGCACTGTCCTCACTCAAGGATGTAAGGCGGCTGGATAGGACAGAATACCTCCCGAGTGTTATAAGTATGAAACTAATGAGCTCGGTCACAAACTCACCCTGCTATTGAATAATGTTTTCGAAAGCGGAGCTATTCCTCAGCAGTTTAAGGAGGCGTTGATTTTTCCCATCCATAAAAAAGGCAGCACGTCTGACCCAGCAAACGAGGTATTTCATTTTTGAATGAGTCGCATAAGATTTTTGCGATACTGCAACGACGATTAACAGCATGGATAAGGGACGGTAAGTTATTGAGAAATTTCAAGCCTGCTGTTTAAGGGAAAATTGAGAAAAGCACGAAAACTCTATTTAACCTACAGAATGAATTAAAAACCTTTCTTCCGGTCTTGACCACGTTTTTATTTCGAATGACATTAAGAAAATGAGAAGAAGACAGAGAAAGCTTATGACAGAATGACAGAATGATTGTGCTCCCAGTGTTGTCATCTTCTCAAAGAAAGGTTATACTGGTAGTGTTGCTATTTTCTTAACATTTCCGCCCACCTCGTCCAGGTCCTGCGACGAAATGGGTTACGAGGTGGTTGCCGCCCACAGTGTAGATCTCCTCGTTCGCTGTCGATTTGAAGAACCATAAGCTTAGAAATTGCCCTCTTTATAATTGAAGACTGAGTACGAACAGTCGCAACCAGAACTAGATCGTCGACTCCAGCATGCACTTCAAGAACGCGACCCAATGCCCATTGAGTGGGTGGTGCCCGTTCATCACGACCTGAAGGTTCTCCTTTGTTTGTCGCCATTTATATCTAACCTGCAACTCATGCAGATACTCGCAACTCCATCGTTTCCAAAAGTCCTGGTTCATTTGTTCTAGTTGTTTCCACTTGGTGAGTCGGCCAGTCTTTATGTTAAGTAAGTTGAGCTCCGGAACTGCAGTGATGGGGCCGCCCACCAGAAAATGTCGGGAAGTCAGGGCGACTGAGTCCGTGAGGCCATCGGACATAGCTGAAAGCGGCCTCGAGTTAAGTACGGCCTCGATTTGCTTTAGTACGGTGTAGAACTCCTCGAAGGTTAACAACGCTTCGCCCACGGTGCGCTTGAGATGATGCTTCATGCTCCCATGGGATCCTGGTGGGATGAAGTGCCATAAGACTCCATAACATGCAATAGATCGCGCAGCCGCTTCTAACTGCTTGCGATAGGCCTCAGCATCTTCCTTGAGAACTGTATTGGCACCGATGAAAGTTATCGCACAGTCACTATATATATCGGAGGTATAACCTCGCTGAGCAAAAAATCTTCGTAGTGCTGCAAGAAATGTGTCGGTCGTCATATCGCTTACTAGTTCGAGATGGATAGCTCGTGTGCTAAGGCAAACGAAAAGAGCGACGTATCCTTTATGAGTACGACATCCTCTTCCTTTTGATGTACGAATCTTATATGGACCGCTGTAGTCCATCCCACAGTGTTTGAATGCCGGTGAGGGGGTGCAGCGGTTAGTGGGAAGGCTTCCCATAATTTGATTTGACATGGTTCCTTTTCGACGGAAGCATTTTATGCATCGATGAATAAACTTCTGAATTGAGGAGCGTGCGTCGATTATCCAGTAGTGCCTGCGGAGATAGTGGAGTGTAGCCTGGGTGCCCCCATGCATAGTACATCCGTGTGCTTCAGCAATGAGCATTGTACATAAACGGCTCTCTCTCGGTAGAATGATTGGATATCTTTCAGAAGCAGGTATTATGGCGTTCCTTAGCCTACGGTTTAACCGAACGATGCCCTCATCGTCTATCATCGGATTTAATTTTAATAACTTGCTCTTTATATTGATAGGTTTGCTTTGAAGGAGGCAAGATATTTCGTTAGTAAAGTATAAGTTTTGAACATACCTTATCCAGAATAGCAAAGCAGCGCGTCTCTCAGAAGCTGTGCACCAAGACGATGTATCATGTGACTTCTTTAAATTCGCCGCAACAAACCGGTGGCACCATGATGTAACAGCAATCAGTCTTTTAATGTCTGAGTACTTGTTCAGCAAATCCCATTCCATATCCTTGACCGGCATTGGAAGGCATGGAGCATTCAATAATACGGTAACTTCGATAGTTTCACCCAAACTTGGACTTTGTGTTGGCCATTCCGATTCGTTTTGGTGCAGCCATGCCGGGCCATACCACCATATATCGAGGTCAGCAAATTGAGATGGATATACGCCACGCGAGGCGACGTCAGCTGGATTGCTTTTTGTTGGCACATACCTCCAAAATTCGATAGATGTCAACTCTTGGATTTTGGTGGTTCGATTAGCCACATATTGTTTGTGCTTTCCAGGGTTCGAGCGTATCCAGCTTAGCGCTGTTTTGGAATCCGACCAGCAGTAGGTTTGCATGGACGGAAATTGCAGAACCTTTGACACGGTTGCACTAATTTTGCCAGCTAGGAGTGCTCCGTTGAGTTCCAAACATGGCACGGTGATCTTCTTTAGTGGTGCCACCTTAGTCTTGGCCATGAGAATTGATACCTTGATCTCACCATCTGCTGTTTTCACTCTCAGATAAGCAACAGCGGCATAGGCAGGTGTAGATGCATCAGAAAACACGTGTAGTTGGGAGCTCTAGGCACTTTAACTTTTTCGATGAGAGGCGGCTCTTCACGAAACTTCGTCCAATTTTGCTGATGTGGCTCAGGAATATGTTCGCCCACGAATAACCAGAATGCCAAAGTTGCTGGCAGATTATCTTTCCTGTGACCACTACTGGAGCCAACAGATATGGTGGGTCATAAATTTTTGGAACATCCGACAGCTGCTGCCTTTTAGTAATGAGTCCTGTTAGGGGATTTACGTGTACTCTGTATCCAATGCAATCGGAGTCACAGAACCAGTAGATACCCAGTGCTTTCGTGTTACGATCCAAGTTCAGGTCACATTGGATTTCATGTTCACAGTCTTGCACATTGAGATTTTGCAGAAATTTTGTTGAATTTGAATTCCATTTATGCAGCAAGAAACCTCCACGCTGCAGCATCTGTTGAAGTTGTCCTTGTAGTTCGAGAGCAGTCTCAACAGTAGAAGAACTTTAATGGTCAAATAGAGAGAACAGTTCAAACCATAGGTGATGGTCAGCAATCTATAGCTACTAGGATTGCCATTTTTGTCCTTCCATATGATACGCTGCATTTCAGCATCATCTCGTTCGACTAAGATCTCTCTATAGCATTTTTCAATGTCGGCCATGAATCATATTCGATGAGTTCGCCACTTCAGAATAATACTCGCCAAATCATTGTGCAGTTTGGGTTCCACGTGAAGACAGTCGTTTAATGAAACGCCCGATTTGCATTTTCTTGACGCGTTAAAGACGGTTCTTAGTTTGGTCGTTGAACTTGTTTCTTTATACACTCCATGATGAGAAACGTAGCAAACACGTTGAGGTTCGACTTCTTCCTGTACTGGTTCCATATGTCCGAGGTCCAGATACTCGTCCATAAATTCCTCGTACAACGTCTTCATGTTAGGATCGTTTTGTAGGCGACTCTGTTGGTATATAAACAGGTTGTATGCATCCCGCTTTGTGTCCGCTAGCGCGGCTAAGTCGATGGAGTTTTTGAACTCTTCGCAGTAGAGCTCATCTTGGGTCATCTTTGAGGTAGATTCCACATCTTCATGCTCGTTGAACTTCCACATATTCTGAATTAAGTCACCGAGTTCAGTAAATGTGAATGCACAAAAGTTTGTGGGCAACTTTAGAGTTGTTGGTGCGGGCAAGCGTCCGTAGATGACCCATCCCAGGTGGGTACGTTGTGCTACCGGAGCACTGATTGATGATTGCTTGACTTCACCATAAAGTAGAGAGCCAAACAGGTCAGCTCCCAGGATGAAGTCAATAGATCCAGGTTTATAGGACTTCGGGTCAGCTAATTCCAGATCTAAAAATTCAGCAAACGGTTTGAGGTCCACATGCGTAGCAGGCATTAGAATCCCCAATCGTGGCAAGATAAGAGCTGCACAGCTGATTGTAAAATCTACTTCTTTGAGAGAGCTCACAGAGATTTGAACCAGTCCCGTTGACCTCCCTACTGTTGCCCCCCAACTCCAGTTACAGGAACGGACGTAAGTTCGACGTAGATGCAGTTGTTGGGCAGCATATTCGCTGATAAAGGATGCCTGTGAGCCAATATCTAGTAGCGCTCGAAGTTGAAGATAGTGCCCCGTGGGCGATCGAACTCCAACTTGATAATGCACAAGCGAGCTTTCTGTGCGTGTGTGATTTGAGTTAACTGTCTCTGTTTGTATTTTACCACCCTCATGTAATATAGTATGATGCTTTTGTCGACATTTCAGACAGGTAAATGATGATGGACACTCCGCGTGAGAATGGTCAACCTTCAAGCAGTTCTTACACACTTGCGCTTTTGTCACAAACTCTAACCTTTGCGCCGGTGATTGCTTTCGAAAATCTGGACAGAACATCAAGATATGTTTGCCAGAGCAGCTCGGACAGCGAATCACGTTTGTTTGGTGACTACGTATTGGTAGATGACTCAACGGCTTGGGATTTTGTTCCTTCTGCTTGGCTTTGGAACACAAAACCATGGCTTCCAGACCTTGAATGCGATTTTCTAAGAACGTTTTCAGCTCATCATATTGTAGCATAATAATAACTACGCTCCCTAAAAGTATGATGCAACAAATTCCGAAGTGACTTTTCATTCTGGCAGAATTTTGGTTCGAACTGTCCTTTCATTCGAGGTTCGTGTCTGCGGTTTCCACAGTTCATGTCTACGAAAGAGACGGATAATATCACGGATGAGAGGGAATTATAACTGTAAGAATGATTGTCATCTTGGAATTTCTCTTGTTCCAGTGGTCGAAGAATTTGCTAGAAGTTTCTGGCTATCAGAAACTTCTGCTATATAAGGACAGATGGCTATCAAAAAGGGGGCAGTAGTTTCTAAACTGTGGCGAAGAGATTAGAAAAGTGATAGTGGGCGAAGTTGTAATTTTGTTGAAAGTTGAGATTTAACAAGAAGAAGTAATTAGTTTGGATTTGTGAATTAAGTAATTGAAAGGAGATAAAGTGATTTGAGAAGACAGAGACCTTGTAAGAAAAGAATTGCGAAGAATAGTATAGTGTGAACCTGAATTGTTCTAGAGACTAGAAAATAAAGAAATAATTTCACAGAATATTGTTTTATCTACTCGAGCCGTAGCTCACATATTACAATATGTTGGGATATAATTTGGGGTTGCAAGCGACATCTCCCAGTCCTTTACAGTAACAGGATCAAATCTTTCGGTGACGAGAAAAACAAGCCAATCGCCCCACTTAGACGTTGGATGCCCTAATTGTTCTAGAGCACGAACGGCTTCAGTGGTTCCATCCAAAATTTTCCGTAGTAACATTGGTGACTTAGAGCTCATGGTAGGTAGTTTTATAATGTCACGTAAATATGACTTAATAAGTCGCCGCTTATTGTCGTAGCGTTGCTGCAGAATATCCCATGCAATCGAAAAGTTGTCTTCTCCAACAGATATATTCCTCAGCAGCACCTCAGCTTCACCCCGAAGACTGGTTTTCAGATAATATAAGCGTTGCACGTTTGAGAGCGATGTATCGTCGATTACGCATGTGGTAAACATGTCCTTGAACGGCAGCCACTCCTGAAAAGAACCATTAAATTTGGGCAAATCAATCGCTGGCAAAAGTGACTTATGTGTGTAACCAGACCCATTGTTGTTCGATTTGGCGTTGAGTGTGCCAGACTTTGCAAAAATTAATGAGGAATCAGGTTCCCCGCAAGGGATGCCAATGTTTAATGGAAAATTGAGAAAAGCACGAAAACTCTATTTAACCTACAGAATGAATTAAAAACCTTTCTTCCGGTCTTGACCACGTTTTTATTTCGAATGACATTAAGAAAATGAGAAGAGGACAGAGAAAGCTTATGACTTAATGATTGTGCTCCCAGTGTTGCCATCTTCTCAAAGAAAGTTTATACTGGTAGTGTTGCTATCTTCTTAACACCCGCTTTAGATCTGATTATTCCACCGTTGATCACATTTTTGTATTGAGGAGTATTTTGTAGTCAAGAAATTCTTTGTATTCTTCGTCGATTTTAAGGCAGCCTTCGACACCGCGAACCGAAACGCTTTAATGTATAAGCTGTACAATATGGGTATGATGCAGTAGTTCGGACGGGCGATCCAAAATTTGTATGAAGACACAAAGGTAGCAGTGTGTGATGGTGAAGCAAAAACAGAATGGTTCCAATCTAGGTCAGGAGTTAGACAGGGATGTGCTTTAAGCCAAGCTTTTTGCTCTCTTAATAGAAGCTATAGTTGAGCTTCTGGCAGGAGGTATACAGTATGCAGTTGTGATGGTGAAAGTACTTTTGTTTGCAGACGATATAGTCTTGCTTGCTTACTCTCCTGAAACCTTGCAGCTAATGATTAATCCATTTCATGAATACTATCAAATGTAGAGCTTTTGGAAATATCTTCTCAAGAAACACAATTAGATTTTCTCTTTTTTCTTAATTAATTTACTTTATTACAGGATAAATTAGAAGCAGATTCACTATCACGAGCCACGTCCTTTCGGACTGGTGCCAAAAAGAAAAAGGGCGGAACAAAACCGACCACGTTGCTTTTTATGTCAAAAAGCAGCGAGGTGCGAGAAATGATATGGATGATCGAGTTGCAAATGTGCGTTGATAGGCGAGGTTATCGATTGAGTGTAGTTATCGACTTGAAGCTGACAAGTGTAAACTTAGCATCGATGATGATTCGTTGTCGCCACAAGCTTAATCGTTCATTTGGATAAATCTAAAATCATCATATTCAAAAAAGGTGGTGGTAGAAGTTGTCGGGCCATAGAGGAAACACTGCACCAACGAGAAGAGGACCACGCAGACTGCACCAGCGAGAAGACGGCCACGTACACTACGCCAGTGAGAGGGTACCAGGCACACTACGCCAGCGACAACGGAGAACGCACACACCACGCCAATACTGAAATCTCCACGCCCGATGGGTATATTGGACGAAGACCTTAGGCCAGTAAGGGGATTCGTGAGATATTGAAATTAATGTTAGTTTAAATTAAACAAAGAAGAACGTCTTTTATTTCGACCAAAAGAGGTCGAAGTCAGAGCATTACAACTCTCCAGTCAGCAACTTCAACAGAGCTCTATTCAGAAAAAGCCATGATATCCAAGACTTCCTTTCTAGTAGACGTTTCAAAGGTGGGGTCATTGCCTCTATTACATATGATAAGAATGAATTCCAGAGCATAGTTAAACAAAACTTCGCCTCTGGCATTGATATTTGTGTTACCCCACAGAGTGTGGTGGGCGTTAGCATCACATCCCAAGACTAAGTTTTTCTTACCTTTCTGAGACGCTGGTATGAGCGACGTCAGGTCTTCCGAGGAGAAGTTAATGCGGTCATCGCAAGGTGGGTACACGAACGCTACCGTGCAGTTCCCGCTCACCCCTCTCAAATTTACCACTGTCAAGCCGCAGGAACAGAAATGAGACTGCATTAGTATTTGAAGATTCTTTTTAGCCACGATGCAAGTCCTAACTTTGCAAGCGTCGCTTCTATAATATATATTATAGTCTTTTGACCCTAATCCCATCACGTGATTGTTATGAATCCACTGTTCCTAGATTAGGGCCAGATCCAACTGGTCCTCTATGAGGAGCAGCTTCAAGTTGTAGGAGGCGACCGTACTATGATGAAGGTTGATTTGCATTACTATCATTGGTTGTCGCAAACTCAACTTCCATAGCGTCAGTCACCCCATCATTCTCCGCCCGTTGAATCCACTTTAGGAGCTTTACAGTTACCTCTCCCGTCCCATAGAACAGCTTCAACTGCCTGTCTTCCAGAAGTGAGGCCAGGGATTCATTATCCCCATGGTCCCATTCTTTGATTCTTCCTCCACAGCGACATCCCAGCTCTTCATGTCAGTAGAAGAGTTCTGGGCTTTTGGGAAGCTGAGGATCTCTCTCTTCTCCACTCCCCAGTCAGGAGCAAAGAGCCTTCCCTTATGTATGGTGGGGATTTCATCGGGAGGTACAGTCCCCTCTCATGGTTTAAAACCGTGAACTGTGGCTTTCGCGAATTCAAGCGATAAATGGTCTTTACAGTCTATCAGAATGACACTACGATGCCACTTCGGTCTACCGAAAGTGGGCGCAGATCCACCAATACTTTTTCAAATACGGTCAAAGACTGCTTCAGCGCAGACCTTTTCAATCATTTGACCGCGTTCTTGGAAGTTCTGGCCACTAGGTTTTCCGAAGCTCACAACAGTTAGTTATAGTAAACTACGAATCGCCCCACTTTAAAGCACATCCTTATCAGCCATCTCCTTAACTGCTTTCGTTGTTGGTTTTGTTTTGTTTTTCTTTTTTTACATTTTATTTATTTAATTTATTCCCACGAGTATAGTTAGAATGTAAGTACGCCCAGGCAGAGCCGCCATGCAGGGGTAAGTCATTTCGTAACCACAGACCTCGCCAGGGCATCTGTAAGAGCTCGTTAACCGTTGGTATTTTATCCCCCCATCCTACCATCTTCGGCAAAGTTTTATTACTTTCTCACACCACCGGTTGAATAGGGAATCTATCTCTTAGTTTTTCGGACCCCCGGGACTCAAGGAGTCATCAGCATTCGGTTCCTTCTCACATTTCTTCGCTATGTGTCCTTCTTCTCCGCATCTTATACATAGATTTGATCTGTCTGGATTCTTGCAATCTTTGGACAGTTGGCCAAAATCCAGACGTTTTCTTAGTTGAGTAGGCTCTCTTAGCCTACCTACCACCTATCCAATTTTGGCTTTGCGGCCTTTAGCAGTTTGTTGGCCATTTCTACTGGCAAACTTAGAAGCGCTGTCTGGGTGCCACCATACGCTCTTCTTATACTCCTAATCGCCGATATTTGCAAGTCTGGTACCTCGAACTGTTCAGTCAGAGCAGATACAATATCTACTATCGACGTTATTTCGTCCAGGATTTTGCATTCCACCGCTATTTTAGGAGTAAAGGACTTTATATTCGCTTGGTCAGCCAGCGCTTTCTCTATAAGCTCCTTGTATTGAAGGCTAATCTCGCCTGTCTTTTCTTTAAGCTCCAATAGCATATCGCCCTTCTGTGTACGCCTGATACGTGATACCTTTTCTCCGAACTCCTTAAGGTTAACATAGATTTTCATTTGTCACAGGATATCCCCGTATGACTTTTTACCTCTTGTTGATATTACAATGACATCCGGTCTCTGTGTCTTCACACTTTTTACTTGGTGCTCTTCTGCATGGTTATGATTTTTGGCCTTCTTTTTGGTGATTTTTGTCCAATATTTATTTGTTTTTCACTGTGGTCATGTTTTTTTCGTTCTTTGATGTCTGTCCTGAAGTATCGTCCGAGGGATCTCTTCTTCTTTTGGCCGAGCTCATCTCTATCTCTCTGGATGGCTTTGCTGGTTGTGGCGTAGCCGTCGATTATTTCTGACGACGGAAGCTTGCATTTGGACGTTACTTCCAAAGTATCTCCGTTTGCGTAGTGTTATATCCGCCAATACAACTGAACACTTAAATTCTTTTATCCGCCGATACAACTGAACACTGAAGAAGGAAAGTCAAATTGTTCTGCACTCTGAACCAGACTGCCTCGTCCATCGTTTCCACTTTTCCTCCATGCCTTCGCTTCACTTACTTTTCGACCTCTTTACTTTGATCGAGTGGGAATTATCACACTTAGGTGGCCCACATGTGTCGTTTTCCATTCTTGACCTCTAAGGGCAACCCAGTGGGAAATACTCCACTTAGGTGACCCACATTTGTCGTCTGGCATTATGCCATTATACCAATATCAGTTACCGGTTGCATTAGAGTGTTACATTACAATGTCGATCGCCGGTCGCATTGCATGATTTATGGCACATATGGTAAAGAGAAAATGGATCGCACCGTTTGAGCATGGGAAATATACGAAAGGCGCACGAGGTATGAGTAAAATCGTTTGGCATTACGGCATGTAGGAATGCGAAGAACGATAAATGTAGTGGCCTGAATATGAATGAAATTTTGTATTTTATAATACTTTTTTTTGACTTATAATGTACCAGATTATGAATAATAAAAAAACACTTGTTTTGACTTACTGATGTGTTTACATTAGGTTTTTTTTTTTTTTTTTTGATTTACTTAAATTATGGCAGTTAACGTTCTGTTATGCTAACTAATTTTGCTTTCTCTCTTTTAAGTATTCTCAATTACATTGTTAGACTCTGTTTTGTTTATTGATAACTTCATTTTTACATATTTTCGTACTACTACCCCTACTAGAATTACAATTAGAATTATTGTTATGCCTATTGTTACATTTGTTTTTGTTAATATGTCCTTGTTGAGGCCGCAACCCTTTTTTAGTGCTCTTCATACTCTCGCTGCTCTGTTAATCTGTACATCCACTCACGACTTTCATACGAAGCAGATCAATAAAAATAATTAAAACTAAAAAATGGACTTAGTTTCTTTTTTTTCTAGATTTCTGGAACCAGCCCGCGCTCGTACATTTTTTCTGGTTCCTTCTCATAGATCTCTGAATTGGTATCGATTTCGGTTAATCGAATCGCAAAAACACGATTAATTTAATTGACTCTTCCGTCATTCTGCTCGGTTGTTAGTGCGCGGTAAATAAAAAAGACTGAAAAATAAGCATCTCTCGATAATGTGCTGTATGGTGATTTACATGCGTGAACGAAATTCAATCATTGTGTTGGATCTAATTAGTTATTGATTGACCAATCACGATTTTGTGCGGTTTATTAACAGATCAACGTACAAGAACAAGACAAGTGCATACAAAACTGTTCCGCTAAGCGAGCAGTTTTCAGTTGTATTACAGTTCCCGCACATCACAGTCTGTATCACAAGAAATTACTCGAAAGCAATATCATTAAAGTAAGCGATTTTATCAATTTCTGTTTTCACAATAATTCATCATATGGAGATGCTGCATAATTTACGTCAACAACGTGGACAAATTCTTCGAAGACTAACGATCTTAAGCAATGCATTAGAGCATGGCGATAAGGATAAGGATCGTCGATTTACTAAGGAAGAAATTCAGCTGTACTTAGACCAAGCAGCAGACAGTAAGAGGAAATAGACGAAATTCAATTGAAAATAGGTAGCATAAATGAGAATAACTCGGTTTCAGATGATTTTTCCCACGAAGAAAATGTTGATACAAAGCTTTTGAGGTTAAAACTAATTTGCTAAGATGGTTAAATGCATTTACCTCTGTTCCGTTATCACCAACACACCACTAACAGTCGTCCGCGGTAATTAACAGCACAATGCTCGAGAACAGCAAATTGTCTCGTATATTAGAACAGCAGAATAGAATATTGGAGCAGTTCAATGACACAGCTCTCAACCGCACCTCAGGCTGACTCTGACTTCAAATTGCCTCACGTCAAAATAGAACCCTTCACAGGTAAATACGAGGATTGGATACCATTTCATGATTTGAATACAAGTATCGTCCACGAGAACGAAAAGTTATCCAACATCAAGAAGTTCAGCATTCAGCGTTTTCTAGACCATCCGATCATAAAGGATTCTCATAATCCACTAGCTTTGCGTCGAATGTACGACACTTACATTAACTTCCCTCAAGGTTAACGACCGCGACACCTGGTTAATTTACATCTTAATCTAAAAATTAGACAGTGAAACAAAACGCCTTTAGGGGGATAACAATTACGTTTGGAAAGACTTCTTGGCCTTTCTTGAAAAGCTCCGCGTTACTCTGGAATCATGTCAGCAAGCTGTCAATAAAGGACCACAAACCTCCAATCCATCAAACTCCCATTATAGTAGTCATAAAATATCGACCTTTGTAGCACAAGCAAGCAAATGCAGGTTAGGTTGTTTTGAGTACCACGGAATCTACCATTGTCTGAAATTTCCATCTTCGAACATATACGCAAGGATCCAATACGCCAAATGACTCAACCTTTGTCTTAATTGCCTCAGAGAATCCCATAGCATTATGTATCTAAATCATATAAAATATATAAATCCAGAAACTGCAAATATTGTGATAAATAGCATAGCAGTCTTTTGTGTTTTTCGTCTCGTTCCATGCCCGAAAACCAAACCGCTACTGCTATGACTACGGCTGATCACTCGAACTCCACCAAGATGTTTGCACTCTCAACTATACTTCGATCTCACGTTTTCCTATCGACGGCCATTGTATGGGTATACGACAATTACGGCTCACGCTTTATTAGACTCAGCCTCGCAAACCAATTTCAAAACATCAACACTTATAACAGCCTTAAGGATACCTACCGAAGAAACAACCTTATCGGTTCAAGGAATTGGCCAGCTTCTTAATGGTGTCAATAAAAGGGCGAACATAGCAGTCAGTTCACGTAGTTCGAACCAGATTTTTAAAACAAATATAGAATTAATTCTACGTACTCTATAAAATCACTAGTCACGTACCTCAAATCGAAATAGATGCTCAGCAATCGAACTTTCCTAGCAACTTAGTTTTGGCAGACCCTTTTTTCAATTTGCCTGATAGCATTGACCTGCTGATAGGAGCAGAATTCTTCTATAATATACTACAACCAGAGCGATTAGAATTATGAGCTGGTGGTCCAGTCTTGCAAAACTCATCTTTCGGCTGGCTTGATGTACCTTCGATTTAGACCGAAACAAATCACTCAATGAAGCCTGCCTAGTTGTTTCATATGAAGACCGATATAATCGCATTTCAAAGTTTTGGGAGTTAGATTAGATTAGAAGAGAACAAGTCTTTATCGGTGGAGGAAGCTGAATGCGAACGACACTTCCTACAAAGCACCCACCGTAACCCGGATGGCAGATTTGTTGTTGCACTACCCTTTATTGAACGAATATCAAAATTAGGATATTCAAAACTGCAATCCCTTAAACGATTTTCTCAAATGGATTATAGGTTCAAGCGTGACTCCAACTTAAAATCGGAGTATTCTAAATTCATTAAGGAATATATTTCGCTTGGCCGCATGACCTTTATTCGAAACTTTGATGAGGACACTTCTGAAAGCGTTTATTATCTACTACATCACGGCGCGGCGTTTGGAAGCTATCTAGTTCCACTACCAAATTAAGAGTGGTGTTTCATGGCTCGTCAAAGACTACAACCGAAATCTCATTAAACGATACTTGAATGGTTGGACGACCATGTCAGGACCTTTTGGTTAACATCATAATACGCTTTCGAACCCATAACATCGTTCTCATTGCGGACATTGAAAAAATGTTTCGGCAAGCCTGGGTCAAGGAAGATGGTAGGCGTTTCAAGAGAATTCTTTGGCGATTTCACGACACTGACCCTATCGGCATCTATGACTTGAATTCAGTCACTTATGAGCTCAGTTGTTCCACCCATTTATCGACACGCTGTACAGTCAAACTTGGTGAAAGGGTGAAAAGCATTCACCTGTTAAACAAGTTCTCTGTAGGGACATTTACATCGATCACGTTTTGACGGGGTGTGGAACTAAAGAGAAGGCTAGAGCATTACAAGCTGATTTAAAGGAGTTTCTAGGCCAGGGTGGTTTTAATCTTCGCAAATAGGTCCCTAACTCTCAAAAAGTTCTTAACGATATACGATTGGAAGACCGCGAAATATCGGGTGTAGATTTTAATATAGATGAAAAAATTAGGACACTTGGACTCAGATGGCAACGTTTAAGGGATAACTCTCTGTTTACCACTTCGAATTAAAAAGCGAATCCTACCAAGTGACTCGTGCTGTCAGAAATAGCAAAACTATTTGATCCACTTAGACTACTACGACCAACTATCATCAGGGCCAAATTGCTCATGCAAGAGCTGTGGAGAGGAAAATGTTTTTGGGATGACTTGCTACCTGAAGACTTGGAAAGGTGTTGGATGTTGAATCAGTCAATGATCAGTCAGACCTCAAGGATCCAGATTTCTCGCAAGGTCATAAGTGTGACCGACTATTCTCATCTCGAACTCCATGGTTTTAGCGATGCAAGCTAGCAGGCATACGGGGCAAGCTTGTGCATCCGTAGTTCCGTAGTTTTGACGCGCATGGTAAAATCTCCTCATATTTACTTTGTTCTAAAAGCCGTGTAGCTCCATCTGACGACACATCGAGTCTCGACGAAAATGCATTTTGGTACGGTCCATCGTTTCTTCTCGACTGGACATGGTGTTTTGACACGTTCCAATGAGACACTCCTACTTAGCCGTGGATACTACATTACCCCTCGACTTATTGATAAATAGGACCTCTAGTTACTCTCGACTAATTCGCATAGTAGCATATTGCTCGCGGTTTGTTTGAATCGAACTAGCCCATCGCTTCAAATAACGTTAGCAGAACAACAATCAGCTTTATGCATCTTGGTTAAGCACATTCAGGCTAAACATTTTTGTTTCGAAGTTAAATTGCTTAATTCAAATCGTAAAATCAGAAAACATTATCACTCACTTAATTTATACATCGCCAACCGGGACATTCTCAGGGTGGGCGGTAGAGTTCCAGGCAGACATCCGATTCTTCTCCCGTCGAAAGACGGGAATAAAATACTGTTTAACGCAGAACACAAGAGGTTGCTTCACGCTCCAGTCAGTACTTGCGTCCATACATTTGAAGTTCTGGCCTCCCAATGGAAGAAAGTACGCTCGAACAACAACGCGTAGCTGCATTGAATGTTTCCACACTAAGGCCCCCACAGTAAGTCAGTTGATGTCAGATCTACCAGAGGATCGAATTCGACAGAACAGAGCCTTTAAGATTTGTGGTGTTGATAACGAAGGTCCCTTCTCTATCCTGCACTCAAAGGGGAGAGGTGCCAAAACGTCTAAGGCATATATTGCATTATTTATATATAACCAAAGAGAAAAGAAAAATAATTCTAATTTTTCCACTTATATATATTTTTTTTTTTTAAATAAAAAACAGTATGTACCAAATGTATTATTAAACAAATTTGTTGTTTAAATTGTAAGTTTCCTCTTTCACTTATGGTACTATTACTCTTTTTTTTTCGATATATTTGTTATTAAAATAAAATTATATATATAAATATATTTTTTTTTTTATCCAGTATTAATTGAAATAGAAAAAAAAAAGAATTGCTTACGTTAATCTCATGTTGATCTAGATGTTGCTCTTGATGCTGCAGTTGATGGTTCTGTTGGAGTTGCTGGTATTGAAGTTGATGGTATTGGAGTCGATGGCATTGTAGTTGATGGTATTGGTGTTAATGGTATTGGAGTTCATGGTATTGCAGTCTGGTTGTACTATTGCACTGTTGTTGATATTGCCTCTGTGTGGCAATTTCTTCCTTCCTTCTTTACGTCCACAGTAATTGGAATATCTCTGTGGGTTGATTTTGACTTCTTTTCTCACTGAATTGGTTTAGTAATTGATTTAGTAATTAGTATATTGTTTAAAAAGGCTCAGTTAAACTTTATACCTTATTGTGCCATTGGCAATATACTTTCTTTAGTTGCTTGTTTTAGTTTAGTTACGTATTTTTCACTGAATTTGTTTTCACGAGTTTGAATTTTATTTTCACCGAATTTATCTTTACGAGCTTGAGTTTTGTTTTCACCGAATTTGTCTTTGAGTTTTTTTCTTTCTGGACTCTAGGCAGATGCTTTATCCTAGAGATCCTACCTCTGCAACCAAATGTTATATCCGCCGATACAACTGAATACTGAAGAAGGAAAATCAAAATGTTATATCCGCTGATACAACTGAACACTGAAGAAGGAAAATCAGATTGTTTCTTCTGCACTCTGAACCAGACTGCCTCATTCATTGTTTCCACTTTTCCTTCATGCCTTCGCTTCTCTTACTTTTCGACCTCTTTATTTTGGCCGAGTGGGAAATATCACACTTAGGTGGCCCACATTTGTCGTTTTACATTATTGACCACTATGGGCAACCCAGTGGGAAATATCCCACTTATAACATGTGTCGTCTTGCATTATGCCATTATACCAATATCGGTTATCGGTTTCATGTGCTATTGTGTTTTATTATATAACACGATAGCGTGTCGAATTGCATGAATTATGGCACATATGGTAAGGTGAAAATGGATCGCACCGTTTGCGCATTGGAATGGGATCGTGTGTGGTCTCTTGTTTCGGCGCACAACAGTGGCGTGCGATTTTCTTTCTTATTGCTACGGCCGGTTTTTCGTTAGGCTCGCCTTGCTTTCTTCCTCTAAGTCTGCAACTGATCTGATTTTTCTTATTCTTCTCTTTATTTCATGGTGGATATTGTTCCTATCCTTGACGTATTCCTCTAGTCCCTCGATAGCATCCTTCATACTACACAATTTTAGGCTTATAGTAACCTAGCCGTTGCTCTCCACCTGCGCTGCTTCATCTGGCGTATCCTTTTCTGATTCCATGGGACCACCTGCGTGCCTCTGCCTTGCTTCAACGTTCTCAAACACTAGGCCGACTGAAATCTTTATTTTCTCCTTTTGCATGCACATCTGATCCCCTAACCCGTCCACTTTTTTTGGCGACCGTTGGATGCAAGAACTCCTTTTGAAGGGATCTTTCACGTCCTTTCTTGTAGTTTTATCTACTACTCCAGCCAAGTTCTCCACTGTTGTAGTATTGCAGCCATTGTATATCGACTACTCCGAGCCTGCTCTCTCACTCTCGCCCGCCGGTACTGGGGATCCAACTCCCTGCACCATAAAGGTAATGCTTCTCTCACTATCCATCATTGGTTTATTTTTCAGGGTTCCTTCCCATAGCCGTTTTTACCTTCAGTCAGGTTATTAGTTCCGCCAACCGCTCTCGTTCAGACGCAGACCAAGGAACCGCCCATTCTGGATCAGACGCTTCGGGATTTACTTATTTTTGTACTGTCCCAGTGTTCCACATAGAAAGTAAAAAGTCAATGGAGGCATATGAGGTGTGAGGTCCAACGTTGTATCCCACGTAGAGTCCCTCGAAGCCACCTTGTAGGGTAGTTAGCACTTATTTGGAGACAGCGCCTATTCATCTTGTCACCGAAAGGTCATCGGGGTACCTGTGACCTTTTCAGTCGCACAATAATTCTCCGCCGCTCTTATTCGGGGACTGTTTGCTGGTTATTTTTGTTTTGTTTTCTTTTCTTTCCCAAGTGCTTTGGAAAATCTTTTTTCTTTAATTTTTTGCCTACGACTACCTATCAATACCCTACTACAATAAACTGTGTAAATTGGTAAACTAAACAGCCAACTTTAAACGGGCTACCCCGGATTGTGAGGAAGCAACGAAGGAGTTCCCTCTCTTTTGGTTAGCCACCAGAATTTTAGGAACTCACGTTCTACGTCCTTTATATCGCGACTTGATACCGCCCTACTGAACCAGAGACACTCCACACTGCTATGTGCGACGTCTCTGTCGTAGTCATCTATCCACAGCTGTCCGAGCAACATGGAAGTTTTGCTCTTGCAATGTGATTCAAATCAACTTGATAACAAAATTATGCACTCTTATTAGGTTAGCCCTGTTGCACAGGACCTCATTGGGATAGAATTTTATGTACTGGGATTCTGGTGTTCCATATAAATGAAGGCTAGCCCTCTCTAACACCCGAATATTTTCCAACAAGCTCGCTCCCACGTTGAACCACACCGGACATTCAAATTCGAACATGGGCCGAGTTCTTTGGTATAAAAAAGTCTCTTTGTAAAAGCACTTTGGCTCTGTCAGAGCAGCATCTATATGTTTGTTGAAATATAGATATTGGTCTAACCAGAGCCCCAGGTATCTGACTACACTTCGACACGCAAGTGGTTGTCCGTGCGGTCCCATGATTGAGAACTTTCGCCAATTCTTTCTGGTATCCCTAGAGGCCCCACACAACGGCGTCCTAAAAAAGAATGGTTTCCGATTTCTGGAAGTTAATCTTCAACTTCCAGTCATCGCAATATCGCTGAATTTTATCGAAGTCACGTTGCAAGAGAATTGCAATGACCTCGATTTTTGGTCCTGATCTGTACGCGATCAAGTCGTCTGCGTACGCTATGGCATGGTGAAGTGATCCTATGAGATCGCTCGTGTAAATGTTAAAAATAATCGGTGGATTAACCGCACCTTGTTGCAGACCGTTTTTAATTAGAAATGTTCCAGCAGTAGTCACATTGCCATTTTTGACAATGAACTGTCTACTGGTGAGCATGTTATAAAGTAGTTGCTTATGCCCATCCTGCTTAGCTTGTAGAAGAGTCCCTCTAACCGTACGGTGTGGAAGGCCTTCTCCAAGTCAATCAGGCAGGCACACGTGCACTGTTTCTTGCTTTTGTTACATTGGGTATCCAATACCAGTGTTGACGCAGCACGGGCTACCCCATGTATTGTAGCATGCCCCGCCTTAAAAATGAATTGGTTATCCGGAATTATTTTACTGTCTTCAGTCCACTTAATCAGGGCTCTATTGATCACTTTTTCGAATAACTTGCTGATGATCGGAAGGAAACTTATCGACCGGAAATTTGCCGGACTGGAGGTGTCCTTACCCATTTTGGGGATAGGTTGTATTGTGCATTGTTAAGCAGAGTAGTGTAAATATCCACCGCTTCTAGAGGAATATTTCATCATTGTTCATTTTTAGTGCATTTTTATTAATCCATTTATTAACTTACATGCTAGGCAAAACGCTTAAAACTAGCTTAACTAACTTAGCTATTCTTATTCTAACTTACTGGCCCTATGCGGGCGCTCTAAGTTAAACCTAATACTTAAAACAATGTCTTTCGACGTAACGAACTTGAAAATTGTTTCTTTATTTAATTTTTTTTAATTTTGTTACTAAGAAAATTATTATAGAAAAAAAAACTTAGTGAATGAACTTTTATTTTTTATTTTTATTCGTATATATAAACTTATAATCTACCTTAAATTAAATCTTAAAAGATCTTATTCTACCTTAATCTGTCTTACTCTACTTTACGTAATTAAATACGTATTTTTTATTTAATTTTTTTTTTTTTTGCTTCTAGAGGAAGATGTCGAAGCACAATTTTCGAGACCCCGTCGATTCCCACAGATTTTTTCTTCCCAATGAGTCGAAGAACGCTTGGAGCTCCACCTTCGATATGAACGGGGGATGTACCCTATCATCGGCGATGACATTATTTGCCATGTTATCGTCATTGAACTCGGTAAAACCCTTGTTCTCGGATCGCCAGTGCTCTATATCATTTCGAAGGTAGAAGTTGTGCACAAGGACTCTATTCTCCAGGTCGTGGTTCAGGCGAATGCTAGCATTTACATTGTACACATCCTCGAAAATAGTTCCAATGGCTTCCACCTTCTCCTGCGGATCTTCGATCACAAAAAAGTCGTCACCATCGACAGCGTCCTTTGGATCTATTCCTGCTGCTGTAAGTAAGCGTTCATTGTTCGTTGTTCGGGGGATTTTCAGACACGGAAGTTCATTGACATCGTTCCTCCGAAATACTTTATTAATCTGGGGGAAAATACTCGGGTTATCAGACTTGATAGCCAGAATCTTGTTGCCCCAGTGCAAATTAGCAGACCGCCTATAATTTGTTCTAATTAGTATTTGGAGGTTCTTTATCAATGATTTCAGCGTCCTAACTTCCGAGTTTTGTCTGTCTGTAAACTGTCTATACAAGTTTTTTAGTCTTGTAAGCAGTCTACTTTTTTGTACGTGGAGTGCGTCGATTGTTGCATTGCGGAACACGTTTTCAGTTGGTCGATACCTAGGTATCGTACTGTCCATTGTTCGTTTTATTGTCTCGTCCATTTGTTTAAGGTACCTGTCAATCTCCTCGTTTGACAGATTTCTATTCGATGGTGGGTAGAGCGAGTTCGAGGAGAGTGCTCTTGCCAAGTCTCGGGAGAAGCGAGTCCAACGAGTCCTACAGTAGTTGTATGAGTACTTTTGAACTAACTCTTCCAATTCCGCAATTTCGTTGGGAATCGCTATTTCGGCACTCAGTCCGCAATGGTCACTGTCATACACAAACGTGCTCAGACAGTTTATCGTTTGTCGGTCCACGTTGGTCAGTTGTAACCGTTCGTCAAACAGCAGTAGATCCAGATAGGAGCCGCTTCTGGGAAACGACGGACTATCTGTAGCCTTCAAATCGAGCCGAAACTCAATATTATGTTGACCCCACCAATTGAATAGTGAGTTCCCTCTAGGATTTGGTGTATTATTTCCCCAATCTCTATGCTTAGCATTTAGATCTCCAGCCATGAGGAAATAATTCTCCCCCGACTCCAGCCTTAGGCATCGAAATAATGTCTCGAGCTCTGACATAAATAAAGTAGATTGAGCAGCTTCAGCAGCGTAAAGCGCTACCACATACATCTTCTTTCCACTACGGAGAGGGATGTACACAATACACGCTTCCGTGTACACTACTGTACACGGCCTTATACCTAAGTTCTTTACGAATGAAGATCGCTACACCTCCTCCTTGAGTGGAGTTGGGTCGGTCCCTTCTTTCTATATTATAGTTTTTATGCCGTAACTTGCGTTTCTGGGTTAGCTTAGTTTCGCTAACCAGACACACATCAGGGCTTTGGTCGTCGAGTAACTTGTAGAGCGATTCTTTTCGTTCGATCCTAATCAATGAATTTACATTCACCGCTAGAATCTCCAAGGAATTTTCAGTCGCGGTCGTACCCATCACGATTGAAAATGCGTTAGGCTAGGCAGAGCGCGTAGATCCTGTCTACACGGGTTGCCTGTTCTTGTAACTGGCGCTGTAGCTACCCCATCTGCTCCTGGATAGAGAGCAAGATAGTCAGCAAGTCACCTTGTGCTTCAGGTACCTTAGGCACTGGGGCCTGTGCAGCTACCTTCGGTTGTTGCTGTACCGTGGTTCACCCACCAGACGCCATTTGGGCGTAGGTGATTTGGGGAGTAACGGTTGCTTTTTGAACAAGAACTGGTGGGACTTTCACTGTACTTTTCTGCTTACGAGCCAGATTTGCTGTTTTAATGCTTTGAAACTCAGGACAACCCCGATAGTTTGCGGTGTGTCCCGAGTTCTTGCATAGCACACATGTGAGCTGGCCCTTATCTGATACTGCCTCCTTACCTAGAGCACATTCCTCCGTCTTGTGATTCTGTCCACACACGCAGTTCGACGCGGCGTGCCCGAACCTTTGGCAGCGAACGCATTGAATAATGTTTTCGCTGCGCTTTAATTTATCCCATGAGACAACCTGGTAGTCTAGGACTCTGATACTCCTTAGACCATCCAGTTTGCTATCGGGCGACAGCTGAACCAGGAAGAACGGTAGTTTCCGCTTCTCCCTTTTGGCCCTTGCTGTGGTGAAAGGCTTAACCCCTACAAAATTGAGACCGTCGCACTTAATTTTTTGGAGCGTCTTAAGGAGCTCCTCCGGCTCGGTAGACGGTTCCATCCCTTTCAGTAGCACCGTTTGCAACTTTCCCCCCTTTGGGGTGAAAGAGAAGAACTCCGTCGTCGAGTCCCTTAACAGATTCTTAATTTTATTGTGCTGCTCCACCGTATTGCACTGGATGGAGTGTCTACTATCATTGTACCATTTAATTATAAAGTAATTGCCTATGGCCGACTTACACAGTTCTATGGTGTCTTTGAGCTCCAATTTGTATGTATTAATGGGTGGAATTCGCACCTTCCCTGGCTTGTTCTGCTGCTGTTGTTGCTGCTGTTGTTGTTGCTGTTTCGGCTGCTGCTGTTGCTGTTGCTTTGGCTGCTGCTTCTTCTGCTGCTGCAACTTCTTTTGTTGCTGCGGCTGTTGTTGCTCTTGCTGCGGCTGCTTTATTTTTTGCTGTTGTTGCTGGTTAGGCAGCTTTTGTTTTTGCTGTGGCTCTTGGGGTCTATGGAGCACAGCCTGCCTCTCCCTCTCCCGCCTTGTTATTTGCTTGGCTTTTATGGCCAATACTTTCTGCTGGAGCTGCCTTATACTCGTATTAAGGCATTCCAGCTCATCGTCTTCGTCCCCTGACTCGGACGTGACCAGAGCGGCGAAGTTGTTGTTGTCCCCCATATAATGGCCTTCACCACCATCGGAGACGTATGGGTATTGGTCATCGTCATCTGATGACCTTTGCCTCTTCTTTTTTGTTGCTGTTGCTGTACCAGGCGCCCCTTCCATCACTTCACCCGGCAGCTTTTCAGATGAAGTTGTTATGGCGGGGCCTTTTAGCACGTTGCAGGTAGATTTCACTTTCCTCCGCTTCCCGGACTTTGCAGCGTCATCGGCTGATTTTTGTTTGTCCGCTACTTGGAGTGCGGACTTTTCACTGTCTCCCATCACGTGTTGTTACACTTAATGTTTATTTTTTATTTTTTCAAATTAAAGAGAAAAAAAAAAAAGTTTGATATTTGCGGGAATTGAACCCGTGACTACCGCTCGACGGTCCACTGCCATTTTTTTAATTTTTTCATTTTTAATGCATTTTTTATTAATTAATTCATAATTGCTAGACAAAAAACGCTTAAAACTAGCTTAACTAACTTAACTATTCTTATTCTAACTTACTGGCCCTATGCGGGCGCTCTAAGTTAAACCTAATACTTAAAACAATGTCTTTCGACGTAACGAACTTGAAAATTGTTTCTTTATTTAATTTTTTTTAATTTTGTTACTAAGAAAATTATTATAGAAAAAAAAACTTAGTGAATGAAGTTTTATTTTTTATTTTTATTCTTATATATAAACTTAAACGTATTTTTTATTTTATTTTTTTTTTTTGCTTCTAGAGGAAGATGTCGAAGCACAATTTTCGAGACTCCGTCGATTCCCACAGATTTTTTCTTCCCAATGAGTCGAAGATCGCTTGGAGCTCCACCTTTCATCGGCGATCACATTATTTGCCATGGTATCGTCATTGAACTACCTATGTTCTCGGATCACCAGTGCTCTATATTATTTCGAAGTTAGAAGTTGTGCACAAGGACGCGATTTTCCAGGTCGTGGTTCGGGCAAATGGCGTAATCACAAAGAAGTTGTCATCCTCTACTGCGTTATCTGGATCTATACCTGCTGTGATCAGTGTTTCGGGGGATCCTAATACACGGAGGGTCGTTTTGATTGTTCCTCCGAAATATTTTATTTATTTGCGGGAACATACTCGGGTTGTTGGCTTTTACATCCCGAACTTTGTTGTTCCAATGCAAATTTACAGAAAGTCTATAGTTTTGCCTGACTAATTTTTGGAGGTTTTAATCAGCGACTTCAGCGTCCCAAACCTCCGAGTTTTTTCTGGCAGTAAACTGTCTGTACAGGATCTTTAGTCTCGACAGCCGTCTACTTTTGTGTTGGTGTAGTGCGCCAATTTTTGCGTTGCGGAATATATCTGCGTTGTCAGTATGTTGATACCGAGTGTCGTACTGTCCATGGTCCGTTTAATTGTCTCATCCATTTGTTTTAGGTATCAGCCAATTTTCTCGTTTGACAAATTCCTATTGGACGGTGGGTAGAGCGAGTTCGAGGAGAGTGCTCTTGTCAATGGTCTGAAGAAGCGAGTTCAATGCTATATCCTACTATAATTGTATTAGTACGTTTGGACAAACTCCTCCCAGTCCTCATTTTCGTTACGAATCGTTATTACGGCACTGAGTCTGCAATGTGTCATACACAAATGTGTGCAGGCAGTTCAAAGTTTGTCGGTCTATGGAGAGGGATGCACACGATACACGCTTACAGCTGTACACTACCTTAAATTGCAGTTGTTCACCGCAAGGATCTCCAAGGGTTGTTTCTGCATGTTCGTACCCATTACGACTGGAGGTGCGTTAGGCCCAGCAGAAGTGCGTAGATCAAGTCCACCTGCTTCGCTTGCTCCTCTATATGATGCTGAAGCTGCCCCATCTGCCCTTGAATAGAGAGCAAGGTAGCCAGCAAATCAGTTTCAGTCTCTGCCGCTTTAGGTGCCGGGGCCTGAGAAGCAACATTCGACCTTTGATGTTTCGCATTTCCCCGGTCTGCCGCTGGTGGACGTTTCACTCCGACCTTCTGCTGAAGAACCAGATTTACTTACTTAATATACTGGAACTTAGCACAACCCCGATAGTTTGCAATGTTTCCCGAGTTCCTTACCCAGAGAGCATTCTTCTGCTTTGTGGTTTTTTCCACACTTAAAACATCGAGGCTGCTTCTCGACGCGGCGTGACCGAACCTTTGACAGCGTACAAATTGTAAAATGTTTTCGTTCCTTTTTTAATTTTTCCCATGCGACAACCTGGTAGTCTAGGACTTTAATACTCCTTAGACCATCCAGTTTGCTATTGGGTGAGAGCTGAACTATGAAGAACGGCAGTTTCCGCTTCTCCCTTTTGGCAATAGCTGTGATAAATGGCTTGACCCCTACGAAATGGAGATCATCGCACTCTTTCTCTTTAAGTAGGGCAAGGAGCGTCTCCGGATCGGTAGACGGTTCTATCCCCCTCAACAGCATCGTTTGCAGCTATTCCCCCTACGGGGTGAAGGGGCAGAACTCCGTCGTCGTGTCCCTCAATCAATCTTTAATTTGTTTATATTGTTCCACTGTATTCAAGTGGATAGCATGCCTATCATAATTTAAATGCTTAATAGAAAAATTGTTGCCTATTACATAGCTCAATCTTGTAGGTATTGGTTGGCGGTGCCCTCTTCTTTGTAGTAGTCTTCTGTTGATGCTGCTTTTGCTGTGGTTGCTGTTGCTGTTGTTTCTGCTGCTGCCCCTGCGGTTATTGTTGTTTGGATTGTTGCCTTTTCTGCTGCTGTTGTTTTTGCTGCTGCTTCTCCAGCTGGTGTTGTTGTTGCTGCTGCTTCTGCTATTGTAGTTGCAGCTGCTTGTTGCAACTGGCCTTCTGATGGCTGCTGCTGTTGTTGTTGCTAAGCGCGGTGGACTTCCCCACTGTCGGAGATATACGGGTATTCAACAGAGTCATCCGACTTTTGCCGCTTTTTTTCTGCTGCTTTATTTCCTGTACTGATGATGATCACGTTTACTCTTAGGGTTTTAGTATTCCACTTCGAAAGAGAATGGAAGCGAACAAGCAAAAATAATAAAATTACACAGCTTCGTTGTTATACAAGTGAATACTTTACTGTTATAACACAATGACGTCGCGTTCGTAGTTGCTGTCAAAAGTTGAAATACACGCAAATGTATAAATGTGAATAAAGTGAGCCGATGTCGTAGTCGTGGTCGTAGTCGTATGAGTTGGGCAACTTGTATCTTTTGTCGTTGGACGAGGCTAAGTAGTACACAATGGAGGAGCAGCACACTGAACAATTTATAGAAATGGTTAAAGAACATCAAATATTGTAGAATTTATCACATCCGCTTTGCAGAAAAAAGTAAAAATAAAATGTATATAAATAAAAATCTTTTGAGAGGGTATGCGACATCGGTGCGCGACCTCAAGTGACAGCGACTACGTCTACAACAGCCACGTCATTGTGTTCCAGCAGTTATTCAGTTACTATACGTACACCGACCAGAACAATCCCCTGTCTCGGGTTGAATCCTCTTTTATACCGATTTCACCACTGCGAATGTACCGGTGACAATACAGTATTTTGCTTTACCGACGACTCATATATTCAAAAACTCATATTCTTCTATGAATCTTTCAGATTTGTGTTTGTTTTATTTAATAAATAATTTAGCATATTTAAATATTTTTATATTTCTCAGATTTAACAATCATTTATTTTTTTTATTGTTTATTTATCCACTTACATACTAACACAATTTATTGTTCCAATAAACTTAAAACTATACTATTATTATGCCTTAAAGTAACTGACCTGAAGGGTGCTCAATACTTATATTATGGTTTTAAGAAAACTTAGTTCTAATGTTTTATTTTGACAGGTATTTTTTTTAATTTCAAATTAATTAATTATTATTATTGTTATTTTTTTTATTTAATTTTAAGGAAAAAACGTGGGAAAACCTTTCTGAACGCATTATTTTATTTTTTAATAAAAAAAACTAATCTATGTGATAAAAACTACAAACTACCTTAACTTAATTCCAGGGCCGAACCCTAATATGTGATCTGTATCCCGCCACCGAGAAGACCAATCAAATGATAGTTAAACCATCCAATCGGTTACTCAGTGGCGTTTCAGAAATCACATATCAGGGTCCGGCCCTGCTTAACCTAGGTGCTAGTCTCAACCCAGTCGAGCCACCAATATCTCTCCCTATTTAACCTGTCTACGTTTACTGAATTCCGCTCAGGCATGCTTACGTAGTATCTCAAGTCAGCGTTTCCTTCTCCTGAGTCCAACGGCTCGTAGAGAATACGTTTATCTGTCGCCCTTCTAGCAAGATGGTAAATAATCGGAATGTTCAGCGAATCTGACAAGTAACCATGTGCATCCAGATACAAGAATGCTTCCGGTGGGATGTGCCCACTCACCATAGGACTTCGGAAATACCCAGAGTTATGATAGAATAAGCCACACAAGTTCCTTCTCCGTAACGGTCGCTGACCGCGCGAAGTGGTTCCTCACAAGATCCTGAATGATATTGTCGATTCTGGACACGCCGGAGGCATCCAATAGTCTCTTATTAGAAACGTAATGCCGAAAGTCGGAATGAGCGCTTCTATACATACGCATGCAGGCTCGAAGACATTTTCTTTCAAATAGTCTAAGTTTTTCCATATAAGACGGGCTTAAGTTCCACCATACTGGACTCGCATAAGTCAGAATTGGACGAACGAAAGCTTGGTAACATATGACCTTCACATCGGATCTCAGATAGTTGGAGTAGAATAGGCGTTTGAGAGACATAAATGCCGCTCTTCCCTTTTGCAACTGTATATTTATGTGCTCATTGTAGTACAAAAACTTGTCCAAATGAACACCTAAATATTTCACAACAGTCTTTGACTTGATGTGAAGGCCATTAGAGCATGTTATTTGTAAGTTTTTCCAGTTCCGTCTCGAGTCTGAATTACCGCGTCTAACTGGGGTGCGGAACAGTATAGTTTCACATTTTGCCTCGTTTGTTTTAAGCTTCCACTCTGAGCAGAAAGCTTACAGTTTATCAAAGCTGTTCTGAAGCTCTATCTGTATGTCTTGGATTCTCGAGCCGCTTGCATACAATATAACATCGTCAGCGAACGCTATCGAATTATCCATGTCCCTCAGCATTTCCGAAATGTAGATGTTGAAGACCATTAGTGACATTAAAAACTTTAGTCGTCGTGTATTGTCTGTCAGTTACAACAAATTTCTTCTCGTGCACCATAGATGCAATTATCTTTATAAGATGATGTGGGAATTCATATCGTTTATTTTTATATAGAAGATCGTGGATCCAAACCGTGTCGAAGGCTTTTTCGATATCCACCAGGCAAGCAGCTGTACATCTTTTGGCGTTAAGATTCCAATTAACATCAGAAACCAATTTTGTAACAGCGTGCACTGCCGAATGGTTTCTCTTGAACCCAAATTGGTTTCGCGGTATAATCCCCTTTCTTTCGCACGCGAACAAAATAGACTTACTAATAACTACTTCATAAACCTTCCCGATATTAGGCAGGAGACTTATCGGCCTATAGTTCGAAGGATCAGAAGGATTCTTTTTGATTATTGGAAAAACCTTCGATATTTTCCAATAACTCGGGGAGTAGCAGTTGTTTAACAAATTATTAAATATTGCGCAGTATTGCCGTATAATTTCGTCGGGTATATTCTTTAGTACAGTGTTAGGAATGTTATCTAAACCACTTGACTTTTTGTTATTTAGTTTCCTAAATATGTATGTCAGTTCGTCTAGTGTTGTAAAGTAATTGTCGGTCAGTCCATCTGTTAGTTGGTCAGCTTTTAGTCGCTCAGAAAATCTCAGAAGAGTTCGTGTTTCGCTATTGCGAAACCTCGACAAATCGTCAATTACTTCGCTAGTTCTGCAGCTAGGGAGATCCCAAGGATGAATTGCCTCAAAGTGAGAGCCGATCAGGTTTAGCTTGTCCGCTCTACTATCTATAACGAAGTGGCTATCGATAAAGGGGCAGTGTTGGCTGTTAATCTCCGCCTGAGAGAGAAGAGACTGGGAAGAGAGTGGGATTTTCAGTATCGGAATCTTGATAACGTTACGAGGCTTGAAAATCTGATTAATTTTAGGAAACATGTTCCTGGAATCAGACTTCAATATGTTTTCGGCGCGTTGCCTCCAATAATCGTTGACACTATTCCAAAACTGCTGACTTAGCAGTGTCCTCACATTTCTCAGGAGAGATTTTAACCTTTGCAGCTCTAAATTGGACGATTCCTCTTAGAACTGGCGTCGTATTCGATTTATCTGAGTTGTGGAGTCTTGATGTCACGGTTTAGGTAGCATTCAACGCTGTCTTTGGATTTAATTTTTAGAACTGACGACTCCATTGCTTGTAATACCACCATATTTAAGTTCCCGTTATAGGAATCGCATTCCTCATTAGTAAGATTCTTACTGCTAGGGATATTAGAAGAGGAAGGGTAGTTCCTGTATTTTCTGACTAGAATTCAATTTAGGGACTTCGTGCTGCGGTGCGAAGCTGAAAGTAAAGGCGCCAGCAAATGTCATCCGCATAACTATTGCATTGCGGTCGCTATCTTATGGCAGTATAGAAAGTTTATTATCGTGGACTGTTTGAATTTGCAATCGCGCGTCCGCAATGCAAAGATCGAGATATGAATTTTCAGAAGGAAAACTTGGTGCAACTGGGCTATATAATTTGATTTTATATTCAACCTGGTTTTCCTCAATTAAGCGGTTTAGAAAGTTGCCTCTTCCGTTTGCCCTTGAGTTCAACCAGGACGAGTGTCTCGCGTTAAAATCTCCCGCTAAGACGAAATAGTTGTTTAAACTATCTAGTCTCAGTTTTTCGAATATTTTTTCGATTTCGGCTTTAGACGGATTGACGATACCTTTTGCCGCATATGCTGATATTAAATACAGACAACCAATTTCCCTGATAGGCAGCGAAATAATAGTTGTCTCAAGACAACTCAAGCTCCTACTATCACTTGGTTCAGTTCTAGTGTATCGAAGTGGTTTCCTGACAAGAATTGCCGTACCGCCACCTCGAATAGAGTCACGTCTGTCTGTCCGTATTACGTCATAGTTACTAAAAGTTAATTGATGTCTATCATTTAGCTTTGTCTCGTTTAGAAAAAGAACGTCGGGTTTATGATCAGTCACAAAGCGCAGTAGATCATCGCGCCTGCTGATGGCGATTATGGAGTTTACATTTTGAGCAGCTATTTTTAGGGTTGCACAATTAGATCTAATCATGTTGACGACTAAGGATGTTGAGAAGGGCATCGACCTTCGCCGAGAGATCAGTAACAGTCCTGGTCAGACTGTCGACTTGGATTTGCAAACTGTCGTTTGCAGGTTCCGTACTTTTGGTTCCAACAGTATTGGGGCCAACAGCACTGGAGCGCATAGGTTTGGGGCCAGCAGGACCTAACCCAACACTATTACCTACCACGTTTGCGAAGGATATCCCTCCTCGAACATGATTGTCGATCATCCTGACTTTTTGTGCAATCTTGTGTTGTGCTTCCCTTTTCTGTGCCTGAAGCCGATCTGCTAGTCGTTTATAGCTTTCGCATCCCCGCCATGACGCGGGGTGACCAGGTTTCTGGCCAACAGGTTGGGGCCAACAGCACTGGAGCGCATAGGTTTGGGGCCAGCAGGACCTAACCCAACACTATTACCTACCACGTTTGCGAAGGATATCCCTCCTCGAACATGATTGTCGATCATCCTGACTTTTTGTGCAATCTTGTGTTGTGCTTCCCTTTTCTGTGCCTGAAGCCGATCTGCTAGTCGTTTATAGCTTTCGCATCCCCGCCATGACGCGGGGTGACCAGGTTTCTGGCAAAGAACACAAAATAACTGCTTCTTGCTCGCTTCTTTTTGCACTTGGCACTTTTCAGGCTCATGCGTATTTTGGCACTTGACGCTTCTTCTTACCATCTTACAATTCGGAGAAGCATGTCCGAATCTCAACCAATCATTTATAAAACCAAGGAATTCTAAATCGACGTGTTTAACCACAAATAAATAGAAACCAGATTTTTTTCCAAAAATACATCAAACTTGCCTTTTAAATTGAGGGATTTTAGCAGTTTATCCAATCAAAACAGTTTAAATAATCTTTAACTGCAACAAAATAATTTGTTGGAAGTTATAAGTGAACGCGGAATTATTACTTTTATTTTCATCATAGTATTTAAGAAAATTGAATCCGAAAAGCAGTGCCTTATGTACAATAAATTCAAAAGTAGAAGAACGTCGATGATTATTTGTTCCTATTCTTGTTCAATATTGAATGGCATTCGATTTGTATCACCAACCACATTCTTCCAAGTGACATTACCAATATTGAAGTCACCCAATACATAAGGTAGTTGAGTGGCTTCAAGAAACAGCTACCAAAACTCCCCCACTTCTCTCACTATTCGTTAGGTAGTGGTCATTTCGGTAAACCACATACGGTTAATCGAAAACCTCCGGTGAAATATGTATGGGTACAGATATGTCTCCATCAAAAATATGATATTGATGGTTGGAGAGCGCAAAGAAATCCTTTTTCGTTTAACATACCACTATGTTCTCATACCACTAACATTCTGATAATAAACGGAATACTTAAACATACAGGGAAGTTACTATCCGTTTAGATTCTAACTCGCCTCTAATAAAATGACCGTGGCGTTGCGAAATTTTTAAATCTTTCTATACAGAAGATATTTCCGCGATTTTAAAGAAATTTTGTCACAAAACTGCTGTTGGCTCCCAAAATTTGTAACCGAAGTGCAACAATTCTGATGATATATTCATAAAAATACTTAATAATCACCGTAGATAGGTTTGAAAAAGTACTATATTACTTTGGTGTCTTATCGCACCTAAAAGGTGGTCGTAGCTATCAGTGGCGTGGGGTGAAATTTAAAGAGAGGGAAGTCGAAAAAATGTTAAGTAAAATGTTTTATTCAAGACTTACCATTTTGGTGCTGATTCGAAACACAGACTTAAGATATGCAATCTAAGCCACCTTTGTTATACTTTACACATGTTATTGGAATTTACGTAGACAATGAGCTCATCGCATAAAAAATGTGGCTTCGAAAGAAGCCGTTCTGGGCAGAATAATCTATATAAGTTATTGATAACTCGGAGCGTTGTTAAATATTTGTACTCTAAAGCTATCCTACGACTCTTTTTTACGAATTCTGCTAAAACTCTTTCATAAAAATTTGAGTTATTTTCAATTTCTAAAAGAAGGTGCTTTTCGAAAGATAAAAGTGCCAGGTCTGATAGTCTTTCTTCTTTGTGGGAATTTCTTAAGTGTGGACTATTTTTAAAGTCGAAAAAGATCTTTCGACAGAGGCCACAGTCAAGGGCAGGGTTAAAAAGATTTCACACAATGTTAGAGCTTGAGAAAAAGTATCTCTAAGGATTTCCGTATTAAAATGCTTTTAAAGTTGAAAAACCTGGAGCTTTTTAAGTGAAGGGGTAGTGTATAAAACTTTGAGTTAATTTTTTTGAAGTAGTAAAATTAAAAATTCCATGAAATAGGGTAATTAAAGAAGATATTTTGTAATCCGGCATTGAATTAGAAAAATATTCATATTTTGATTTGATTAATAAATCAAAGAAAATATATGAACTAAATGAACTATACCTATTCTTAATCTGACTTGTAACATTATCTATAATTGCTACAAAAATTCGGCTATAATTTGTATTTGAATCAATATTAAGTAGTCGGCGTTTGCGTGGAGGTTCTGAGCAGTTACTTACGCTCTCATAGATTGAGTCAAATGAGTTTAAAAGTTCAGAATGAATCCATGACTCAAAACCCTCGATCTCTTGCTTTGCAAGTTCTATGTCTTCTCTGCAATTAAATAAGACGTTCACTATACGCGAATGATATTGCCATCGAGTCTCTGATACCCCGGAGAGCCAGTTTTCCTAATTGCTAAATTTTTAAAATTTTCTAATAATTAGCAGTCACAAAAATCACAAAAATTTGCATCCAAATTTTCAATAACCTCAAACCTCAAACGCCGTTCGAACCACTACATCACCCAATAACTCGATTTTCGTCCGCTTATTTTGTTGCCTACAAAAAAAAAAACTCCCTCGAACTAAAACCTTTCTCCTCCACCAATGTTCATCCACAAAAGCCGAGAAATCGCGGGTTATTTTCCTCATAAGCGAATGTATGTTAGACAAAGAAATCGCAAATAAACTTCTACTTTATGCCAGAAAGGAATAGAGTAGAAAGTCCGTACTGTGAAGAAATGAATGCATAAGCCGGAAAATGAACGGCTTTTCAAAAAAATTCATTGCACGTTCTCTCGCTAGAGAAGTTCATACTTGTCTCGCCTATGTGTGCGAGTTTGTGTATGAGTAAAACTGAATAAACAACCGAAGTGGTCGCGGCATTTCATCTTCGAGCATATAAAGTTATGATTAATGAATGAAAAATGGTTTGATGAACAAATTGAATGGCAAAATAAAAATTGTTGATATTTGAAAAGGGAAGCCGGAAGGAATCGGCTTGTATGGACGCCACGCCACTGGTAGCTATGCATAATTATATGGAGAAAATATAGAGATGGTCAACGTATACATATCTCTAATAGACAATATTTTCCAATTTCAGGCAAAAGTATTGAGAAAAGTAAAATTTTTTAAAAGCGGATGTCTGTCTGCGGATTTTAAAATTTGTACACTCGTACTGCTTCGGATTCTGAGAAGCTTACATACAAAATATCATGTACCTAGCAGAAAAAGTAAGATCCAAAAAGTTTAGACATGAATGGACAGACGGACGGTCGGATGGACATGGCTACATAGACATAAATTTTGATGCTGATCATAAATATGTATAACTGTGGGGGTACGAGGATATAACAGTATCAAGATCTACGTCGATCTGGCTATGTCCATGCATCCGTCCTTTAGTGTGTCACCGCTTTTTGGCCTTAATATATATAAGCTTTCTAGAATTCGTAACAATACGATCAATAAATTTTTCTCATTATTTTTGCTGGAAATATTGGCGAATTAAAATATGTAGATGCGGACTTCTTCTATATTTCGATCATACTTTGTGGCCGATTCCTTTAAAGAAACAAATATATGTATATTGTTTTTTCAAAATTTTTCGCGGTTATCATTAAGTCGTATTGTGTATATCCTATCAAAATTCGTGAACTTAGGTCAAACAAATTTGGGAGCCACGTTCACTTTCTGTTAAGAAAAAGTTGTAGCAATAGTTTTTTGAGAAAATTTCTTAAAAATAGCAGAAATATCTTTTGAAAAGAAGTATTATTCCGCCTGTTTACAAAATTTCGCAACACCACGCTCCCTTTAATAGAAGTTGGTTAGAAGATGGGGAAAGAGTATCATACGATCCGTTATTGACGGTATGCAACTTTCCTGTATGTTCATTTACAAAAATGTTTCCTTACTACTTTTTATGGATCTTAATCCCTTATTTAGCTTACGTACTAACTGTACTATATATTTGACTAAAACGAGACTAGCTTGTATAGTCATAATTTTGCTTAAACAAATTTTTTAGATACAACCACTTAAAAGAAAAGGAAAGAAAACTACGTACCTGCCTTAAACTAAATAAAAATAATTCAACCGCAGCAAAGTCAATGCATTACCCCCGAGTCTCATCAACGTACTATCCAAAGTCGTGTCATGCTACCCACTTCATTTCACTTACCTGTACTTGTCTGAATCAACCTGAACTTTACTATTTCTTCCAGGTAAAGCCGTGCTATGTCTCCATATAGTATCAGACGCATTTGGGTCCAAATGTGGTTCATATATTACGTTCCTTTCAATTGCCCTCTGTATCCTGAATGTGCTTCCAATCACACCAGCACTTCTGTAGCTGATTGATTTTCTTCCGGAGAATATTTCGCAATGTGCGATGCTATAGTTCCTTCACTGTGCTTCAAGAAATCGATCAAGGGAACACTGAGGAGAAAGGACGAATTCAGTGCACCTTCCTGCAGGCAGTTTTTGACATAAAAGGTTAAAGCGTCAGTACCATCAATTACTACCATTATTTTGTCTGACATCATGTTCCAAACAATCTTTATCAATTATTCTTGGGTCTCATACTGTCAACAGCATGCTGCAGATGTTGCTTAAGCATATGCATTGCATCTAAAGTAATGTCAATGTACGATAACTCCGGATTGGGGAGCTTTGCACACAGCAATAGCGATGCTGGCTCGATTAAAATTTCGTTTGAAGAAATTGCGTAGGCATTTACAATCGCCAAACGCTAGCCCACTTGAAACCCATTTTGCTCAAAGTAACTCGAAGCTCCCAAAACTACAACTCAAAATTAAAAAAAACACCATTGCAACTTGTATTCATTCCCTAACTGCATTGCATATACCATTCCAACAATAAGACGTAATGTCAAAATCAATACTACTACGTTACTTGCCCATTGAACTTCACATGGATTACCATACGGCAACGGAAAGAGACGATAGAACATCTACAGAGCACTTATCGGAAGGCGCACAAACACAATCACACGGGTCTCTGTATGGTATGAATGATAAACGTCTTAAAAGAACAAAACAAAAGATTGCGACGCCAATAGAGCAGAAAAGGGAAATTCTTCGAAAAACTAACCGATGCTTTGGCTGTGCGAAAATAGGTGGCAAACATATATCATCGTTGTATGACGGAGCGCAAGAAAAAAACAATTTCAACCGCTAATATACCGACGAAGATTTGTCCAACCAAGTGCGACAAAGAAAGCAAAGGGTGCAATATGTGCGTGCACAGTTAATTTACAAACTTGTTTTTAAAAACAGCTCGTTGCATTGCTATTGGAGCAAATAACCACAATACTTTGATTCGCGTCGTCATAGACGGCGACACCCAACAAAGTTATATGCGCGAAAGTGTTGTGAAAAAAATAAATCTCTTGCCTGCCAGCGAAAAGGTGCACATATCAGTAATTCCCTTCAGTTCAAAGAAAAAATCGTCAACACAAAATTATGAAAAAGTAACAGTACAATCAAAAAGCCAGTACGATGAGTGGTGTGCTTTGTTACAGGCGATAGTAGTGCCGGAGATTTGTGTGGACGTTCTGCAAGCCCCTGACCCATTGTGTCCCTCGTTAACTCTCGGATACGTATGTTGACCTTCCAATGGAAGATGGATTGAATATGTTAATAGGGTCAGAATTTTACTGGGCCATTATCACCGAGAAACAGCGACGAATCTCCCCCCGTCTCAGAAGCATAGAGACAGTTTTCGGATGGGCACTTCAGGGTTTACATTCGACCGCTGATGCTCTTAGCTGTGTAAATGTTACAGCTGCTTTTGGAAACGTGTTTAGCACGATGGGTGGAGTGAGTCGGATCTATTTATATTGTGGTCTCTCGAGTCAATTGGCATACGATGCGAAGAGGCTGAAAAACAAAATATTACAGACAACCCAATGATTAGTAAAAAAAAAGGAAATCGTTACGAAGCCACTTTACCACGGAAGAATCCTGAGGCGATATTTGGCAGCAGCAGGAACCAGGTGGTAGGTCGACTTAATTCGCTCTTTCGTCGTCTATCTATGGATCCAGTGAAGTTGAAGGAGTACGTTGCTGGCATAAAACAACTGGTCATTGATGGTGTAGCAGACCCAAGCCGAAAAGAGTGTTATTTATCTACCACAACGGCCCGATTATAAGAAACAGAGTATGACGACGAAACTGCGAATAGTTTTCGACGCTTCCAGCCGAACAGATGACATTCCATCCTCGAATGACCAGTTAATTATGGGCACAAACCTGCTACCGGGTGTGTTGAAGACACTACTCATTCGACTTGGGCAAATCGGCATCATTGCCGACATTGAGAAAGCGTTTTTGCAGATAGTACTCAATGAAGACGATCGAGATTCTCACCGCTTTCTCTGGTGCTCTTCTATGGATAAAGCAGATGAATATCGGGATTATATGAAGTTTCGAATGACAAGGGTGATATTTGGTGTGAATTGTAGCCCGTTTCTTCTTGCGGAGACTATACTATCATTTGGTCAAAGAAAAGCAGGGGTTTCCTGAAACTTGCCGGACCCTTGCAGACAGTTTTTATATGGAGAATTAGATTCTTAGCCTAGACTCGGAGGGTGAAGGCGAAAAAATCTATCGAGAAGCTCTGGAGGTCATGGCCGCTGCATCAATGCGTTTAAGGAAGTGACATTCAAATAGAGCGGTGAGATGTTCCCAACATGTCAAAAGGTTCTGGGTTTAATCTAGCTGGTTTTCAGCGATGCGCTGGCAGTGCAGCTGGAGACAGTTCAAAATTTTTTGGATGCAAATCCATCCAACGGTAGTAAACGAAAAGTCCTCTCGGTTATGGCACGTATCTACGGTCCGCTGGGAATGGTCAGTCCCACCTTTATCAAATTCTGTTTCAAGCAACGTGGAAAAGGAAGTTGGATTGGGAGGACGTTCTGCCGCCTGGCTTGTTACTGGAGTGGAATGATTATGTCGAAATCATTCTATAGTTAAAAGAGATGCCAATTTCCAGATCAGCTTTGTCATTATCATCCAGCCGAATACAGTGCCATATAATCGCGGATGCTAGTTTAAAAGAATATGGTAAAGCGGCTTATATTCGGGCTGTTGATTCATCTGGTGTTGTTGCAGTTTCGATCCTGCGTGCTAAGAGCCGAATTGCGCCATTGAGAGAAGATGGAGCAGAAGAGCCAACTCTCCAAAAATTGGAGCTGACGGCAGCTTTAATTCTGGCCAGAATGTGTTTGTACTTGAAGCAAACAATTAAAATCTCTGTTGAAAGGTACCTCATGTGGACGGACTTCAAAACTACATTGAGTTGGATCTATGAGCAAATGCAGCGCTGATAGCCGTACGTTTAATAATTTTGACTTCCAGTCGTCACCTTGTTTCCCTCATCATCGATAATTACCACCTAAACACCATGCACGGAGGACTAAATATCGTCCTTTCCAAACTCAGGGAACACTTCTGGGTAATCAAATGCTTGTCAACTGCATTAATCGTTGGATCTTCTGATATTGAAACAACTCTTGATCATTTTGCAACTTTCTTTGAATCTGCTTATTCCGATTCTGCATCTAATAATCTCTTTGAACCAAGCTCAACATCCAAAATTGATATCGGTTCCATGGAGTTGGATTTCGAAGAGATTTTATCTGGTCTTAGTAGAGTTAAGCCTAATTCTTGATGATAGGAAGACATCGTTCTAAAAGTGTAATTGAGAACTATAGGGATATAAGTAAATTATCAGCAATACCTAAATTTTTTGAATTTATAGTTAAGGCTAAATTAGATTTTCAAATAAAGGAATACATCTCTGAGTTTCAACATGGCTTTGTTTTCGGACGTTCGACTACATCCAATTTGGCATATTTTTCGTCCTATGCTATAAATGCTATTGAAAGTGGGTATCAAGTTGAGACTGTGTATACCGATTTTAGCAAAGCATTTGATTCTGTTAATCATCAAATTCTACGTAAAAAGCTGTCGAATTTTGGTTTTCATTCTGCAATGTTGAACTGGATTTCTTCTTTTTTACTGGGAAGGGTCCAACGAGTACAAATTAATAATTATTGCTCAAGATCTATTAAATGCACTTCAGGAGTTCCTCAAGGAAGTCATTTGGGACCCTTGTTATTTATCATTTTTATTGATGATATTTAATCGTACATACAATTTTGTAAATTTTTTATGTAAGCTGATGATCTAAAAAATTTTCTGAAAGTAAAATGAATCGAGGATTATCTAGAAGTTCAAAATGATATTTCGACATTAACTAATTTGTGTGCAAAGAACGGCCTTGTTTTAAATACAAAGAAATGCTTTGTGGTTTCATTTTCAAGAAGCTCTCTTCATTTTTCTTCTCCAGTCTAGTAAAAGATCTTGGCGTCATAATGGATACTAAACTGACTTTAAATTTTCATATTGACTATAAAATTGTGAAGGCCAATTCAATGATTGGCTTTATAAAAAGGAATGCAAAGAGTTTTACCGATCCACACACGCTTGTTAATCTCTTCATTTCTTTAGAGAGATCGATACTTGAATATGCCGACGTTATTTGGAATCCTGATTATCAGATTAACTCTGATCGTGTGGAAAAAATTCAGAGGAGGTTCACAAAATTTATCTTTTATAAAATAGGTTGGCAATTTTCACTATCTTATGAGGCTAGGTGTAAGCTTCTAAGTTTACTTCCGCAGCATTATAGACGATATGCTCATGATTTAATTTTTGTAAGGGATTTGTTATGTTATCATATTAAAAGTCCTGCTCTTTTAGCTCTTATGCCAATTTATGCTCCCGAAAGAGCGCTTAGAGGTAGACCATTTGTTTTTCCTCCTGGGCATCGAACTAACTACGGCCTAAATGAGATTATTACAAAGAGCATAATCTCTTTCAACGAAGTATGCAATATTGTTGACCTATATTATTCGCGGGATAGTTTCAAAAACACTGTCTTCAATTTGTTTTCTTAACGCTTTACGAATTAATTGTACTTATGTATCTATTTATTTTTATTTTTATCTTATTTTTTTTTAACTATAATTGTATATTATTATTAAGTTATTTTGTAATCTGTAAAGCTATGCTTGCAGATATTTAAATAAATAAATAAATAAATAAAATAAACTGCATTACGTGCAAGAAATTTGTTGGTCAACTCGCTTCGCAGCCATTCGCTCTGTTGCCGTTGCAGCGAATTACATTTACCAGGCCATTCGACAACGTAGGCATCGATTTCGCCGGACTTTTATACTATCAGGCTGCTGGAGAGACATCAATGTGTAAAGCGTACATGCTAATCGTTACGTGTGCCGCCATCCGAGCTATTCACTTAGAGCCTTAGATTAAGGCGTTTCTTGGCTAGGCGTAGTGTTGCTTCAGCGATTTTTTCCAACAATGCCAAAACTTTTCGTCGAACCTCTTTAGAACTGAAAGGGACTGGAAGTATGTATGAAGGAGAGGCCTTGCAAGGGTTTCTTTCTTAGAAGAGGATAAAATGGAATTCCATCATTGGGGTGGATTCTGGGAGAGGTTAATTAGGACTGTAAAAAATACGTTAAAAAGAGTTATTGGTAAGGCAAAATTTAATTTCGATCAGCTTCGTACTATTCTCACAGAGGCAGAAGCTATGACCAATGATAGACCAATGGATTGGACGCCCCTCGCACCAGCAAAATTTTTATGTGGAGGTCTCCAATCAGCGAATACATCTGAGGTAAATGAGGTTGATGATTGTAACTTGAGGGAGTTTTAGAAGCATCGTATGAGATACTCTGCAAAGTTTTGAGATCCTTTCATTGCTGTAAGGACACAACATCGCAGCAGCTCAAACGAGGCGACGTAGTTCTTCTTTTCGACCACGCAACCCCTCGCGTGCACTGGAAAATGGTGGGCATTGAAAAAACATACGCAGACCAGTTCAGCTCTTGTACCCACTGGAGCTGCCAATTCATCCCTGGGCCGGAGGATGTTAAAACATAACCTTTTTTAGCCAACATCATAAAACAGTCGGCCAACATCATAAAACTCTCTATACATTCAACACATACATAAAGTGTTCTCTCTCTCTCTTCTTTTTTGATCTCATCATTTTCCGAATATTGCATTTTAAGCAGTCTTTCTTAGCAATTCACCGCATAATTGCGGGAGGAGAACTGCTACCACGTTTTTCAAAAACATTGGCGCGAGTGATTTCGAACGCCCTTCAACTTCAGTTCGATGAATCTTCCCTCTTCCTTATTTCTTCGGACGAATATGAAGCCCTCATGGTGTTCTTCATGGATGCTCTGTTTCTTGGGGTGTTGGTACAATCGCCTTGTGTGTTGTGGCACTCCGCGCGCAGTCTGGCTATCTCTTTATTCCACCAGTATACGGGTGGCTGATGCGAGTTTCCTGTCCTTTCCTGAATCGGTACGTCTCCTACCATCAGAATGACATCCAAAGTAATCTTCTCAGGTCAGTCTTTTCTCTCAATGGGTAGTTTTCCCGACCGTTGCGAATTCATCCGACCGTCTTCTCGACGTGCTTGACGTTTTTCTCTGGTTTCTTAAAGTCGGTGACTACTTTCGCTTGTTTAGCATGTGTTAGACAAAGAGCAAAGCAGCAACATGAAGTGTGACTTATTTTTTTTTTTCCCCTTCAGGTCTGAACAAAATCTATTCCTGTTTTTTGTTGACAGATTTTTCACCATTGTTATGCGTGTTGGGTTTGTGATCGCCGAACCTCTGCTCGTCTTCTTCTTCGGATTAGACACCTATTTGCTTGTGGAGTACACTGTTTTTTGGTTTGGGATCATGCCTATCCTCCTTTTATTCACAGCTATTGGTTGCCTTCTACCTGGAAACGTTCGTGCTATCTTTCTCTCCCTTGGGACTGCATTGCTGCTTCGTGACTCGGTCTGGATAGTTTAGGCAAGATGTTTCCTATTTGCATTGTTTCGCGGTCTTGTAGCGAGTTCGGATTGAACTTACCAGCCTGCTTATTTCGTGATGCACGCTGTTTTTTCCTTTTTACCGATGATCATTATCACATCACTCTCCTGATTTTGCTTGAAAGAGCTGGGACTTGCCGATTTTTTTTATATATATTTCGACGCGGATCGTCTTGCTTTTACAGGTGCTGTATCCAAAAGGATCAGCGCTGTTCTGCTTTTCCTCTGGTCTATTCAAATTTTAGGCTCTGCTTCTCCTTGAGATTGTGTTTTAATGTATTTTGATCAATCCGAAAAGGTCATGTTTTATATTTTTGTCCCACGTATCTGGAGGTATTCGTTAGCGGTGCAGTACCACCGCCAACACCATTCAGACCTGAGACTAGTCGCTTGACATCTTATTTTAGTAATTTTTATTTTTTTTAATTTTATTTGGGGACTGTACGGTACTTTATTTCTTACCTACCCTAGCAACTCCGCATGGTAATTTTTATTATTTTTTTTTGGATACGTCAATGAATGTGGTAATCTTCTAAAGATACTAATAGCCTGGCAACCAGCATGCATGATTCGCAAACCCGAATAATAGATGCCAGGAGTGCGCCCACGTACTAATCCACACCATTAACACTTCTACCACTGTCCCCGCTGCACGGCCGTTAGATATTTCTTAACGGGGCTAGTTAGCAACTTGTGCTATATCTGCATTTGCTGTTTCGGCTCTTCTAAGTCTTTGACTCTTCTCAGTTCATTCTGCATGCTGGTTATGATGCAACAGATCTCCAGCCAGGCGTTCCCTGACCTCGTCATTCGACTTATTATAAGCTGTGGACTTGGCAGTTTCCTTCTGACCTCTGCAAATCGCTTGCATAAGAACCTCGATGGTGGCGATCAGCTTGCGGTTCCATTTGCCTTTTGCCATGTTATCCCACCTGGCTTGCCACACTCCTACCGATGTTGCCCTTTCTTCTTGTTTTAACTTCCTGGTAACTCTGGCTTCTTGCGGTTTCCGGTTCGTTTAAGGTAAACCTTTTACATCTCGTTAGCGAGAATGGCGACGGGGATCATACTGGCTATAATACAGACTGCTTCGTCCGAAATTGTTCGGAAACTGTTTATAGTTCTGATTGCGCAGAGCCACTCTGGGTAGTAAGATCCTTTTGGCGTATCTAGGCCCACCAATGTGTGGCAGCATGCGGGAAAGCACTGCCTGCATCTTTGACACATTTTCACTTGAATACTTCAAGTGCGTTTTGAAGTTCAGCCTGTTGTCGAGCATTACTCCTGCGTATTTGAATGCCTCTTTAGACCTGATTGTCTAGTTCCCAACCCGGAAATTTACATATTCCATGGTCTTTCGGCTGGTTTTTAGGACAGCCTCGGTCTTGTGGTCAGCTAGCTCTAGGCCGGCATACTCTAACAAACGTTCAGTCTTGGGGACTGCTTCATCCGTGGCAGACTCTATTTCGGGTATATGTTTGGCCACAGTATCCACGGCGGTATTGCCAGCAAAAGCGATCACCTTAACTTCTTGTGGCAGCTTTAGTCGGCGCCGCATAATCTTAGATTATGTTCCACAGGAGAGTTCCAAAAACTGACCAGTATGGAACTCCCGCGGAAACGTTGTAGTACTTATTGCCATCGTCTGTCTGATATCTTCAGCAGGTAGTATGATGTATCCATTATGATCAGAAATCTCCTAATGCATGAGCAGTTCGGGGAGTTGAAGGAATTTTTTTTTATGTCAAGAGTTACTACTACGCAGTATTTTTTTGTGCCCGCTGCTGTATCTAAAACCATCTTTATGGCATCGAATGTAGAACGCGATTTTCTAAAACCGAACTAGTCATCCTCTGCCACCGCGGTTAGTCTGTTGTATACGTTCTAGGATTTTTCTCTTAGTATCAGTAGGCATATTGGGCAATATGACGAAGGTTCTCCGAGTAGCTTGTTTTCTATAGTAGAGAAGTTGAGTAGCAATACCAGATGTTGAAGTTTCTATGATTCATGGCAGACCCCCTCATCAAAGCAACTTTGAATCGTCGCTACAAAAAGTTTCGGTCTCTTTTGGATGGCCGCTTTGACCGCCATATTTGGGACGTCATTGAGTCCAAATGTTTTGTTGTCGCCTATGTTCCTGCATGCTTCGTGCAAATCGTTTGGCGTGATTGTCATGATGGTGCACAGAGTAGTAGATCTATAGGGGAATAGGTGTTCCACTACCTGCTGCCCATCAGCTTCTTCATGACCATCCTATATGCAATCCCCCAGGGATCTAGATCTATTTAGTCACAGAGTCGTCTGAAGCATCTTGCTTTGTTTTCTTACATGGCCTTTTCTAGATCGAGTCTCATCAACCTGAAGGTAGCTAAACGTTCCTGGAATTCTGGCCTTCTCCTAAATAGCTGAGAACTACGGCGGACCTGGAAGCATTTTACACTTAGCATTTTGACTTCGTCGTTCCACCTGTAATAAAGTTCACGCCTTTTGCTAGCTGATCTTTTGTACCGCACGCTGTGGTGATTGTTTGCATCAGTTGATGCGATATGGTGTCTGCTGATCCATAGCTGAGTGTACAGTCGGTGTTGTTGTTTTCGCTTATGACCTGCCTGTCATTCACGACTTCCTTGGCGAGAGCGCAAGGTTCAAATTTCTTGGTAATATCCTTTTCAGTGAATTTTGATGATCCGCGTTGATTTTTTATTTTCTCCTTCGTGCGTATGGTAAAGTTGTTCCTTTCATCTACAGTTCTTGGTATTTTAGCATTAGTGGCTGCATCTTTCTCCTTGGTTTTATCCATCGATGTATTTTTCTGCTTTCGCTTTGGTTCCGGAGTCTCGCTGTCTGTGGCCTTCTTCCTCTTAAGTTAGAGGGTTATTTTTAATCAGGGTTTGTGAAGCGTTGTTCCTCCTGCTGAAGCGTTGTTCCTCCTGTCTTTTCATCGTGCAGTTGAATCGCCGAGAGTTCATAGAGATCTCTGGTGCTTCCAATGGCATCTCATATTGCTTGATGGATCGATTGCTTTTTACCATCATCTAACATTTGCACCATCCTTTCGTTTATTGAATAACTCGCGTCTCTCCTCGCTCCTCTCTGATGCTACTATTTGGTCAGCTGGTGACCTTAGTATCCTTGAACTCTTTTGAAAGGAGTTCTCTCTGTTCTCTTCTATCCTTCCTTCTATATATTTTTTTGCATTGTTTGTATTCATTTCTGTTGGGTCCCCACTTAAAGTCGCTATCAAAGTTCAGATGTGTAGTCACCCTATAATCTCATGGTTATCTATGCAAGCAGTGAGGACATGCAAGGGTTGGTATAAACCAGGAATGTTAGATCTCTACTTACAGCACCAACTTAATGGTATACTGTTTCTGATTTTCAATTCTGTAGCGTGGACAATGAAATATGCCCGAACATGTGTAAATACTCTCTAAAGCACCCATGGCCTGTTATGGGTTGGTAAAAATTAAGCTATCCATATTTATGGTTTATCCACGTCTCGATAATATGTGTGTAGTTTTGTGACCTCCTGTGTAAGTTTTTATACTCTGTCCAGGGTATATTAAGTTTGATACATTGTTTGCAACATAGAGGAATAATAACGATGCACCCCAAAAAGTATACATATTTGTGATCAGCATCAACATTTCTGTGGCCATGTCCGTCCGTATATCATCACATTTTTCACCCTAGATACGAGTCTAATAAAATAAAATTGGGTATATAAGCTTTCCAGAATCCGAAGCAGAATAAGTGTAAAAAGTATTAAAATACGCCCACTTTAAAAGATTAGCTTTTCTCAGTTTTTCTATAAACTGAAAAATATTGCTAATGTAAAATATGTAGTCGTTGACTTTCTTTACATTCCTTTACATGTACGTTGTACACAGGAACGCCCAATTTCCAAGTCTTTGTATCATAATCTGTTTAGGTAAGTTGCACTTCCGATATACCCGGGGTTTGTTCAGACCTCGATGGTTAATGGCGGTGCGCCAGGCCCGATTCGTTTCCCTTTTTGTAAGCTCGAGGCTCTCTTGTTGTTCATCCTTAGTATGGTGAGAGGCAACCACACCAAACGAATTATATCTTCAAAACTTCCTCGTCGCTGATCCTGGTTAACGGAAATATTGAGAAAAAGAAGGGCCACTAAATTGACTCATGAAGAATGATTACATTCCAAATGAACAAATTGTCTGCTTGCAGCGAAGAAGACAGTGAACTTTGAGCTTTTGACATTCGAGAGCAGGACTAAGCAATCCACCTACAGAAACACACAGATGCATACCATATGAATGTCTGTATAAATTTGGACACGATAGCTCGCCCCAGCCAAAAGTGTTTCGACTGAGATGAAGACGCAGAACATGCTTCTCTAATTTGTAGTCGTTTTCAAGAATGAAGAGGCAATCGTCCAAATTCATCATACTTTATCAACCACATGCTGCAATCAAAAGAAAACTGGAGGGAAAGACGAATAAGCACCGTCTTCCATGTAAGTACTGCCCATCTCATAAGGTGGATATGAAGAATACAGTAAGGAGACAATAGCGAAATACGGACGTACCCACCACACCATGAAACGCACAGCTTCTTCGGCGGGAAAGGTGGCTGCAAATACTAATGTGCACCTGTTTTATTATCAAGAATAACTTGTGTAAACAATCCGACTCCCTCAACACATTGAGTAACTAATGCTGCACTTTCAGCAATTTGGATGCAACATGAGCATTAAGCTACATTTCCTCTTCAGTCATTTAGATTGTTTTCCTGAAAATCTGAGTGATTTAAGCGAAAAGCAAGGAGAACGATTTCATCAGGACATTCGCACTATGAAAGAGCGATACCAGGGTTACTGGAATGCAAATATGATGACTGATAATTGCTGGAGCATTCAGAGTAGTACTTCTGGGACAACTTATGTAAGAAAGTCGTATTAAAGAAAGTTTTATTCAAATTAATTTTGTGTACTAAAAGATTTTAGCTTGAAAACTGTTTTTTTTTTTTTTTTTTTTATAAAAATTTCTCCCCTGCATAGCTCAATAACAGGAGCTGCTTTTGGAAAAGGGACTTCAAATTTGAAATCAGCGAGGCAAATATATTTACGATTAAGTATAAAACTTCATGCAACAAAACCACTGTTTACCAGTGTAAATAATTAATCTAAAAGAGGAACCACAATCGGTTCCATACGTTGACTTAGTCGTCAGCAATTTTAAATATTTTACTCAAAAAGAAAAGCAATCAAATGACCATATAACAAATGAAATGATTTATTAAAAAATTCATGATTTAAAAAAAATTACTCAAGACTATCTGACTAAAATCACTATGCTACAAAATGAAAACGCCGAGCTTCGATCAACAGTGAGCGTATTGCAAAACAAAATCAATCCTTTAGAACAATATAAGCTATCTAATACAATTGAAATAATTAATGTGCTAAATGTTGACAATACTATTGCACTGCAACCCGCGTTGCATATTGTTCGCGATGGTGTGGGCTACGAGTTGGATGAGCGAGATATTGACTCTTACCAAGTAAAAAAAATCAAAACAAAGAGAAATGCATAGAATACTTTTCTCAATACTTCGACTAATGTCTTATCTCTCAAATTAACCCACCACGTAATAAAGGCGGATATTATGAGAATAAAGGGAAAGAAGAAACAAAAACCAACATCGAAACTGCTTGGCGAATGTGAAGATGGCTCTGTAATCTACGCTACTAAAAAAATTAAAATAGAAAAGAAGTTTAAATAAATTTGGGTGAGAGATAGTGTGGCAGCAATGTGATCGCGGCATCACTCAACACCTAACGAACAGAACTGACAACTGAGTGGTGGCGGCGTTTATCGTTAAGTTTCCATCGAAAAATAGTTTGGCACATGGTGAAATAGCCAAGAACTTTTCGGCAGCCATTTTTGCGATTCATGCCCGATTCACAATGCAGCGTGATAGCGAGACGAGAGCGAGACGAGTCTAGCGCGAGTTGTCAAAAAAGGTTTCGATCTGTGCAAATATATGAAGCAATACACAATGATGCGAGACTCGTTCTATCGCAACGCATTCTTTTCAGAAAATTGAAAAACTCTCGCGACGAGATTGCCTGTCAGCAGGCTGATGCGACTTTGTTATGTAGCCAAAAAGAGAAAGATGGTGTGTTGCCGTTGCTGCTTTTTCACTTTAACACAGATAATACATGCTCACTGTATCGCCTTCATTGTGAGCTGGGAAACGATTTTATGAGGACGAGGATTTCTCGCCTCGCTCTAGTCTCGCTCTCACGCTGCATTGTGAATCAGTCTTTCTTTTTCTCTTGGCGACTTCACTGCAGTTTTTAGTATAGAGAAACTTAAAACTAGGCGGCTTCCCCGCAACCATACTTTTGGGTGCACACAGCTGCACACCTGTAAAATATTGTACAAGGAAAATAAAACTTAAAACCCAAAGAAGTTTCACGTTGTATCATTCCCACGAGCGTCGTAGCGAAGGACCCCCACAATAGTATAGTTTTTTTTAAGTAAGAATAAGGGAGATGTTGCTATCAAAGTTAGAAGGGGTTGGGTACGATATCCTGCTTTTAGAAATGCTGCTTTTTAAAATCCAGCTTTTTATAATATTGATTCTAATAATCCAGATATTTTATAATCCGGCTCTACATAATACTGTTTTTTATAATCTTGTTTCTTATAATCCCGTTTTCGCTATCAAAACCAGTTTTTTTATTTAAAAAAATCGCGCGATTTCAAAAGCAACTTGAATAAGAATGTTTTTATTGAACTATTTAACACTATTCTTAAAGATATAAAGACTGCAAATTTATTGGTCGTAGGGGATATAAATATAGATATATTGAAAAGTAATGCAGATTCCGATAACGGCCTAGTCTTAATGGTATCACTGATAAAACACAGCGTGTATCGATCATATTTTTGTAAGAGTAAGCCCTCATTTTACACATAAATTATTTGGTGACGTATAAGATTATAAGATTACCGATCACTGTATGACTAACTGAAATATAAAAAGCATTAAATTAAATAATTTTGATAAATATGTACCTTTTAGGGAAACTTCTAAAATTGATTATAACAAGTTATTGGATTGTTTGCTTTTTGAATTCTGGGAGCCTGTTTATAAAGAATAAAGTAATCCCTTAAAGGCTTACGATATTTTCATTAATATTCTTAAAACTTATATTGACAGATATACAGGTTCTGTTAAATAATAAAATTCAAAACACGAAAACGTCTAAGGCCTTGGATAAGTGGAGAATTAATAACTAAAATAGCTAAAAAAAAATAAATTAATTAGGAAAAAAATGCAAACGTTATCCGTGCAATCAAAAATTGAAAAAATACTGCCTACAAATAAATGATGAGGTTAAAAAATTCGTTAAAAAATACGTTAAACTATTATACTGATAAGTTTCAGAATTATAAAGGCAATGTAAAAGAAGAATGGAGAGTTGTAAATAATATCCTTAACAAACAAAAGGATAAAGACAAACTGTTTAAAATTGAAGTAGAAAGTGCAATAATTTCTAACCCAGTGTACATTGCCAAACATTTTAATCAATTCTTTGTGCCTGTCGCTGTTCGAAACCCTGTCTTCCACAATACAATTATAGTTATAATTTATATGCAAATGTAGTTGAAGACATCTCTAACCAATAGTTTTGTTTTTAAACCTTTCACTCCATTTGAAATTCAAAAATGTATAATGTCTCTTGACAACAAATATTCCAGTACTTCCTATAAAATAACTAACTGTCTTTTATAACGTATTTCACTGTATATTGTTGATGTGTTATGTCATTTATTTAATTTAAGTGTTAATTGTGGTACATTTCCATCATCGCTAAAAAGTGCTGAAGTTATTCCTCTGTTCAAAAAAGGCAATCAACTTTTAATGACCCAATATAGACCTATCTCTATACTCGCAACGTTCTGCAAACTATTTGGGAAACTAATCAAAGTACGCGTTGTATCATTTTTGAATAAAAATAATTTCTTTAGTGATCAACAATTCGGTTTTTGTGAGGGTCTATCTACTGAAGATGACATTCTTAAATTAAGTAGTGAAGTCTATGATAGCTTCAATAATATATTGTTAAACAAATTTTATCTATACAAAGCTGGAATGAGAGGCACAATATATAATTGGTTTTAATCTTACTTGAAAGATAGAAGTCAGCGAGTAAAACTTGACGGAACAACGAGTTAAAAATAATATTGGTGTACCTCAAGGAACAGTTCTTGGACCAATATTATTTTTAATTTATATTAACTCTTTATTCTATCAAAACTTCAATAGAATTACTGCTTTTGCGGATGATATGGCATTTACATATGCAAACAACAGCCAATTTGACTCAGTGATAAAATGGGATGTGGATCTTAGCATACTGCAACAGTGGTTCGCTAAGCACGAACTACTTATAACCGATCAAACAAAAATAATGATATATAATTTAATTGGTCCTCGTCCACTTGATTGTGATGTTATGTTTCACTCCACTTCCTGTACGAAATTGTCCATATGTGTTCATGTGAGTAACAAAACAAACTTTTGTGAGGATTCAGAGTGTAATTCTAAAAAAAATTGTTTCAGAATAGAAGGTGTTGAGAGATACAAGTACCTAGGGGTTTTGATAGATAAAAATCTAACTTGTAAAGCACACTTAGAAGATTTAAAAAATTATATGTTATGTGTTACTCGTAAAATGTATCTTTTAAAACCACATTGTTCACAAAATATTTTACTAATGATATACTATGGACTTGCATTCTCTAAGTTGCAATATGGTATTGTAAGTTGGGCTGGAACCTACAATAACACAATTGTAGCATTAAATATTACCCTAAAACATCTTATTAGAATTATAATTAAAGAAAATAGATTAGCTAACAGTTGGCCACTATTTTTTAGCCTACGTGTTCTGCCAATAAAACATCTTTAAGGTTCTCAAAGATTTTTGCAAGCGAAGTAGTTACAGCGCTACTCTCAGAAGCTCAAATTCATATGGACTAAGCATGGCATTAGTAAACATCCCTTTAGCTAACAAGACCCTTTTTTTCAAATTTGATACTGCGGCAGTACCAAGGTTTTTAACAAACTACCATATAAATTACGATTAATAACTCAACCGAATATATTCTTAAAAGAAGTAAAAAAGTTTATTTTTAGTATGAATAGTTCTGCAGTCAACATTTTTTAAACACTTCTCTGTGATTTGTAAGCTATGTTTGTAATGATCTAATATATTCTATTTTCATTATTATTTTTGTCTTATTTGAATTTTTTTTACTGTTTTTGCTGAATTTATTTATATTTGTAGACTATGTTTGTAATGTATCTAATATAGTCTATTTTCATTATTATTTTTGTCGTATTTGAATTTTCTTTTAATGTTTTTGCTGAATTTACCCCACACGAAATATACTGTATTAAATTCAATTGAAGGATCATTCGCCTTTAGTCACTCAAGTACTATAGAATGATACCTATTTATTCATTTTAAATTGTTAGTAATCACCTTACATGTAATTTTAAATATATATATATTATCAAAAATGTTGTAATCTATTTATAACTAGCATTTAAAAAACTGAGTAAATAATAATATAAAAAAAAAAATAATAATAATAATAATAAGACCGAGCCCAGAAAAGGCAAGCAAGAGTGAAATTTTGTTGAAATGGTCACCAGTTATGCGAGTCACCCGCAATGCGAAAGTTGACGGTCGAACCAACACCCCAGAAATGTAATTTCCACGAGCTTAGTAAACAAATTAAGGGCCTGGTAGAAATGTTTTTTCCACTCCTTCCTGGTGGAAAAGAAACAGCAAGAGGGCAAAAAAAAAATAATAAACCTGACACGGGGACTCTTTCTTACGCGGAGATATAACGCAAAGTAAAGGCACATCAACGAGGACACTACAGTAGGTGACATAATCGATGCAAATTTCATCGGCAGATATCTTATCCCTACGAAAGGCATACGGAGAAAATCAAACAGGATCGATCGTGCTTCCCTCAGAAGACTTAAGAAAGCTGTTAGAAACCAGAAGAATTAAAATCGGCTGGGTTAACTGTTGCAACCGCGAACGGACCCTGCTTAACAAATGCTTTAGGTGCCAAGAGTTTGGTCACCTAGCCGGGCGATATAAAAACGGAGAAGACTGCATGCCTAGAAGGACAAACAGCAGGAAGGTATTATTATATTACGAGGAAATAAGGACACTTCGGGCAAAATGCCTACAAACCCTGGGCAAAGTCGAGCGATCAAGAAAAATAGCAGATTTTGAACAACGCATGGACACCCTTAGACCATTCTTTCCGCTAACAATAATCGCTGGGTCATCATCATAACCCAGAGCAATTAACCCTAAACCCTGCAGTTCCATTATTAGATTATCGATGATTAAAGACCACAGTAAAGGAGAGAGAACTCTTCCTTGGGATCAGCTCTTGTTACTGTCACCAACGCTTCTCTCGTAGAAGTTTGTCAAATCTTCAATCCCGCTACCACTTACTGCTCTAGCTGACGAGTCTTAACCAGTATTATCAAAGGCTCCTTCAATGTCGAGAGAAGCATAATGAGCGATTTCTTGGGAGCGGTAAGCACCTTTATCTTTTAGACGAGGTGGTGATTTCACTTTTCTTTGGATTTGCCATAGTGTGCGGATACTGAAATGAGTGCAGAGGTCTAAACAAGACTAACAGGTCTACAAGATTTAGGGGGCTTGCTAGAAATTTTACTTGGTTGGGTGATAAATATCAGATTTGCCTAAGTCAATAGGATAGCTGGCTCTAAATAAGGGAACTAGCGCAGGCAGTATCGAATCCAGGCCTATTTGCACAACTGCCGAGAAGTACTGTCTCCCCCAGGGGTTCAAATGGTTTAAAGGAGCTTACTGCCTTGTCTTGCTAAACTCTTGTCTCGACTAGCTCTACTGGAACTAGGGTCAGTAGAGCTCGAGTTTGTGTGGTATCCTCAAGTGGATGAACCAGGGAAGCGTACCTGAAGCAAGATTTCAAGTATATGTAGTTGGATCGTTGTGTAGGTATTATCAGTTTTCTGAAGTAAACCTACACAATTAAAGTAATCTTTTGTAAGAGTCTTGCGAAATCGGCACGTCAGCAATATTTACGAAGCGTTTTCTCTAAGCAGCATACTTTGATCGTCTTAGTTCCTTATACCGCATCCAGTGCACATTAAGTTCGACACATTTTTGTAACAGAGAAATAATAACGACAGAGCCCTAAGAGTTCATGTGCATATTCGTGATCGACATCATAAGTTATGTTCATCTAGCCGTTTATCCCTCCGTATGTCACCACTTTTTAGGCCTTAAATTTTGGGGTAGAGACTTGATACATAAACATTCTAGTATCCCAAGCAATACAAGTAAAGAAGTTGTTAAAATCCACACAAAATCTGATAAACCTTCAACGACTATTGAGTGTACACAGCCACCTATCAAAAATATCTTACTAACTTCTGACCATATTTACTGCGTCCCTGTTGTTGCAACTTTTTCTTAATAGAAAGGGAATGTGGCTCCCAAAATGTGTAACCGAAGTTTACGGATTTTGATGAGATATTGTTGACGTTTCCGATGAGTTGGCAGAAAAGAAAACACAAACGAGAAAGGTTTAAGGGTAGTTTTATTAGTTACGTTTTTCGTAAGCAGAGGCAACTTGGTAGTTTTAGATGTTGAACTAGACTGATTGTCGTCGTTCCTTATCCTTCCTCCATGTCTTTCGTTTTCCACTTACCAACTTGCTCATCGTGCACTCTATAGGTCAACGAAGTAATCGGAACCATGCAACGTATTCCTGCACTCATCATTTCATCATTTTAATGCATTTTTATTTTTAAATTCATTATAACTTAATTGCTAGACAAAAAACGCTTAAAACTAGCTTAACTAACTTAACTATTCTTATTCTAACTTACTGGCCCTATGCGGGCGCTCTAAGCTAAACCTAACACTTAAAACTATGTCTTTCGACGTAACGAACTTGAAAATTGGTTCTTTATGTTTTAATAATTTAATTTTAATTTTTACTAAGAAAATTATTATACAAAAATACAAAAAACTTAGTAAATTAACTTTTTTTTTTTTTTTTATTCTTATATATATAACTTAACAAACTACCTTAAAATAAATCTTAAACTATCTTATTCTACCTTAATTTATCTTACTCTACCTTACGTAATTATATACGTACTTTTTTTTTTTTTTTTTTTTTTTTTTTTTTTTTCATCGAAGTGCTGTGATGATGGGCTTATATTTTTTTTTATTTTTTTTTTTACCTATACACTATATATAAAATACCTAAACCTAAAACTATGTAAGTCGGCCATGGACAAGAACAGCCAACTTTAAATCTCAAACAGGCTAACCTGGATTAGGGGGAAACGACGAAGGAGTTTCCTCTCTTTCGGCTAGCCACCAGAAATGACCGTACTGACGCGTTGTACGTCCTCAACATCGCGACCCGATACTGCCCTACTAAACCGGAGACGCTCCACACTGCCGTGTGCAACGTCTCTGTCGTAGTTGAGTCGCCTATCCACAGCTGTCCGAGCAACGTGGAAGATTAGCGGCACTGCCAATCTGTCCTGGATCAGACCCTTCTTATCAAAATAGAGGAACGCCTCTGGGGGAACAAAGCCGTTAAGGCGCACTCTCTCGTGATACTCGTAATTGGGGTAATAAGCCCCGGAGATCAGGTTGTTCGTCGAGCTCATTGCTCTTGCAATGTGCCTTCGAATCAGCTTGATAACGAAATTATCCACTCTTATTAGGTTAGCCCTGTTGTATAGGACCTCATTGGGATAGAATTTTATGTACTGGGACTCTGGTGTTCTGTATAAATGAAGGCAAGCCCGAAGGCAAGCCCTCTCAAACACCCGAATCTTTTCCAACAAACTTGCTCCCACGTTGAACCACACGGGGCATCCATATACGAGCATGGGCCTAATGAAGGCCATGTAGCAGATTACCTTTACCCTTGCATCGAGTTGCTTGCTATAAAAAAGTCTCTTTGTAAGGGCAAAAGCACCTTTGGCTCTGACCAGAGCAGCATCTATATGTTTGTTAAAATATAGATATTGGTCTAACCAGAGCCCCAGATATCTGACTACACTTCGACTCGCAAGTGGCTGTCCGTGCGGTCCCACGATTGAGAACTTTCGCCAATTCTTTCTGGTATCCCTAGAGGCACCAGACAACGGCGTCCTAAAAAGAATGGTTTCCGATTTCTGGAAGTTGATCTTCAACTTCCAGTCATCGCAATATCGCTGAATCTTATCGAAGTCACGTTGCAAGAGAATTGCAATGACCTCGATTTTTTTTCCTGATCTGTACGCGATCAAGTCGTCTGCGTACGCTATGGCATGGTGAAGTGATCCTATCAGATCGCTCGTGTAAATGTTGAAAAGGATCGGTGAATTAACCGCACCTTGTTGCAGACCGTTTTTAATTAGAAATGTTCCAGCAGAAGTCACATTGCCATTTTTGACAATGAACTGTCTACTGGTGAGCATGTCATGAAGTATGTACAGCAGTGGTTTGCTTATGCCCAGCCTGCTTAGCTTGTAGAAGAGTCCCTCTAACCATACGGTGTCGAAGGCCTTCTCCAAGTCAATCAGGCAAGCACCCGTGCACTGTTTCTTGCTTTTGTTCCATTGGATATCCGATACCAGTTTAGACGCGGCATGTATTGTATCATGCCCCGCCTTAAAACCGAATTGGTTATCCGGAATTATATTACTGTTCTCAGTCCACTTAAGCAGGGCTCTATTGATCACTTTCTCGAATACCTTGCTGATGTTCGGAAGGAGACTTATCGACCGGAGATTTGCCGGATTGGAAGTGTCCTTACCCCTTTTGGGGATGGGTTGTATCACTGCTGTTTTCCAATGCGCTGGATAATGTGCATTATTCAGCGCATTATTAAACAGAGTGGTGTAAATGTTCACCGCTTCTAGAGGGAGATGTCGAAGCACAATGTTCGATACTCCATCGATTCCTGCAGATTTCTTCCTCCTTAATGAGTCGAAGATTGCTTGGAGCTCTACCTTCGATATATACGGGGGATGTACCCTTTCATCGGCGATGACATTGTTTGCCATGTTATCGTCATTGAACTCGGTAAAACCTATGTTCTCGGATCGCCAGTGCTCTATATCATTTCGAAGATAGAAGTTGTGCACAAGGACGCGATTTTCCAGGTCGTGGTTCGGGCAAATGGTATCATTCACCTTGTACACTTCCTGGAAAGTCGCTCCAATAGCCTCTACCTTCTCCTGCGGATCTTCGATCACAAAGAAGTTGTCATCCTCTACTGCGTTATCTGGATCTATACCTGCTGTTATAAGTATTCGTCCATTGTTCGTCGTTCGCGGGATCTTAAGACACGGAAGGTCGTTTTGATTATTCCTCCGAAATATTTTATTTATTTGCGGGAACATACTCGGGTTGTTGGATTTTACAGCCCGAATTTTGTTGTTCCAATGCAGATTTACAGAGAGTCTGTAATTTTCTCTAATTAACTGTTGGAGATTTTTAATCAACGACTTCAGCGTCCTAACCTCCGAGTTTTGTCTGTCAGTAAACTGTCTGTACAAGGTTTTTAGTCTCGACAGCAGTCTACTTTTGTGTTGGTGTAGTGCGTCAATTGTTGCATTGCGGAATATGTCTGCGTTGTCAGTATGTTGATACCGAGGTATCGTATTGTCCATAGTTCGTTTAATTGTTTCGTCCATTTGTTTTAGGTACCAGTCAATCTCCTCGTTTGACAGATTCCTATTGGACGGTGGGTAGAGCGAATTCGAGGAGAGTGCTCTTGTTAAAGTTCTTGAGAAGCGAGTCCAACGCGTCCTACTATAATTGTAGGAGTACGTTTGGACAAACTCCTCCAACTCCGCAATTTCGTTGGGAATCGTTATTACGGCGCTAAGTCCGCAATGGTCACTGTCATACACAAATGTGTGCAGGCAGTTTAAAGTTTGTCGGTCCGTGTCGGTCAGTTGTAACCGTACGTCGAACAGCATAAGATCCAGATAAGAGCCGCTTCTAGGAAACGACGGACTATCTGTAGCTTTCAAATCGAGTTTATACTCGACACTGTGCCGACCCCACCAATTGAATAGTAGGTTCCCTCTAGGATTAGGTATGTTATTTCCCCAATCTCTATGTTTGGCGTTTAGATCTCCGGCCATGATGAAATAATTCTCCTCCGACTCCAGCCTTAGGTATCGAAAAAGTGTCTCGAGCTCTGAAATAAATAAAGTAGATTGAGTAGCTTCAGGTGCATAGAGTGCGACCAAGTACATCCTCTTTCCACTACGGAGAGGGATGCACACGATACACGCTTCCAGCTCCTGGAACCTTCGCACTTCACCGCTGTACATAACTTTAAATAGCAGTTGTTTGCGTATGAAGATCGCAACACCTCCTCCTCGTGTGGAGTTGGGTCGGTCTCTTCTGACAATATTGTATTTATTGTGCCCCAATTTGTGCTTCTGGGATAGCTTTGTTTCGCTAACCATAAGCACATCAGGGGTTTGGTCTTCTAGCAACTTAAACAATACGGCTCTTCGCTCGATCCTAATCAGTGAATTCACATTCACCGCAAGGATCTTCAAGGGTTGCTCCTCCATGTTCGTACCCATTACGACTGGAGGTGCGTTAGGCCCGGCAGAAGTGCGTAGATCTGGTCCACCCGCTTCGCCTGCTCCTGTACCTGACGTTGAAGCTGCTCCATCTGCCCTTGGATAGAACGCAAGATGGCCAGGAAGTCAGTTTGAGCCTCTGGTGCTCTAGGCGCTGGGGCCTGAGAAACAACCTTCGGTCTTTTCTGTTCCGCGTTTCCCCGACCTGCCGCCATTTGTGCGTAGGTCACTTGGGGAGTGACGGATTGTGTTTGAATTGGAGCAGGTGGACGTTTCACTACAACCTTCTCCTGACGAACCAGATTTACTTTCTTAATATACTGGAACTTAGGACAACCCCGATAGTTTGCGGTGTGTCCCGAGTTCCTGCATAAAGCACACGAGAGCTGGCTCTTATCTGCAACTCCATCCTTACCTAGAGTGCATTCCTCTGCTTTGTGGTTCTTTCCACACTTGACACATCGAGGCTGCATTTCGCAGTTCGACGCGGCGTGACCGAACCTTTGGCAGCGAACACATTGCAAAATGTTTTCGCTCCTTCTTAATTTTTCCCATGCGACAACCTGGTAGTCTAGGACTTTAATACTCCTTAGACCATCCAGCTTGCTATTGGGTGAAAGCTGAACTAGGAAGAACGGCAGTTTCCGCTTCTCCCTTTTTGCTTTAGCTGTGGTGAATGGCTTGACCCCTACGAATTCGAGCTCGTTGCACTCTTTCTCTTTAAGCAGCGCAAGGAGCGTCTCCGGATCAGTAGACGGGTCTATCCCCCTGAGCAGCATTGTTTGCCGCTTTTCCCCCTTCGGGGTGAAGGAGAAGAACTCCGTCGTCGTGTCCCTAAGTAATTCTTTAATTTTTTTATAATCTTCCACTGTATTACAGTGGATAGCATGTCTATTTTCGTTTAATCTTTTGATAGAAAAATTACTGCCTATGGCCGACTTACATAGTTCGATGGTATCCTTCAGCTCAATTTTATATGTGTTAATTGGCGGCACCCTCGTTTTTGTAATCGTCATCTTTTGCTGTTGCTTCTGCTGCGGTTGTTGTTGCTGTTGTTTCTGCAGCTGCTGCTGTTGCTGGTGTTTCTGCTGATGCTGCTTTTGCTGCTGTAGTTGCTGCGTTTTCTGCTGCTGCTGCGGTTGTTGTTCCTTTGAGTGCAGCGTTTTCTGCTGCTGTTGTTGCTGTTTATTCTGCTGTGGTTGTTGTTGCTGCTTTTTCTTCAGCTGTTGCTGTTGCTGCTGCTTCTGCTGCTGTGCTTGCCGCTGGCTTTCTGGCGGCTGCTGCTGTAGTTGTTGTTTTTGGATGTACTGGAGCTCGTGCTCCCTCTCTCTTCTTGCCATTTGTTTGGCCTTAATGGCAAGCACCCTTTCTTCTAGCTGTCTGATGCTGCTAGTTAGGGTTTGAACTTCCTCGTCTTCGTCATCTGATTCTGAGGATGCCAGAACTGCGAAGCCATTATTATCGTCTCCGATGTAGCGGCCTTCCCCACCATCGGAGATGTACGGGAACTCGACAGAGTCATCTGATCTTTGCCGCTTCTTTTCCCCTGCTGCTGCTGTTGTCGTGCTCTGCGCCCCTTCCCTCACTCCACCTGGCAGCTGTTCAGCTGGAGCTGATGTGGAGGGACGCTTAACAAGGTTTGGAGAAGGTTTCAACTTCCTTCTCCTTTTCCCTTTACATTCGGTTGCCACCGTTGCTGGGTGGCCTGCCTGTACTGCATCAGCTGACGCAGTCACCCCACCAGCTGGTCCTGCTATTGGAAGCGCGGACCGCTCACTCTCCATCGCCTATTAATTTTTTTTTCTATTTATTTGGATTTCACTTATTTAGCATAAATGAAAAAAAAAAAAAGTCCAGAATTCCCCTGCCCGGAATTGAACCGGGGTCGCTTGTTCGGTAGAACACCACCACTACTTATAGGCTAACTCGCCACTTGGGATTGCACTGTCTAATATTATAGTTCAAATCACACCGATTTTAATTCAGAAGCCGAAACACGTGCGTACTCTATCAAAGTCTGTGAACGACTGATTCCTGCACTCATTTGTTCATACAAGTGGTCGCAAGAATACGTAGCTTTTGATATTGATATTTCATTGATTTATTGTGGGTACTTAAGTAGGTCAGTGTGACCTGTTTGCACATGTGCTTGCGGGCAATAGAGTAGGTCAGTGTGATATGTTTGCACATGTGCTCACGATTGGGTTACCGGCGCATCGGCGCTGATGTAAGAGGGTGTAATAGGATTCGGTCACTGATGTCACCGAAGTGGCATCTTGTGTGAGTACAGCAGTGTGTGTGGGCACAACAGTCCTCCCCCCTTAAAATACGAAAGGCGCACTACGTTAGGAGTGAGAACTTTCGACATATTATAGGATGCATAATGAACGACGAACTGGTTTAACATATTTGTACATACTATAGTTACATGTGTATATTTATTTTAATTCGTTTACAATATTATAGTATGCAAAAAATTAGTTTCTTTTATAAAATTCCTTAGGAATACATACATAAGTAAATAGAGACTAAGAAGAAGAATATTTAAAAAAAAAAAACATTTGATTTGGCGATTCGCATTTCTCGTTGCCTCTGTTGTTATTGGTTTGTTTATTGATAACTTAATATTTAGATATATTCGTACCACTGCTACTAGAATTACAATTATTACTATCACATTTGTTTTTGTGAATATATCCTCGTGGCTTATTATTACAGTGTTATTTTTATTATTTCCTTTTATTACATCGCTTATGCTGTACTCAGTTATGTCAAAATCTTCTATATATTTACTTTGAGGTTGTATTTGGGGTAGGTTTATGATGGTGTTCACTTTTTCTGTTGGTAACGAGTTCTCGAAATAGTACATGATCGGAGTGTAGTTGTATCTTTCATTTGACGCTTGAAGATATGCCTCGTTAGTTACGGCTTTGCAATATGGGTTTATGGTTAAAATTCCGCTTTCTTTGCTCTTTTCTTTGCTTTTTTTTAACTCTTTGAAAATGACTAGTGGTTACAATGTTTCTATAACTGACAATATTTGAACAATAATTTGCGCGTTATGCTTGGGATTCTTTGCAAGCAGTGTATAGAGTTTCAGGTATGTCATATTAATTCACAAAGCCTTTATCCCAAAATCGACGAATTTCGTGTTTGTGGGGTCGAAAGTTGACATAGTGTGTGTATCTGAAACTTGGTTTCAACCCGACGTTCTCAATGTTGTGTATGATATTAATGGTTACAAATTGTATGGAGCTGATAGGAAAAGCCGTGGCGGCGGGGGAGTGGCAATGTATATTCGAGACTGTATAAATGTTGAGTTTGTCACTAAATCTGAAGCTACCTCTTTAATTGACTACTACTTTGTGGAGATAACTAATGATGGGCCAAACAAAATTCTGTTTGGAGTAGCTTACCGCTATAATAAGAGTGTGTCATCCCTTTATACCGACGTCATTCTGTGCGGAGACTTTAACTGCGACCTGCTTGAAAATATTTCGCAGTTATTTACTAACAAAATCAGCACTATTTTCCTAGGGTCTATCAACACTATTAGTCCAACGCATTTCACAAGTACTTCATCAACCCTGTTAGACCTTTTTCTTACAAGTAACTCCGAAAACACACTTCTATACACTCAGTTGTCAGCGTCCACGTTTTCAAAACACGACTTGATCTTTGCGACTTTCAAACACCTTCTACCACAAACAACACCCTCTGTGCATAGGTATAGGGATTTTAATGGAATCAACTTAAATCAGTTGGAAGAAGACGTTCTTCAGGTGAATTGGCAAGATGTTTATTTTATGACTTCTGCTGGTGATCAAATTGATTTTTTGCAAAATGCCATACGTCATGTCTATAGCATCTCTATAGTACACACGTTCCTATAAAAACAAAACATCTTCGAATAAATACTATCACATGGTTTACACCTGAAATACAAGAAGCCATAAAACAGCGAAACCTGGCTTACAAACGGTGGAAACGCTTTAAACTCCCTGAGTTTCATTGACTTTTCCGGGCTTTAAGAAACAGTGTATGAAAATAAGGGAAGTTAAGAAGAGGGAAGCCATAAAACAAAGAAACCTTGCTTACAAACGGTGAAAACGCTTTAAACTCCCTGAGTTTCATGGACTTTTCCGGGCTTTAAGAAACAGTGATTCTATGAAAATAAGGGAAGCTAAGAAGAGGGTGTATGCAAAGCAACTTAATAAAATCCTACCTGTAAAAACTTTGTGGAAAAATATCCGAGAGCTTGGTGTGTTTCGACAAAAGGTGATTATCCCTAAAAATATTAACACTGACTTCTTAAATTCTGAATTCGCCAAAATTCAAAGTACTTTGCCCAACATTGTCAAACCCTGTATACCATACAGGGTTCGGCAATGTCGAGAAACTTCTTCGCAAGCAAATGACAATTTTTGTTAGAACTAATAAACTATTGAATGTCCAACAGTCAAGTTTCAGGGAAAACCATAGTTGTGTCTCTGCTATTTTAAAAATAGTAGATGATCTGAGAAGTGCGATGGATAACGACTTAATATCCTTTCTTGGGCTCCTAGACTTCTCAAAGGCATTTGACACTGTCAATCACGGAATACTTTTCTTAAAACTGAAGCGGAATTTCCATTTTAGTAATTCCGCAGCTAACTTGATTCTTTCATATTTAAGTGACAGAAGTCAAGCCGTATCGGTTGGTGAAAACACCTCCCGGTACTTACAGCTAATATCAGGAGTACCACAGTGGTCAATTCTCGGGCCACTGCTTTTTGTCATGTTTATTAATGGTCCACCGCAAGTCGTCCAACACTCATCAATACATTTATATGCTGACGATGTACAGATTCGGTTGAGCTGTTAGAAGATGGAGTAGACAAACTTAATCACGACCTCAAGCAAATCTCGCACTGGTCCCCAAAAAATCGCCTACAACTAAATCCAACGAAGTCAAAATGTTTAGTAGTCTACAAAAACAAGCTTGACAGTAGCTATTTCCCAGCTTTATACCTAGGTAACACTGTTCTGCAATATGTCGAAAATGAGAAAAACCTAGGCATTTGGTTCAATTCGATACTCACATGGGACCAACATATTCAGATAGTTATTGGCAAAACATACGGATGTTTACGTGCCGTCTCACCGACAAAACACTTTATACCTCAGCATATTAGGCTTAGCTTGGCAAAAACTTTAATTTTGCTAATTGCCACCTACGGATGTCAAATTTTTTGTTGTCATAATTCAGAAACTCGAAGGAATCTTACAGTGGCCTTTAATAGCATTATGCGTTACGTTTACAATCTTAAACGATTTGATCATATTTCTGGATACACTAACAGGATTCTGGGTTGTGACCTGCATAACTATTACAATTTCTGCGCCCTTAAAAAACTAAATAATATCTTAATTTGCAAAGAGCCTCGGTATCTGTATGAAAAACTTCAGTTCTCAACTTCGCTCGTTCTCTAGTTTTTATTTAACCAAGGTTCACATGCAGAAACTCCGAAAACCAATATCTTGTCTATGTTGTCAGACAATGGAACGCCCTACCGATGGACATCAGAAAGCTTCGTGGAACCAAGTCATTTGATAAAGTTTTATTTAAATATTTGACTGAAGGTGCTTAGACAAATTCATGAATTTTTGTAACAAGAGTGTATATTTTTAATTTTTTCTTTTTCCTTTAATGCAATTATTTTTTTTTTGTTTTACCTAATAATGAATACCAATTTCTCCATTGTTAATATGCATAGTTTATTTTAATATTTTAATTTTGAATTTATAATTATCAAATTCGAATATATGAATTGTTTAGATTTAATAAATTAACTTTTACTGTTATAGACTTTAACTCATAAGTCCAATGTAAAAGATTCTCTAAATAAAATAAATACTAAATAAATATATAAAATATGGGTAGATTCAATCTCTAGATATTTTCTGGGGGAACCTTATTCGGGAGTTCTAATTGATTCTGTTTTAGTGTTAACATAAATATATCTGAATTCAAAAATGGCTCTCTAATTTACCTAATTAATTAAAATCGAAGTTGCTGAGATTCGTTAGCTGCATTTTATTTTCCCTGATTTTTTCGGCTGTAGATTTAAAGTTGTTGTTTATGTGACGTGTTGATTCTTTAAAAGCGTCTACAAGGTTTCAGATTATTGTTACTTGGCTTTCTGTTATATGGTATAAGTTCCCTTGGTTTCCTGCAAAGTCTTGAAGCACGCTGTCTATTTTGGCTGAATCATGCTCGTTCATAAGAATTTTTGCGCATATCCTATACCATGGAATAAACCTCCTCCGCTTTGCATGAATGTACTTCTTCTCGGGCTTGTTTGTTCTTCTAGTATGCTATCAAGTTCCTTGTTATTTTGCTGCATTTCTGCAAGTAGTTTTTTTTAAAGATTTTTAGCTTCATCTTGCAGTGATATAGTGGATATTCCTTAATGGTGGTTGTACAGAGTTTTCTTCTAAACTTACAGCGTTGGCTTTTATCATGATATTATTGAAACTGAACAAAAATGTGAATGACTTTTCTAGGACGCCCATGGGTTCAAGGTATACTCCTGTCTTTATTCAGTAGTTATACTTCCGCTAAGGTTACGATTTGTATGGAAGCAAAAATAATGATGCTGAATATGAGAAAGTAAACATATTTTATTGTGGGAGTTTGCGTGAAGTGTGTTGTATTTTGTTATTATGTGTGCTGCGTTTGCTATGTGTCATTGTTTATAGTCTGTCTTGTGTGTATGGTTTGATGAGGTTATTATGTATTACTTTCTTTCCTACCAATTTGTATTTTTGAGTTTTCTGGGGATGATATTTCTACTATGTCATACGGTCCCTCGTAAATTTGAGTTAGCTTTTTTTGGATCTATTCTTTGTTTCGAGCAGTATACCTATTTTGTAGCTAGTCTGTTTGAAGTTATGATCGTAGTAAGACTTTGATTTCTCTTTCGCTTTAATTTGGTTGTTGCGAATGATTTCTTATCCGGTCAGAATTTTTTTTTTTTTGCTATCCCGGACCGAAGGAATTAGTGTTTTCAGACCGAAGAGTGCTTCGTATGGGCCATAATTTGTGTTTGTATGTTGCATAGTATTATAGCGATATATTGCATAGTCAATGTATTTGTCCCAATTTGAATGGGACAAATACATTGTTTGCCTAATTTCTTAAGTAGACTCCCAATGTTTGACATTTGACTGCGGGTGGTATGGACTGGTTTGTAATTTTCTGATTTTCAGTAATTTACAAATATTAAAAATTCAGCCACTGTTTTGGCTCCTTGATTTGGTTTGACTATTGCTGGAATACATTTTGTGATATCATCCTGGAATGTAAGAATGTATTTATTGTAGTTTTCTGTAATTGGGAGCCGTCCATCGATATCAAGAGCTATTCTTTCAAATGGGATTTTTGCTGTTGTTGTAATGGCCATTGCTATTTTAGTACGTGAGTATATTTTATTATTTTGGCATAGATCACAGGACTTGATATACCGTTTTAAATCCGTAACCATGTTTTTCCATTTGTATTTTTTTCTTATTCTATTAAGAGTGGACTTTTCTCCTTGGTGACCTCCAATAAGAGTGTCATGAAATTCATACATTATTTGTTTAATTTTGTCTGGTTCTGAAATTTCCACGATGTTTTGATTTTCTAGTAGGGGATTATCTTTAGGTTGTTTACTCTAAACACGGATCATTATTTTAACTTCAACTGTCTTTAACCGTGATAGAGCGTCGGCGGTTATATTCAAATGTCCTGTTTTATGTGTTACCATGAAATCGTACTCTTCTAGTTTGATGCGCCAGCGCATTATCCTTGAAGTTGAACATCCATACAAGCGGCTTATAGTCTGTAATGACTTCAAAACGCCTGCCGAAGACATATGGTCGAAAGTGTGCTAATGACCAAACAACTGCCAGAGCTTATTTTTCAATTGTAAAATCATTTTTGTTCTGCTTTATTTAATATTCTACTAGCGTATGCTATAAGCAAATCGATTCCGTCATCCCTTTGAGAAATTACTGTGCCGATGGCTTCATTGCTGGCGTCAGTAGTGATATAGAATATTTTAGTGAAATTGGGATAAATAATTATGGGCCATTTCGCTATCGATTCTTTTAGTCCACTGAACGATTGATCACAAAATGCGTCTCATTTGAACGGCACTTCCTTGCGTAGTAGTTTTCTACTACTTTTCTCTAGTGGGTTAGCTGTTCTTGAAAAGTGTTTGATAAATTTTCTATAATATCCTGCTAAACCCAAAAAGGATTTGACTTGTTTTTTTTTATTTTTGAGTGGTAAATTTTGTCTATGGCTTTAACCTTTTCAGGGTCAGGCTTCACACCATCAGGCATGATTACATGCCCTAAGTACATTACTTCTGTTTGGAGGAATTTGAATTTTGATAATTGAAGCTTTAAGTTAAATGTGTCTAAGGTCTAAAAGACAAATTAATTTGTTATTTTGATCTTGCAAGTTCTTTCCGTAGATTACTACAGTTTTAGACATACGTATGCGCGCATCTTAAAATTCATCATAAATGCATCATTCTCCGCAGAATTATTAGAAGTAAAACTTGTTTTTCTTACCACTACAACCGGAATGTATGTGTAATGCACGACGTGAAAAGTTCAGACCTTACGGTACTATATTGAAAGATAGAACGAAAAATGAAAAATCCCTTATTAGCTGCGACATTCATAAGAACGCAAAGTACACAAATTTATCTGTTTACGTGAAATTTTAAGTTTTTTAAAATTTTTAATACTGTAATATGCGAGCTACGGCTCGAGTAGATAAAACAATTATTCTGTGAAATTATTTCTTTATTTTCTACTCTATAGAACAATTCAAGTTCACACTATACTATTCTTCGCAAATTCTTTTCTTACAATGTCTCTTTCCTCTCAAATCACTTTATCTCCTTTCAATTACTTAATTCACAAATTCAAACTAATTACTTTTTCTTGTTTACTCTCAACTTTCAATTTATCACCAAATTACAACTTCGCCCGTTATCACTTTTCCAATCTCTTCGCCACGGTTCTAAAACCAACTGTGTCTTTTTTGATCGCCATCTGTCCTTATATAGCAGAAGTTTCTGATAGCCAGAAACTTCTAGCAAATTCTTCGACCACTGGAACAAGAGAAATAATTCTTGCAGTTTCAATTCCCTTTTATCCCTGATATTATTCGTCTCTTTCGTTGACATGAGCTGTGGAGACTTCGTCCCAGACACGAACCTCGAATGAAAGGACAGTACGAACCAAAATTCTGCCAGAATGAAGTCACTTCGGAATTTGTTGCGTCATATTTTAGGGGGCGTAGTTATTATTATGTTACACTGCCCCCCTCTTAGACGTGTTCGTCCCGAACAAGTGCATCCTCATTTCGGCCATTGTATCGACTCAGTCGGTCCACATGAACCACTTTCATTTTGGCCCTTGGTCCTCGCTGGATGCGGTAGACAACATCGTTGATGCGGGTTACTATTCTGTAGGGACCTTCCCAGTTCCGCTGTAACTTAGGTGATTTCCCCTTTTGGCGATGGGGATTATACAGCCACACCAGATCTCCTTCCTGGAATCCTGACGTTGTTGCCTTGGCATCATACCTGGTCTTCATGCGGTCGCTCGTCATCTTAATCTGGCTTCTGGTCCTTTGGTGTATGTCCCTAAGCCTTTCCCTAAGGTCCGCCACGTACTCTTCTTCATTTCTGGGCTCATTGGTAGGAGATCCAAATTTCACCTCACTGGGTAAACGAGCTATTCCACCAAATAAGATTTCGAACGGCGTATGTCGAGTAGTGCTATGCACGGCACTTCTATAGGCCATCAAAAACAAGGGAATCTGCCGGTCCCAATCCCGTTGGTAGTCACCTACGACCTTCGAGAGATGTTCGTCCAAAGTCCTATTGAAACGCTCCACCATACCGTCCGACTGTGGATGAAGCGGGGTTGTCCTTGTCTTTTTGATTCCGAGTAGTTGACACATCTCTTGGAAGATTCTTGACTCGAAGTTCCGCCCTTGGTCAGAATGCAATTCCAAGGGCACACCGAATCTGCTAACCCAATTGTAGACGATCTGCTCCGCCACGGTTCTGGCTTCCTGGTTAGGGATCGGAAACGCTTCCGGCCACTTACTGAAGTAGTCCATCACTACGAGTATATACCGATTACCATTGTCGGTTTCCGGAAAGGGCCCTGCGATGTCAATGGCGATTCGTTCGAAAGGTGCTCCCACGTTGTATTGGTGCATCTTACCTCGAGTTTTGATTCTCGGACCCTTGCTAGCTGCACACACGTCGCATTTTCTGCACCAGTCTTCGATATCTTCCTTCGCTTTTAACCAATAAAAACGTTCTCGTACCCTTTCTAGCGTCTTATTCACTCCCAAGTGGCCTCCGGTCGCCCCGCCATGCATTTCCTGTAACACCTCCTTGACCCTCGTCCGCGGTACTACAAGCTGCATTACAAACGATTTTCCGTCGGAGGATTCCCATTTTCTTCTCAGAACACCTTCTTGGACATGGAGGGAGTCCCACTGCGCAAAATATGCCTTTAAGGTCGGGCTTCTGTGAGAGATGTCCTGATGATCCGGTTTCTCCATGTTCTCCTTCCAGGCCAGAATCGGCTCGATATCGGGGTCTTCCTTCTGAGCGTTCCGGATCTCATCTACGCTCCAGCCGGCGATAGGTTCGGCTCTCATTCTTTGGATGGAAACCAGCTCCCGTTCTTCCTGACGCGCACAATGTTTACAATCCGTTCTGCATGGTCTCCGGGACAGTGCATCCGCATTAGAGTGGAGTTTTCCTTTACGATGCTGTATTTCGTAGTCGTAGATTTGCAGCCTTTCGATCCATCTTGCGACCTGACCCTCAGGACTCTTGAACTGTAATAGCCATTTTAATGCTGCATGGTCTGTGCGAAGAACGAACTTCCTCCCGTAGAGGTATTTGTGAAAATGCTTCGTAGCCAAGATCAAAGCTAGAAGTTCCCGCCTTGTCACGCAGTAGTTCCTTTCTGGCTTAGAGAGCACCTTGCTGAAGTACGCAACCACCTTCTCTTGGCCGTCATGCACCTGGGAGAGTACGGCTCCTACCCCGACATTACTAGCATCTGCATCCACAACGAACGTTTCCCCGGGAGTGGGGTAAGCCAGTATCGGGGCATCGCATAGCCGTTGTTTAAGTGCCTTGAAGCTCTTCTCGCACTCAATTGACCATTTGAATTGTTTTCCCTTTTCCGTCAACTGGTGCAGGTTCTTTGCGATCCCGGCAAAATCCTTCACGAACCGTCTGTAGTAGGTGGCTAGGCCCAGGAAGCTCCTTAGTTGGTGTTTGTCTTTGGGGACTGGCCAGTTTTTCACCGCTTCGACCTTCTCCGGATCGGTTCTCACTCCTTTCGCTGAAATTATGTGTCCCAGGTACTTGACTTCCGCTCTAAACAGGGCGCACTTCTTGGGGTTGAGCTTCAGGTGGGCACTTCGAAGCCTTTGAAACACATCCCTTAGATTGTCTCGGTGTTGCGCAAACGTTTTTCCTACGACGATGACATCATCCAAGTATACCAAACAGGTTTTCCATGTTAACCCTTGCAGGACACATTCCATCAATCGCTCGAAAGTCGCCGGAGCATTGCACAGCCCGAATGGCATTACCGTGAATTGCCATAGCCCATTTCCTGCGGTGAAGGCGGTTTTCTCCCGGTCTTCTGGATGGATCTGTACCTGCCAGTAGCCACTCTTCAAGTCGAGAGTGGAAAACCATCGGGCTCCTGATAGTGTGTCTAGCGTGTCGTCAATCCGTGGCAGAGGGTAGCTGTCTTTCTTGGTGACGTAATTGAGCTGCCGATAGTCCACGCAGAACCGCGTGCTGCCATCTTTCTTCTTAACCAGTACAACCGGTGATGCCCACGGACTTTTGGAACTTTCAATCAGACCTTCTTTCTCCATTGCCGACACCATCTCTGCAACTTCTGTCTGCTTTGCCAATGGAAGGCGCCTAGCAGGCTGACGAATTGGTCTAGTATCACCAGTGTCTATTCGATGTTGTACCAGGTGTGTTCGGCCGTATTCTCCGTCCTGTGAGGCAAATACATCAGCGTACTCATTGATAAGATTCTCTGCCATAGTTCGCTGCTCCTGATTCAGCTCACTGGACTGGAGAATCGTCTCTCTCGCTTCCGCTGTCCAAGGTGATGGGAGAAGTTTTGGAGCATCACGTTCAGATATTGTTGCGACGGCGGTAATCGGCGTGCATTTTCCAGTCACCTCCCCTCGCCTTAGTTTGACAGTGTGTGGTCTTGCGTTCAAAACCCTCACTGGAACCATGGTGTTCTTTGGTTCGACTAACGTCTTTCCCACGATGTAGTCTTGAGAATTCTTCTCTGGGTCTGGTTCTACTATGTAGAATCGGTGGCTCCCAAGATCACCTTCCAGCTTCGTCCAAATGATTGTCTCTGAAGACGGCGGCAAAACTTCGTCTTTGCTGATGACTGTCCTGAGAGTTACGGCATTCTCATTTCCGTACACCATCGGAATCTCCACATTTCGATACCTCAGTACTTGCATCCCGATGTCCAAGATTACTTCATTTGCTTTCATGAAGTCTACTCCGATGATGCACTCGTCGCATATATCTGCCACCAGAAACGCATGGGAGAACGTCAGTCCTGCCAGAGTAATCGTAAGACGAACTTCTCCAAATACCTTCGCCATTTCCCCTGTTGCAGTCTTCAGGCAGTAGCTGTTGGTGTTGTGCAGCCAGGAGCTTTTGACGATATCTCTTCTTACAATGGAGGCAGTGGCACCTGTGTCGATGGTGGCTACGCACTTCTTCTCGTTGATTAGTGCCTCCACTGTCAGGCTCTTGTTACCCCGTTTGGTTTGCGAAACTTGAATGGTGGTCCTGGGGGCCTCGATTCCAGTAACCAACTTCTGCCCCGCGAAGTTGGTCCTTACGCATTTCCCGACTGCTGGTTTTGCGAAGTCTGACTGACAGGATGGATGTTATCACCGCCAGATGCTTCCTCTCTGCTTCTCCTACTTCCGCAATGTGAACAATTTCCTCGTCTAGGTGCACTTCTGCACTGCCGTTGTAGGTGTCCCGTTTGGTTGCAATTCCAGCAACGGATTTGACTTCCGCGAGCTCTGTCTTCATCCATGACGGCTGTTCTCTGGCATGAGCATTCCACGACGGACATTTCCCTGACACGGTGTATTCCCTGGTATGCTTGGTCCGCAGCCTTCATTGACAAAGCGAATGCCAATGCCTCGGGGAGTGTTCGTTTTTCAGCCATCCTTACAGCCATTTGCAGTTGTCTGTCCTCTATGGCCTGAATAAAAGCTTCCACCGCCATTTCGTTGATAAGCTCCTCACCGGCTTTAGGGTATGAAAGATGGGCTAGTCGCTCTATATCCGCTTGCAACTGTTGGAGCGTTTCCCCCCTTTTCTGGACTCGACTACGCAGCTGAACCCTGTACACCTGCTGCATGTGTTCATCCCCAAACCGCATCTCGATAGCCTGAACCAGAGAGTCGTAGTTCTGCTGTTTATCTTCCGGGATGGTCTGCAAGAGCTCCGCAGCTGGACCCCTCAGTGCAAGTGTGAGTGCAATGGACTTCTCTTCATCGTCCCAGCTATTGGTCATTGCGGCCGCTTCGAATTGCCTTTTATAAATTGGCCATGATGTTTGACCATCGAAGATAGGAGGCTGCATCTCCTTTCTTCTCAGACCGTCAGTGGAATATTCCCGTGCTTTCTGTCTCTTCACGTTGCTGAGCTCCTTAGCAAGATTTTCGACTTGCTTTCCTACTATCTCGAATTGCGTATCCACTTTTTCAAACTGAGTCTCTATCTTCCCGAACTGAGTTTCATGTTTCTCAAAATTTTCATCGAATCTAATTTCGACTTTTTCGAGTTGCGTCTCGACCTTCTCGATTTTTTCTTCGATCACTTCGAATTTGGATTCCAAGTTCTTGTTTTGCTCATCAAGTTTACTTTCCAGAGCATCTAGAGAATTCTTTTGTTCGTCCATTGCTTTCTTTTGTTCGTCCAGCTTAAGTTCTAGAGAATTCCTTTGGTCGCCCATTGCTTTCTTTTGTTCGTCCATCGCTTTCTTTTGTTCATCCAGCTTAAGTTCTAGAGAATTCTTTTGTTCGTCCATTGCTTTCTTTTGTTCGTCCAGCTTAAGTTCTAGAGAATTCCTTTGGTCATCGAGCTTATGACTTTGATCTTCTATTGCTTTCTTTTGTTCGTCCATGACTAACTTAAGTTGCAGGAGCAGACTTGTTATACCCGGGTCGGCTACTGTACTTGCTGGTTCCTCTTCCACGTCAAACTCTATGTCATGCGGATTTTCACCTTCCTGCGTTACTGCTTCTTCCAGACGAATCAGTAGGGCATCTTTTCCCCCAGTTGTGTCGAGGTTCCGCTTACTGAGTTCTGCCTTTAGTTGAGTTATAGTTAGTTTTCCCAATTTGCGACCCATTTTGCGCAACTAATTAACTCAACACAGAAATCGTTTTTTTTTTTTTTTTTTTTTTTTTGTGCAATTTCACACCACGGAAATAGTTATTCACAGAATAAGTTTTATCCCGCTTCTGACACCAATGTAATATGCGAGCTACGGCTCGAGTAGATAAAACAATTATTCTGTGAAATTATTTCTTTATTTTCTACTCTATAGAACAATTCAAGTTCACACTATAC